>VDFB02047230.1:296881889-297385824 GCA_007258455.2 Sequoia sempervirens
AAATACTTATTGAAGTTGAAAGTTTCAAAAAATTCTAAAAAAAGATGAGTTGGTTGCCAACTAGGATGCCACATAGACAGTTTTGGTAGAAACAGTTTCCATAGAAAGGTTTCAGCCAAAATAAAAACCCCACATAATAAAATAAGCCAATTTAAGCCAATTTCAAAGTGGAAAAGGGAATTTTTTTTTGGATTCAACCAAAACCTTGTGTGCCATGTACAAGCCACGTGGTTTCGGTTGAAACCTATTCAACCAAAAAAATTTTGGCCAAAAATGCTTCACTCGAAACTATTTATTTAGTTGAAAGTGTGACACAACTTTGTGCCTTTACCCATATAATTTCCTACACTACAGGTTCATTGGTAAAAAAATAATAAAATGGTGTAAACAAGGGTTAAGTAATAATAATATTATTGATTGATTGATAGAACAATAATAGTATTAATATTATTAAATATTTATTATTGATTATCATTAAAATTTCCATTAGAGCTAATAGTTAATAATAATGCTTTATTTGCAATTAAATTGTGGCTAAATAATAATTGCATTTTGATTAATTTAATAATAATATCCTCATTAATGTATGGATTTGATAATAATATTTTTATTATTGAGATTATTGGTTAAAGCATAATAATGTCATTGTCAAGGAATAACTATGGTTCTAGTACAAATAGTCCATAATAGTATTATTAAGACTAAATAGTAATATTATTGTTAAATGTTTGACCTAGGATTAAAACATATTATTATTATTATGGGTGAGCTATCAAGTGACAATATTATTATTGTGTAAAACATAAATGTATCCTTGGATGTGTGATTATTGTTAAGACAATAACAATCATTTATCTTCCTTTTAGAGTCCTCTACCCACTCGTAGTATGTTTTGAATAATATACTCATATAGGGAAAAAAGCCTTACCTCTTTTTTCACTGTAGTGAAGAAATTAAGCTAAAATCTATGCACACATCTCTTATAACTATAGAAACCGTATTTTTATTGAGATACCATAAATTACCTCAAGGAAAAATGTTGATGTTATGTTCCTATATTCTCATGGTCTACACTTCATACCTTAGAGCACTGTGGCAATGGTTCATGTTGAGCATGGTGACTTTCCTTTTTTGGTCAAAAAAAATTGTTGGTTGTGTTTTCTCCCTTCAAGCTAAAGTTGGGCATGAAATTTGGTATTAGAGCCTAGCTTATAACACCAGGTACTCTAGGAATTATATGGTTCTTAGCTAATGTTATGTGATCGACAAGAAAATCAATTTGTAACAATTAAATTTCAAAATATCTCCAACTTAATAAAATTTTGAGGCTCTATCTTGTGTGGAAACATTGGAATCTATTTGCAATTGACCATCTCTTATCGAAATTTATAAAGAAATTTGATAATCAAAATAATTTAACCATTTTAGGTATTTAATTAATGAAAACTAGAATGAACCTAATCTTGAGAAGGCCAAAATTTCAAGAATATTATGATTATGCAAGTGTTTTGCATGTTATAAAATGTGTTAGTCCATCTAATAAGAGTTATTGAACCTATCGCTATTTGAAATTCCCTCTCTTAAAATTTAAGAAGGTAGATATTATTTATTAAATATGGATATGAGGAGTTTAATGAGCTAGTGAAGTAATATAAAGCACCTCAATATCTATGAGAGGAACCTAAGTTTGTTGCCTTACAACCACATTCCTTGAAAGGACATTAATAATGTTGATAAAGAAGTTGAATTATTCAATTGTAGTGGATGGTAAAGTATAACCTAGGATTTAATTAAATAAATTAGTGTAGATTGTATGGGCGGGTGTAAAAAGATGGGGGGCCAAATTGTGGCCAAAATTTAAAAAAACTTTTGATAGGTTATAACACGATTGTGTTAGAACGCGCTCGCATTATGACTTGGTGTGACTGAGTTTAAGGTTCGGCCACATCGAGCCTATTATGCGCTTGTGTTATAACATGAGTGCATTATAGGTTATTAAAAAAAATAAATTAAATTGAATTCATTTTTACTCTCACTATTTTTTAGCAGCCTGTGGCCAAAAACCCTTCTTCTTGCACGCTCACATTTTGGAGGAATTTTTTTTGTATTTTCTTCATCAATTTGTTGCAAGTTCATCACCAGGATGCCGCCACATTTATAGGGAAGTAAAATAAGTAATGATTCTTTGTTTTTGTTGTGAATTTGTTAGTTTTAGGTTATTTTGATATTCATTTGTTTAATTTGTAGGAAATGATAATGATCTTGAAAACCATCCTGGAAATCCTCAACAACTAGAGAAACAACAACATAAAGAAAATCCTCAACAACCACAACAAAAATCTCCTCCACCAATCTGTCAACATCCTCCTAACACTCAAAAAAATTTAATGGGGGTAATTGAAAACAATAAAAAACATATCGAGGAGTTAATCATGAGGTTGAACGATCCTTTAGGTTCAACCATGGAAAGAAGAACACTTGCAAATTCACTTAAAGAATTGTTAAAACATGTAGATGCAATCAACAAACAATTAAGTGGTTGGAAAGATAGGAGGTAGGCGGCTAAGAATTTTTACATAGATAAATTATCATATAAAGAAGTAAAAGATGAAAAAATTACAAAATATGATTTGTGCTCATTATTCATTGACCTATGCATAGATCAAAATCTTGACCTCAATGTGAAGAGGTTTCCTATCCATTGGTGTCACCACCAAGGGATTAGGAACTTTTTTTGGGATAGGTGGTACATAGTTTTTGATTACCCACCATGCAACAATTGTGAAGCCCCACAATATTTCCTTAGAAAAATCTACTATGATTTCATCCTGAACAAAATCTTGAATTATTTTGATATGAGGGAATTCCAAGGGAGAGGTGGGGGGTCAGCTCAAGATAGACCTGGTGCACGATAGGATCCTAGGTGGCAAGCGAGACAACCTCTCGCTAGGCCAACTCATGAGCACATCATTATCCCTTCACCGCGAAGGAGAATGTTGAGGTAGACACTTTGCAAGCTATCAAATATTTGACCTGGAGTGTCATCCAACATGCCAGTACTATAGTATAAATCCATCCAAGGGAGTATTTGAGTGGTAGGATTCCATCCCATTCATGTTAGGTTTGTGTGGTGACTTGTACATATGACCCCACCAACACTCAAGAGGCTGCTACACAGGATACACCTGGAGCTATGAAGATGGTGAGGGTAGTTGGAATTTTGAATGAGGCTTAATTATGTCATCGATACTTAGGTAAATGTTAGCATGTTCATTGAATTTAATTTATTAAATTTTATTTTTGAAATGCAAGATTAACTAATTTAGTTTTATGATTGTATTAAAATTTTAGGGTCATAGTGTTGATACTGGATACCCCAGCCCTACACCTACTTATTACTCCATTGCATCTACCATTGAGGTATGTAACTAGTAAAAAATTATAAATTTATTACATGTTAATAGCATTATTATATGAATGGTATTCTAATATTTTATTTTGGATGTTGAATAGGCTAATATTGGAGGTTTCATGGGAACACCTCCCAATGCCAGTGGAGTTAGATAAACCTACACGTAGGTAATAGAATAAAGAGTTTAACTAATGGATTATACTTAATAGATTTGTGTAGTTTATATTCATATCATTGATTGCATTGCATTGCACATCTTTCAAACTCAAAGGATTACTTCATATTCCATAACTAATAACTAGATGTTGATAGATGACAAAATTTCAACTACAATCTAGTTTTTTAGAAAGTCAACATAAGCAATGATGCAATTACTTCACATATCATAAGTAATAACTAGGAGTAGTTGCCAATTTCATTTGCTTGTCATGGCATTCCATGAGACCACTTTTTATTAAGGAATATTTTCAAACATTTCATTTCCTTGTCTATGCTATGGATGCTTGGAAGAAATATATGAAAAAATAATAGTAAGCAATAGCATAGACAAGGAAATGCGTTGTTTGAAAAAATCCTCAAAGAAGTGTAGTCTCATGGTGATGTCTACCAAAGAATTTTATCAAACAATTCATTTCCTTGCTGCTAGGGCTAAAATCCTAAAAAAGGTGCTTTCCAAAAAACTATGGATGTTTGGAAAAAATCTATCAAAGCATAATAGTAAGAAATAACATAGACAAGGTAGTGAGTATTTTGAAAAAATGCCCTGAAGAAATATGGTCTCATGGTGGTGGAATGCCATTCCATCACCATGAGACCACATTTCCTTGAGGCATTTTTTCAAACAACTCACCGCCTTTTTGATGCTACCACATTTTCCATACATGTCAACCAAAGCATTTAATTAATCTACTCACTTCCTTGTTGCTATGGCTAAAAACCTAAATTAGGTGCTTTCCAGAAAACTATGGATGCTTGGAAAAAATTGATCAAACCATAATAGTAAGCAATAACATTGACAAGGCAAGGAGTAGTTTGAAAAAAATCCTTGAAGAAATGTGGTCTCATGGTGATGGAATGCCATTCCATCACCATGAGACCACATTTATTTGAGGTATTTTTTTAAACAACTCATCTCCTTTTATTTGCTACCACATTTTCCATACATGTCTACTAAAGAATTTTATCAAGCTACTTGAACTTCTTTGTTGCTATGGCTAAAAGCCTAAAAATGGTTCTTTCCAACAAACTATGGATGCTTGGAAAAAAATATAACAAAGCATAATAGTAAGCAATAGCATAGACAAGGTAGTGAGTAGTTTGAAAAAATGCCTCAAAGAAATGCGGTCTCATGGTGATGGAATGCCATTGCATCACCATGAGACCACATTTCTTTGAGGCATTTTTTCAAGTAGCTTGAACCACATTTTCTATGCTACCATGGTGCAGGGGCACCCAAAATTCAAATTGTGTAAATGAGGTCCTTGTTAAGGTCTTAGATGCTTTTGAGTTTTGACATTTGAATAAGGTCAATTGAGACCACTTTATGATGTAATAGGGTTATTGAGTCATTTAGAGTCCATAGGATTGAAATTGCATTATGATGCAAAAAATGCCAAATGGTGTAATTGCAAAATTGCATAAAAGATGAAAAATGTGGAAGTCTAATAGTCATGAGGTAGTTTGAGTTAATTTCTTTGAGTGGGGAAGATGAAAAGCCTTTAAAAAGGAAAATTTTAAATTTTTGTCAAGGAGGGGGAAGAATGTATTTGCAGAAGATCAATGAGAAAACATTGCTTTATACTGTATTTTCTATATTTTTGATTAGTAAAGCATTATTTTTTTCCCCTATACGACCCCATACTATTAGAATCTGGAGGGGCAGTCATTGGATTTTATTAGGTCATGTGTTAGCTCCTTTTTGGTTTTAGTTTCATTACATTCAATTGAATATAAAGCAAAATATTGTAAGTTTTTGTCAGGTGGCATGAAAACCCCGAATTAGGGTCACAGTTAGCACTAAAACTTGCATTTCTCCTAATCTAACTTTGGAAACCTCCTACAAATTGGTGTATAGATGGTT
This sequence comes from Sequoia sempervirens, assembly GCA_007258455.2. Lineage (NCBI taxonomy): Eukaryota > Viridiplantae > Streptophyta > Pinopsida > Cupressales > Cupressaceae > Sequoia > Sequoia sempervirens. The sequence goes on from VDFB02047230.1 coordinate 296,887,382, forward strand.
ATAGATTTAATCTAACAAATTTTATAAGTTGCAGGGTTAAAGGATAAGGGTTTGGGTAGATTCAACAAAGCCTTAGTCTGTAAAATAGGGTTCTATAGGCTAAGATGAAACAATTCTATAGGCAAGCCACAAGTTGGCACTTGACAATGAAGAAGAAGATAGTATGGCCTATTAAAAGGATTGTCCAAAAAAGAAGACAAGAAAAGGCATCAAGATTAGATGTGAAGATAATAGAGGAAGAGGAATTTGAAGATGTGGAAGAAGAATTCATGAAGATGGATGAAGAAGACAAAGACATTGCAGTCATTCCCAAGCATGAAGGTGAAGGTGTAGCTAAGGAAAAAGATCTGATCTTAGAGGGAAATGATATTGAGTTGGCACTGTCAAGATTGGAAAAAGAGAAGATCAAGGATGAATTGATCCTGAAGACTCACAATGAGTTGAAGAAACATGTTGGTATTGTGGTAGAAAAAATGTATCACCTATTTGTTGTGATAATGCTTTGGATAAGGAACAAACTAAAAGTCAAGATGCATCAGATAGAAGAAGGACAAAGGGAGATTGTGACACATCAGACCATGAAGGAGAAGATTCAAAGGGGCAAGAAAAAATGGAAACAAGTTGGCATAGATCAACTAAATCCAAAGGTATACATGAATATTTTAGGGGAGGACAAGTTGCAAACAGTTTCCAAGAGACTTGGAAAATTTTCAAGGCCGGTTGTATGGTGCAGGGGCACCCAAAACTCAAATTGTGTAAATGAGGTCCTTGTTAAGGTCTTAGATGTTTTTGAGTTTTGATATTTGAATAACGTCAATTAAAACCACTTTATGAAGTAATAGGGATATTGAGACATTTAGAGTCCATAGGATTGAAATTGCATTATGATGCAAAAAATGCCAAATGGTGTAATTGTAAAATTGCATAAAAGATGAAAAATGTGGAAATCTAATAGTCATGAGGAAGTTTGAGTTAGTTTCTTTTGGTGGGGAAGATGAAAATCATTTAAAAAGGAATTGTACATCGCTGTCAAGGAGGGGGAAGAATGTATTTGCAGAAGATCAATGAGAAAACCTTGCTTTATACTGTATTTTTTGCATTTTTGACTAGTAAAGCATTGTTTTAGTCCCTTGTATGGCCCCACACTATTAGAATCTAGAGGGAAATCCATTGGATTTCTTAGGGTATGTGTTAGATCCTTTTTGGTTTTGGTTTCATTAAATTCCATTGAATTTAAAGCAAGATATTGTAAGTTTTTGTCAGGTGGGTGAAAACCTTGAATTAGGGTCATAGTTAGCACTAAAATTTGCATTTCTCCTAATCTAACCATGGAAACCTCATACAAATTGATGTATAGATGGTTATAGATGTAATATAATAGATTTTCTAAGTTTCAGGGATAAAGGATAAGGGTTTGGGTAGATTCAACAAAGCCCTAGTATGTAAAATAGGGTTATGTCAGTAAAGAATGAGCCTAGAAGCTAGGTTTTGAAGGAGTCATGGAAATGGCCTGGTGAAGCTTTGTAGAGAATGTGTAGATCCAACTAAATTTTTTCCAAGTGTTGGGAAAGTAGAATTGAGTCTAGGAATAGGAGAATCAATAAACCCTTGTTGTAACCATGCCTAATTAGGCCTAAAATTTGGACTGAGAGAGAAAGTTTAAGCCTTAGGTTACAAAAGACCTACTACCCATTTTTGGATATGTTTTAGGTAAGAAAAAGGAGGATCTAAATGTGTTATATTTTTTGGGTTATAGGGAATGTCTTGGGAGTAAAGCTCTGACAATTTGTTTGGAAGACCTACTAGCATTGAAATCAGGTTAAGAAGGGTTGTTAACCAAATGAGGTAATTTGTGTTCTTGGGGTGCATGATGAGTTTGGAAATGTTGTATCAACCCTAGTAAATTTGTCCCAAGTGTTGGGTTGGTATTTTATGTTTCAAAAATCAAAGTTTAGGTTTGTAGGTAAGATGTGCCAAGGTTGCATGTTGAAGATAGTTTGAAAAGGAAAGACCATAAATTGGTGTATGAAGGTTCTTGGAGGGAGTTGGATGAGTGAATTGGAGTCCTTGAAGAGGATAAAAAGTGAATGCAATCATATTTAGAGTTGTGTACATGAGAAACTAGATTTTCTTTGTGAATGAAAGCTACCTTGAAGGTTGGTTACTTTTGGAATTTTGAGTAATTTGTATTTTGAACCCCTTAGCATTGCATCATACCACATTTTCCATACATGTCTGTACCAAAGAATTTTATCAAACTACTCACTTCCTTTCTGCTATGGCTAAAATCCTAAAATAGGTGCTTTCCAACAAACTATGGATGCTTGGAAAAAATCTATCAAAGCATAATAGTAAGCAATATCATCATCATCCTCAATTTACCAATCCATGGAACCTTCCACCTTTTATTCCACTTTTTCATATCCCCACCCATCCCTCTTCATGTCATGATTGCCCTCCATCTCATAACCAAGACCACACTATACCATCAACCCCATCCCAACATAATACCATAGAGAAGGCAATGAACTGTCTAAAAAAATGCCTCAAAGAAATGCAGTCTTATGGTGATGGAATGTGATGACATAAATTTGTTTGTAATGGAATTCCATCACCATGAGACCACATTTCTTTGAGGCATTTTTTCAAATAGTTCACTTCCTTCTCTATGCTACCATAGTTTTTGTACATGTCTAACAAAGCATTTTATCAAATGGTTCACCACCTTGCTGCTATGAATACAATCCTAAAATAGGTTCTTTCAAACAAGCTATGGATAGGGAAAATAGTAAGCATGATAGTTAGAAACATATAGTTTAATAAGTACTCAAAATTTTGTTCATTATCTCATACATTATAAGCCATGATGTGCATCACTATTGTGATTGAATAATTTGTTGTTTTATTTTCAGATGTTGGAAGCAGATAAACTTCCAAATGTTCATAGGGAAATGGATCTTGGTGTTTCATCTGCTATAGAATCCTTGATGCGTCTCACAAAGGTATGTGGCAGATTACTAAATTTCAATTTGCATTCATTTTTATAGTTGTTAGTTAGTGAAAAATCAAACCATTATTGATTCATAGTTTAATTTCTCTTTGGATAGTTTCTATAGGGCTTCAACACGCCACAAAATGGGCATGGAAATATTTCCCTCGAGGAGAGTGATTGTCTAGAGGTGGTAAGTGATTATTTTGTTAAATATATCATTTTTTATACTATAATTTCTATATATTAATGTATTTACTTGTTATTGTAATAAGTAAGTCTTGATTGAGAACTAAACCTTAGTAGGAGTAGCAAGAGCACTCCTTGACCTCAGAGTAAATGAATGATAGACTTATTTCCATTTGGCCGGCCAACAAAGGGAAATAATTTGTTTTGAGAGCATGGAGAGCAATGACTTTTGATTCTAGAGCCCTTTGATCAAGTGAAAAATGGACACCAGGGGAAATTGACTTTGAACGAGATAACAAAAAATGAGAGGTTATTGTAGAGGAGCCCAATGGGAAACCTTAGGATCAAATAAAGTGTTTTTAAGCATCACAGTTTCTGAGTAATAGCCCATCAAAGATTGCAGCCATTTTGCACTTTGGACCCTTAAAGGATCGAGCCAGTTAAATGTAGTTCAGAGTGATTCGGTGTGTTTGAGTGAAAAAGAGGACCATTCATAGCTTAAACGTACCCATTGAGACGTGGTGGAATAGTTCGTTTGGTCACACGAGTTGTAGAATGAAAGTTGCACCACTTTGCAACTTTACATTGCTTGTATTTGACACTTTTTCCATCAAGTGAAAACTGGCCACCATGGAAAAATGACTTCAAGATAACAAAAAATGAGAGAGGTTATTGTAGAGGTGCCCTACATGATCCTGATGCCTTAGATGAAATTCCTATAGCTAACATGGTGTCTAGGTAATAGGCCATCAAAGATTGCTTCCCTTTTACAATTTAGACTGTTAAGGGATTATGCTGCATGAATTACAAATGTTTGAGGGCAACAATAAATTTGAAAATTCAAGTAAATATCATTAGAATTTTTGATGTGTATAGATGGTATGCTATACTGATATTGATATATAATCATTAGGTTGATTTGTTTTAATAAATGAAGTTTTTTATAATAAGTTAGTCAATTGGTGCTAGTTATAGTAGGGAGAGAATAAAAGAAGAAAAATAATGATTGGTATCAATGGTTATTACACTAACTATATTAATAATATGATGTTTACAATAAAATGAGATTTATTTGGCAGTCCTAATTCTTATGTTTTTCCTACAGTTGTCTAATATACTTCATACACCATTATGAACCCAAGTCCTTGTACTTGTAGCACAATTCTTTCTCAAAACTATCAAGCGGTAATATGGGTCCTCAAAGTAAAGATTATGGGTTCAAAGAATTCATAAAAGACAATTCCCAAGTATGGGAATATTTAAATTCAAATATAAGATCCTTCCATGTTCAAAGAACCATGTACCCCACTAACCAATGCTCGATTTGAACATATTAAGATAGTTTCTATGAAAACTGGGCATTTTTTATAAACCCTGGCTTAAAATCAGAATTGATATTTTTCAAGATCACCAAGATAAGGATGTTGCATTGATTTTTTTGGTTGAGATTCTCTTCGATGGCTCATAAATCAACATTTTCTACAAGGAGACACCAATCAATTTTTAGTAGTTTACTTAAAAATAGGAAAAGTAAAAGAAGAAAAAGAAAGAGCATCCAAAATGGAAATGAAATGAAAAGAGATGGAAGGCACTTACAAACAAAAAATCCACACCATTTGGTTCCAAGTCGGGAACAAGGCTTAAATCTTGATGCTTCCATTGAGGATAGACATGTCAGTCTCTCAACTTATTCAATCCTGGCCATACATCTTCATTGGGAGTTCCAAGATACCTATTGCACACAACAACCTCTCATGAATAGAATAACTTGAAATTTGAAATGCTCTTATAATGCCTATATCATAGGTGCTCATGATGAGGTTAACTTCAAATGAATAAATTGAAATTCCCTCACTAAGCTTCACACACAATTTTATAATGGCATAAAATCATAATTGAGATTTGTCAAGATCATCAAAATAAGGATTTTGCATTGCTTTTTTGGCTGAGATTCTCTTGGATGGCTCATAAATCAACATTTTCTACAAGGAGAGACCAATCAATTTTTAGTAGTTTACTTACAAATACGCAAAGTAAAAGAATAAAAAAAGAGAGCATCCAAGATGGTAATAAAATGAAACTAGATGGAAGGAATTTACATACAACAAATCCACACCATTTGGTTCCAAGTCAGGAACAACAAGGCTTAAATCTTGATGCTTCCATTGGGGATAGGCATTCCAGTCTCTCAACTTAGTTACTCTTGGCCATACATCTTCATTGGGAGTTCCAAGATACCTATTGCACACAAAAACCTCTCATGAATATAACATGAATAGAATGTAACCAAACTATTACTTTCCAACCTTTTGGAAACTTGTAACCTATTTATAAAAACAACACAATTTAATCTTGTACTTAGTTTACTAATCTATAGAGAATAACCTACATTTTTTTTGCATATTTTTGAGAAAAAATAAAATACCATTGAGCTTTGTATCCTTTGCCACAATTCTAAACATAAAGTGTGCTACATTTGCAAGTATGATAACTTCATCAATCACCTACATACATGATATAAACATTAGATGGTAGTATTGACATCATACAAATTAATGTGCATACAAGTACAAATTAATAAGAACCAATGTGCATACTTACAAATTAATCCAAGGAACCATCCAGGTCTGCTCTACTCTATATTGTGTCAAGTATTGCCTCATGGTCAGACTCACACACCTTCCACAAGGTCTTGTTCAAAGGTTTACCCCCATATTTGGTCAAACAAACATTGGATGCCATGAAAAGGTTCAAGGAATGATAAATCTTCCGATGCGTGTCAAAGTCCTGAAATAACCAAAATTTAACACTCCTATGTGGGTACCTTCTAATCCACGTTCTAGTAACAACAACTGAGCTTGTAGGGTATTCAATGTTTTCTCCACCTATAACTAGGGCCTCCAATTTCTTTTTGGCCTCAACACAATGAAAAAAGTAATAATTTATTACATCTTCGTTGTCTTCATCTGCAATAACTACATAAACATGCCCTACATTGATATGTGCAACAAATTAGATGAAATTAGTCAAGATTACAAATACACTAAAAAGTAAGATAACAATAGGAATTTCAAAAACTATGAAAGTAGATATATTAGCTAGTTGAACTATATCTAAATGTGGTCAAAGTCAATCGATGATTCCATCTGTGTTAATTCCAATGCCACTAGAGGGTGATATGTGTGAAGTGGGCTAAGATAACTTAATGACCATTTCTCAACCTACTCCTTTGACTCACAATCATCCTAGATTTGCATTGTACATGAAGAAAAAAATAATGCCATCTTTCATGTATGGATACTCCATAAACCTACATTTGAGCTAAGGAAAGAGTGTAGCTCACTCAATCCTATCAATGTACAACAATCCTCATATGATGTAATGTTAGTATCATCCATCAACCAAAAAAATATATGACCTAAAGACATACCTTCATTACATGGACCCATCAAAGCATTACACCACTTGACGATTGATTTTTCATCTCTCAACTTTACATTGTCTTGATACTTTAACTCTTCTTATGCTAATGCTCTTTTCACACATGATCCTATACCATCATACTCCCCCCTTCCATGCCTAGCCTCACAAAAGTTCCACATATGTTGAACACCTATAATGACATGCATCCTGCTGAACCAGTAGAACATGTACGAGTTCTTGAACTATGTTGTATAGTTATCCCACCATATTATATGTCGACTGTATGCTATGCTCCTTTGAGCCAAATCACTGTAGAAAAACTAGAAGCAACCTTGCATGAACTCAAGAGAATGTGTGAAATCACCACTAATATAAAAGTGATACTACCTTAATACCTTCCTTTGGTCCTCTGTACTATTAGCTACATGAATGAATGCTATGTGCACAAATATCAAAACTTGTGTGGAGTTGTAATATTGTGATTGCACCTTATGTTGTGACTGTAGAGTGTAGTTCTTTGCAAAGTCAACCATTGAAACTATGTCATCGATTGGAAAGGTGTCCTTACATAACTTGAATTGCGTGTCCAACCATTGAAATCTATGGGTATGCCTTGCATACTAATACACTATATTGTCACGAAACATAGACATAAATTGATACACTAGAATCTTCTGAATAACCAAATTACACCTTTTTTCTTGATTACGATCCTTTGTAATGTATGCCATTGTTTTACACTTCCTAAACTCTACTAGTTTCTTTCCCACCTCATGTGTGCTTTCCATATGTTGACATACTTACATATGGTGTAAGCCACTGCATTGCTAACATGAACCATCCAAGCATATTTTCTTGTAGAATATTTGGCCATCCTCTATTTCACATATTTTTTTTGATAAGAACCCTCTTGAAGATGTTGGTGGGGTATGTATGCCACAATCCTACAAAACATCATTAGTATACAAATCTAAACATATAGAATGATAAACATCATAATGGTTAGAGAATTCAATAGGTAGTCTACAACAACAAGTAGTGTGTGTGTGATTTATCTTGACATAAAAAGGTTTAAGCATTTCAAAATATTTTTGAAAATTTGAATTTGAGGATAATCTTGTTGAAATTTACTAGAAAATTGGGTATGAGTCGTATCCAAAAAATGCTTTGGATGTGGCTCACGGTTCCAACTACCGGTTCTCCTTCTTACCACATCCCTTTGATTCAAAGATGGCCTTGTGTTATTCTTCCAATAGTATTCAATTAGTGTTCTCAATGCTTCAACAACTAGTTTATCTTTTCATGGGATTCTCCCTGAGAATGCCCATAATTCATTTGAATCGGTGCCCTCAATTCTTTTTCTCCTTTGAGGACTTTGATAAAGTTTTTCTATTATGTCATTCATAGCTTCATACAAAATACTTACAATCATTTTGTAGAAGAGTATTTCTAGCATAGACAAAGGTCACATGAATTATTTGGATGGAATGCCTTAAAGAAATGTGGTAATGTTGCATGCCATGATTGCAAGATAGGATCAAAATGGAAGCATGGACAAGGCATGTGAATTGTTTGACAATAATGTTATCGTAGACATGTATGCAAAATGTGGTAGCATTGACAAGCCAGTGAGCTCACTAGCTTGCCAATGCAGTAGGGGTAGCTGTGATGCCTCATAGAAATGGGTCTCACGGTGATAATGCATCTCATGGCAGGATGTACACTCATGAGACCCCATTTCTATGAGGCATAATGTATTCCTATCTTGTCAACCCTACTAAATTGGCAAGCTAGTGAGCTCACTAGCTTGTCAAAGGTACCAACTTTTGCATACATGTCTACTAAAACATTATTATCAAAAGTTCACATGCCTTGTCCAGGCTTCCATTTGAGCCTATTCTGCAATCATGGTACGCCATTAATACCACATTTTAAGGAATTCCATCCAAAATCATGTGTTACTTCGGCAAGCCAGTGAGCCTACCTAGCTTGCCAATGTGGTAGGCTGACAAGGTAGGGTAGTAGAAAAAAATGCCTCATAGAATGAGGTCTCTGACGGGTGATGTACCATGAGACCCCATTTGTAAGGAGGCATTTTTTCATGGTGCCCCTACCTTGTCAACTCCTAATATTAGCCTAGTGAACTCACTAGCTTGTCAATGCTACCATATTTTACATACATTTATAAGAAAACATTATTGTCAAAAAATTCAAATGCCTTGTCCATGCTTCCATTTTGATCCTACCTTTCAATCATGGGATGCCACATTACCACATTTCTTTAAGGAATTCCATCCATAAAATCATGTGAGCATTAGCAAGCTAGTGAGCTCACTAGCTTGCCAATTTGACAGGGTTGACAAGGTAGAGGCAACGTGAAAAAATGTACATCATTGTGAGACCCCATTTCTATGAGGCAATTTTTCACGCTACCCCTACCTTGTCAACCCCATTGAATTGGCAAGCTAGTGAGCTCAGTAGCTTGTCAATGCTACCATATTTTGTATACATTTCTATGAAAAAATTATTGTCAAACAATTCAAATGCCTTGTCCATGCTTCTATTTTGAGCCTACCTTGCAATCATGGCATGCCACATTACCAAATTTATTTAAGGAATTCCATCCAAAAAATCATGTGAGCATTGGCAAGTTAGGGAGCTCACTACCTTGCCAGCTTTACTCCTCCTCGAATATTTTGAATTATCTTTTATCTTTGATTTTGTTTATCTTAATTCCTATCTATGATAAGGATTTTATTTCATTTTTGATTTTATCTTTTAATTTCTTTTATTTATTTACTTTTGATCTTTTTAGTTTATCTTATAGTAATTATATATTCAAATCTCTTTGTGATTTTATTAATGATTTTTCCTTTTCATCAAATCTTTTTTATTTGTTTTTAAGTTATTTATACTGTAAGTATTTTAACAAATTGTGATTTATCTTGGCTTCTTTTGACCAAATCTCTTTCATTTTTATTTTTTTATTTCAACAAATTTCTTTGATTCCTTTTTTTTGTTTCATCAAATCTCTTAATCTCTTTGATTTTGATTTTTGAAATTTTTTTAAAATATAATTTCAATTATATTTTATTGTCTTAAATTGAAGAAAACTAAATGATTTTTCCAGTATAAATTATCAAATCTCTTAATCTCTTTGATTTTGATTTTTAACAATATTTTAAAATATAATTTAAATTATATTTTATTGTCTTAAATTGAAGAAAACTATATGATTTTTCCAATATAAATTACCAAAAAAAAATCCAAAAACTATATTCTTGTCTCATGGATGATATTTCAAATTATTGGTCTTCTAAATTTAAAGACATATTTTAAAAATAATAATTGAAAGACAAACATTATTTTATCAATATATAGAATCATAATAGATACAAATAAAAGAAACTTAGTGCAACTGAAAGTAGAGATATACTCTTTTGTTTTTGTTATAGAGAACAAATAACACTTGGCAAGTAATTTAATTTCCATCTAAATTGTCCTTCAAATTTAGTTTGCAATATGGCAAGTAATAGCCTTTGTGTTAGTTACAACAAAATAGTGGTAAGACACTTCAACACATTAAAATTGTTTTTTAACCTAGCCCACAATGCATTAATACAATTGGTCCAAACCCACAATAACAAATGTTTTCTACATATTTTCTTACATTTTTCATCATTATAAAATTTTTAAATAAGATTGTAAATTTTCCACAATTTATAATTCAATACACACATTAAATTTTAAACATAGTACAATAAAAAGATATAATTAGTAAAGAACACTTTTTTTAATTTGACTCTTAAATAAATTTTCTCAACAACACCAATTAAAAAATAACCTCATTTATTAAACCATAAATATCAAAAAGAGAGATGATATTATTGTTTGGTCTATTTTAAAGTGCAAAATCCTTTTATGAATGAATTTAACAAATGATGAAAAATAGGAAAGGGTCTCATTTATGTTAAAATTATTATGTTCAGTAACAACGTATGTGGGTTCTATTGAGAAATGTATATTTGTGGTTACTATTGAATTCTAAACCAGTAGATTTAGAGGAGTTGCCATATGATAATCTTGTAAGTAAATCTATATGAAAACTTCATGAAATATAAAAAAATATATAGAATAATAATAAATGAAAAAGAATAGGGAGGGAGCGCAGCCTCCCAACCCTAGCCGAGCCTTCTCTATTAAGGCTGACTACTCACACCTTGCATTCTGGCGTGTTGCCCTAAATTTCAGCAAAGATCCCTGCAAGAGCACATTTAGGCGTTAATATAAATGAGTAAGTGCGAGATATAAAATTATAATTAAATATTTGATTAATAAATTTAATAAAATTTAAATAAAATTTTAAACTAAATCATACATCAAAATAAAAAAACACAGAGAGCTAACTTTTTATGGAGATTCCAAAAATTCCTAAATAAACTATTGCGAATGCAGTCTAAGCAGATTTATTAGCAAGAAATGAAAATGCCAAGCCAAAAGATTAATTACAAAACTTGGAGAAAATTATTTTTTCTGTTTTTCAGAACAATGACATAGCATTGAAGATCTTGTAACAAGGAGAAAGATTGCGGTGTACCTGGTAAAGGACTTCCAGCGCTTTACTTATCTCTGCAAATTTTCTTCACCTGTTCCTATCAAATTGAAAACATGAGCTTTACTCCTAGGACATACACTATAACCTAGAAACTATCACACACTTTTAGATCCTCCTTTTTGTTTCCTAAAACATATCCAAAATGGGTAATAGGTCTTTTGTAACCTAAGGATTAAACTTGCTCTCTCTCTCAATCCAAATTTAGGCCTAATTAGGCATGGTTACAATAGGGGTTTATTGATTCTCCTATTCCCAGACTCAATTCTACTTTCCCAACACTTGGAACAAATTTAGTTGGATCTTCAAATTCTCTACAAAGCTTCACTAGGTTGTTTCCATGACTCCTTCAAAACCTAGCTCCTAGGCTCATTCTTTACTCATAGAACCCTATTTTATAGACTAGGGCTTTGTTGAATCTACCCAAACCCTTATCCTTTAACCCTGCAACTTAGAAAATTTGTTAGATTAAATCTATAACCATCTATACACCAATTTGTAGGAGGTTTCCAATGTTAGATTAGGAGAAATGCAAATTTTAGTGCTAACTATGACCCTAATTCAGGGTTTTCATGCCACCTGAGAAAAACTTACAATATCTTGCTTTATATTCAATGGAATGTAATGAAACTAAAACCAAAAAGGAGCTAACACATTACCTAAGAAAATCCAATGACTTCCCCTCTAGATTCTAATAGTATGGGGCCGTATAGGGGACTGAAACAATGCTTTACCAGTCAAAAATATAGAAAATACAGTATAAAGCAAGGTTTTCTCATTGATCTTCTGCAAATAAATTCTTCTCCCTCCTTGACAACAATGTAAAATTCATTTTTAAAGGATTTTCATCTTCCCCACCCAAAGAAACTAACTCAAACTACCTCATGACTATTAGACTTCCACATTTTTCATCTTTTATGCAATTTTACAATTACACCATTTGGCATTTTTTGCATCATAATGCAATTTCAATCCTATGGACTCTAAATGAATCAATAACCCTATTACATCATAAAGTGGTCTCAATTGACCTTATTCAAATGTCAAAACTCAAAAGCATCTAAGACCTTAACAAGGACCTCATTTACACAATTTGAATTTTGGGTGCCCCTGCACCATGGTAGCATAGAAAATGTGGTTCAAGCTACTTGAAAAAATGCCTCAAAGAAATGTGGTCTCATGGTGATGCAATGGCATTCCATCACCATGAGACCGCATTTCTTTGAGGCATTTTTTCAAACTACTCACTACCTTGTCTATGCTATTGCTTACTATTATGCTTTGTTATATTTTTTTCCAAGCATCCATAGTTTGTTGGAAAGAACCATTTTTAGGCTTTTAGCCATAGCAACAAAGAAGTTCAAGTAGCTTGATAAAATTCTTTAGTAGACATGTATGGAAAATGTGGTAGCAAATAAAAGGAGATGAGTTGTTTAAAAAAATACCTCAAATAAATGTGGTCTCATGGTGATGGAATGGCATTCCATCACCATGAGACCACATTTCTTCAAGGATTTTTTTCAAACTACTCCTTGCCTTGTCAATGTTATTGCTTACTATTATGGTTTGATCAATTTTTTCCAAGCATCCATAGTTTTCTGGAAAGCACCTAATTTAGGTTTTTAGCCATAGCAACAAGGAAGTGAGTAGATTAATTAAATGCTTTGGTTGACATGTATGGAAAATGTGGTAGCATCAAAAAGGCGGTGAGTTGTTTGAAAAAATGCCTCAAGGAAATGTGGTCTCATGGTGATGGAATGGCATTCCACCACCATGAGACCATATTTCTTCAGGGCATTTTTTCAAAATACTCACTACCTTGTCTATGTTATTTCTTACTATTATGCTTTGATAGATTTTTTCCAAACATCCATAGTTTTTTGGAAAGCACCTTTTTTAGGATTTTAGCCCTAGCAGCAAGGAAATGAATTGTTTGATAAAATTCTTTGGTAGACATCACCATGAGACTACACTTCTTTGAGGATTTTTTCAAACAACGCATTTCCTTGTCTATGCTATTGCTTACTATTATTTTTTCATATATTTCTTCCAAGCATCCATAGCATAGACAAGGAAATGAAATGTTTGAAAATATTCCTTAATAAAAAGTGGTCTCATGGAATGCCATGACAAGCAAATGAAATTGGCAACTACTCCTAGTTATTACTTATGATATGTGAAGTAATTGCATCATTGCTTATGTTGACTTTCTAAAAAACTAGATTGTAGTTGAAATTTTGTCATCTATCAACATCTAGTTATTAGTTATGGAATATGAAGTAATCCTTTGAGTTTGAAAGATGTGCAATGCAATGCAATCAATGATATGAATATAAACTACACAAATCTATTAAGTATAATCCATTAGTTAAACTCTTTATTCTATTACCTACGTGTAGGTTTATCTAACTCCACTGGCATTGGGAGGTGTTCCCATGAAACCTCCAATATTAGCCTATTCAACATCCAAAATAAAATATTAGAATACCATTCATATAATAATGCTATTAACATGTAATAAATTTATAATTTTTTACTAGTTACATACCTCAATGGTAGATGCAATGGAGTAATAAGTAGGTGTAGGGCTGGGGTATCCAGTATCAACACTATGACCCTAAAATTTTAATACAATCATAAAACTAAATTAGTTAATCTTGCATTTCAAAAATAAAATTTAATAAATTAAATTCAATGAACATGCTAACATTTACCTAAGTATCGATGACATAATTAAGCCTCATTCAAAATTCCAACTACCCTCACCATCTTCATAGCTCCAGGTGTATCCTGTGTAGCAGCCTCTTGAGTGTTGGTGGGGTCATATGTACAAGTCACCACACAAACCTAACATGAATGGGATGGAATCCTACCACTCAAATACTCCCTTGGATGGATTTATACTATAGTACTGGCATGTTGGATGACACTCCAGGTCAAATATTTGATAGCTTGCAAAGTGTCTACCTCAACATTCTCCTTCGCGGTGAAGGGATAATGATGTGCTCATGAGTTGGCCTAGCGAGAGGTTGTCTCGCTTGCCACCTAGGATCCTATCGTGCACCAGGTCTATCTTGAGCTGACCCCCCACCTCTCCCTTGGAATTCCCTCATATCAAAATAATTCAAGATTTTGTTCAGGATGAAATCATAGTAGATTTTTCTAAGGAAATATTGTGGGGCTTCACAATTGTTGCATGGTGGGTAATCAAAAACTATGTACCACCTATCCCAAAAAAAGTTCCTAATCCCTTGGTGGTGACACCAATGGATAGGAAACCTCTTCACATTGAGGTCAAGATTTTGATCTATGCATAGGTCAATGAATAATGAGCACAAATCATATTTTGTAATTTTTTCATCTTTTACTTCTTTATATGATAATTTATCTATGTAAAAATTCTTAGCCGCCTACCTCCTATCTTTCCAACCACTTAATTGTTTGTTGATTGCATCTACATGTTTTAACAATTCTTTAAGTGAATTTGCAAGTGTTCTTCTTTCCATGGTTGAACCTAAAGGATCGTTCAACCTCATGATTAACTCCTCGATATGTTTTTTATTGTTTTCAATTACCCCCATTAAATTTTTTTGAGTGTTAGGAGGATGTTGACAGATTGGTGGAGGAGATTTTTGTTGTGGTTGTTGAGGATTTTCTTTATGTTGTTGTTTCTCTAGTTGTTGAGGATTTCCAGGATGGTTTTCAAGATCATTATCATTTCCTACAAATTAAACAAATGAATATCAAAATAACCTAAAACTAACAAATTCACAACAAAAACAAAGAATCATTACTTATTTTACTTCCCTATAAATGTGGCGGCATCCTGGTGATGAACTTGCAACAAATTGATGAAGAAAATACAAAAAAAATTCCTCCAAAATGTGAGCGTGCAAGAAGAAGGGTTTTTGGCCACAGGCTGCTAAAAAATAGTGAGAGTAAAAATGAATTCAATTTAATTTAATACTTGACACAATAAAGAGTAGAGCAGACCCGGATGGTTCGTTGGGTTAATTTGTAAGTATGCACATTGGTTCTTATTAATTTGTACTTGTATGCACATTAATTTGTATGATGTCAATTCTATGATGCCAATACTATCATCTAATGTTTATATCATGTATGTAGGTGATTGATGAAGTTATCAAACTTGCAAATGTAGCACACTTTATGTTTAGAACTGTGGTAAAGGATACAAAGTTCAATGGTATTTTATTTTATCTCAAAAATATGCAAAAAAAATGATGTAGGATATTCTCTATAGATTAGTAAACTAAGTGGAAGATTAAATTGTGTTGTTTTTATAATAGGTACAAATTTCCAAAAGGTTGGAAAGTAATAGTTTGGTTACATTCTATTCATGTTCTATTCATGAGAGGTTGTTGTGTGCAATAGGTATCTTGGAACTCCCAATGAAGATGTATGGCCAAGAGTAACTAAGTTGAGAGACTGGAATGCCTATCCCCAATGGAAGCATCAAGATTTAAGCCTTGTTGTTCCTGACTTGGAACCAAATGGTGTGGATTTGTTGTATGTAAATTCCTTCCATCTAGTTTCATTTTATTACCATCTTGGATGCTCTCTTTTTTTATTCTTTTACTTTGCGTATTTGTAAGTAAACTACTAAAAATTGATTGGTCTCTCCTTGTAGAAAATGTTGATTTATGAGCCATCCAAGAGAATCTCAGCCAAAAAAGCAATGCAAAATCCTTATTTTGATGATCTTGACAAATCTCAATTATGATTTTATGCCATTATAAAATTGTGTGTGAAGCTTAGTGAGGGAATTTCAATTTATTCATTTGAAGTTAACCTCATCATGAGCACCTATGATATAGGCATTATAAGAGCATTTCAAATTTCAAGTTATTCTATTCATGAGAGGTTGTTGTGTGCAATAGGTATCTTGGAACTCCCAATGAAGATGTATGGCCAGGATTGAATAAGTTGAGAGACTGACATGTCTATCCTCAATGGAAGCATCAAGATTTAAGCCTTGTTCCCGACTTGGAACCAAATGGTGTGGATTTTTTGTTTGTAAGTGCCTTCCATCTCTTTTCATTTCATTTCCATTTTGGATGCTCTTTCTTTTTCTTCTTTTACTTTTCCTATTTTTAAGTAAACTACTAAAAATTGATTGGTGTCTCCTTGTAGAAAATGTTGATTTATGAGCCATCGAAGAGAATCTCAACCAAAAAAATCAATGCAACATCCTTATCTTGGTGATCTTGAAAAATATCAATTCTGATTTTAAGCCAGGGTTTATAAAAAATGCCCAGTTTTCATAGAAACTATCTTAATATGTTCAAATCGAGCATTGGTTAGTGGGGTACATGGTTCTTTGAACATGGAAGGATCTTATATTTGAATTTAAATATTCCCATACTTGGGAATTGTCTTTTATGAATTCTTTGAACCCATAATCTTTACTTTGAGGACCCATATTACCGCTTGATAGTTTTGAGAAAGAATTGTGCTACAAGTACAAGGACTTGGGTTCATAATGGTGTATGAAGTATATTAGACAACTGTAGGAAAAACATAAGAATTAGGACTGCCAAATAAATCTCATTTTATTGTAAACATCATATTATTAATATAGTTAGTGTAATAACCATTGATACCAATCATTATTTTTCTTCTTTTATTCTCTCCCTACTATAACTAGCACCAATTGACTAACTTATTATAAAAAACTTCATTTATTAAAACAAATCAACCTAATGATTATATATCAATATCAGTATAGCATACCATCTATACACATCAAAAATTCTAATGATATTTACTTGAATTTTCAAATTTATTGTTGCCCTCAAACATTTGTAATTCATGCAGCATAATCCCTTAACAGTCTAAATTGTAAAAGGGAAGCAATCTTTGATGGCCTATTACCTAGACACCATGTTAGCTATAGGAATTTCATCTAAGGCATCAGGATCATGTAGGGCACCTCTACAATAACCTCTCTCATTTTTTGTTATCTTGAAGTCATTTTTCCATGGTGGCCAGTTTTCACTTGATGGAAAAAGTGTCAAATACAAGCAATGTAAAGTTGCAAAGTGGTGCAACTTTCATTCTACAACTCGTGTGACCAAACGAACTATTCCACCACGTCTCAATGGGTACGTTTAAGCTATGAATGGTCCTCTTTTTCACTCAAACACACCGAATCACTCTGAACTACATTTAACTGGCTCGATCC
Source organism: Sequoia sempervirens (assembly GCA_007258455.2). Classification (NCBI taxonomy): domain Eukaryota; kingdom Viridiplantae; phylum Streptophyta; class Pinopsida; order Cupressales; family Cupressaceae; genus Sequoia; species Sequoia sempervirens. The sequence continues at coordinate 296,904,800 of VDFB02047230.1, forward strand.
TTTAAGGGTCCAAAGTGCAAAATGGCTGCAATCTTTGATGGGCTATTACTCAGAAACTGTGATGCTTAAAAACACTTTATTTGATCCTAAGGTTTCCCATTGGGCTCCTCTACAATAACCTCTCATTTTTTGTTATCTCGTTCAAAGTCAATTTCCCCTGGTGTCCATTTTTCACTTGATCAAAGGGCTCTAGAATCAAAAGTCATTGCTCTCCATGCTCTCAAAACAAATTATTTCCCTTTGTTGGCCGGCCAAATGGAAATAAGTCTATCATTCATTTACTCTGAGGTCAAGGAGTGCTCTTGCTACTCCTACTAAGGTTTAGTTCTCAATCAAGACTTACTTATTACAATAACAAGTAAATACATTAATATATAGAAATTATAGTATAAAAAATGATATATTTAACAAAATAATCACTTACCACCTCTAGACAATCACTCTCCTCGAGGGAAATATTTCCATGCCCATTTTGTGGCGTGTTGAAGCCCTATAGAAACTATCCAAAGAGAAATTAAACTATGAATCAATAATGGTTTGATTTTTCACTAACTAACAACTATAAAAATGAATGCAAATTGAAATTTAGTAATCTGCCACATACCTTTGTGAGACGCATCAAGGATTCTATAGCAGATGAAACACCAAGATCCATTTCCCTATGAACATTTGGAAGTTTATCTGCTTCCAACATCTGAAAATAAAACAACAAATTATTCAATCACAATAGTGATGCACATCATGGCTTATAATGTATGAGATAATGAACAAAATTTTGAGTACTTATTAAACTATATGTTTCTAACTATCATGCTTACTATTTTCCCTATCCATAGCTTGTTTGAAAGAACCTATTTTAGGATTGTATTCATAGCAGCAAGGTGGTGAACCATTTGATAAAATGCTTTGTTAGACATGTACAAAAACTATGGTAGCATAGAGAAGGAAGTGAACTATTTGAAAAAATGCCTCAAAGAAATGTGGTCTCATGGTGATGGAATTCCATTACAAACAAATTTATGTCATCACATTCCATCACCATAAGACTGCATTTCTTTGAGGCATTTTTTTAGACAGTTCATTGCCTTCTCTATGGTATTATGTTGGGATGGGGTTGATGGTATAGTGTGGTCTTGGTTATGAGATGGAGGGCAATCATGACATGAAGAGGGATGGGTGGGGATATGAAAAAGTGGAATAAAAGGTGGAAGGTTCCATGGATTGGTAAATTGAGGATGATGATGATATTGCTTACTATTATGCTTTGATAGATTTTTTCCAAGCATCCATAGTTTGTTGGAAAGCACCTATTTTAGGATTTTAGCCATAGCAGAAAGGAAGTGAGTAGTTTGATAAAATTCTTTGGTACAGACATGTATGGAAAATGTGGTATGATGCAATGCTAAGGGGTTCAAAATACAAATTACTCAAAATTCCAAAAGTAACCAACCTTCAAGGTAGCTTTCATTCACAAAGAAAATCTAGTTTCTCATGTACACAACTCTAAATATGATTGCATTCACTTTTTATCCTCTTCAAGGACTCCAATTCACTCATCCAACTCCCTCCAAGAACCTTCATACACCAATTTATGGTCTTTCCTTTTCAAACTATCTTCAACATGCAACCTTGGCACATCTTACCTACAAACCTAAACTTTGATTTTTGAAACATAAAATACCAACCCAACACTTGGGACAAATTTACTAGGGTTGATACAACATTTCCAAACTCATCATGCACCCCAAGAACACAAATTACCTCATTTGGTTAACAACCCTTCTTAACCTGATTTCAATGCTAGTAGGTCTTCCAAACAAATTGTCAGAGCTTTACTCCCAAGACATTCCCTATAACCCAAAAAATATAACACATTTAGATCCTCCTTTTTCTTACCTAAAACATATCCAAAAATGGGTAGTAGGTCTTTTGTAACCTAAGGCTTAAACTTTCTCTCTCAGTCCAAATTTTAGGCCTAATTAGGCATGGTTACAACAAGGGTTTATTGATTCTCCTATTCCTAGACTCAATTCTACTTTCCCAACACTTGGAAAAAATTTAGTTGGATCTACACATTCTCTACAAAGCTTCACCAGGCCATTTCCATGACTCCTTCAAAACCTAGCTTCTAGGCTCATTCTTTACTGACATAACCCTATTTTACATACTAGGGCTTTGTTGAATCTACCCAAACCCTTATCCTTTATCCCTGAAACTTAGAAAATCTATTATATTACATCTATAACCATCTATACATCAATTTGTATGAGGTTTCCATGGTTAGATTAGGAGAAATGCAAATTTTAGTGCTAACTATGACCCTAATTCAAGGTTTTCACCCACCTGACAAAAACTTACAATATCTTGCTTTAAATTCAATGGAATTTAATGAAACCAAAACCAAAAAGGATCTAACACATACCCTAAGAAATCCAATGGATTTCCCTCTAGATTCTAATAGTGTGGGGCCATACAAGGGACTAAAACAATGCTTTACTAGTCAAAAATGCAAAAAATACAGTATAAAGCAAGGTTTTCTCATTGATCTTCTGCAAATACATTCTTCCCCCTCCTTGACAGCGATGTACAATTCCTTTTTAAATGATTTTCATCTTCCCCACCAAAAGAAACTAACTCAAACTTCCTCATGACTATTAGATTTCCACATTTTTCATCTTTTATGCAATTTTACAATTACACCATTTGGCATTTTTTGCATCATAATGCAATTTCAATCCTATGGACTCTAAATGTCTCAATATCCCTATTACTTCATAAAGTGGTTTTAATTGACGTTATTCAAATATCAAAACTCAAAAACATCTAAGACCTTAACAAGGACCTCATTTACACAATTTGAGTTTTGGGTGCCCCTGCACCATACAACCGGCCTTGAAAATTTTCCAAGTCTCTTGGAAACTGTTTGCAACTTGTCCTCCCCTAAAATATTCATGTATACCTTTGGATTTAGTTGATCTATGCCAACTTGTTTCCATTTTTTCTTGCCCCTTTGAATCTTCTCCTTCATGGTCTGATGTGTCACAATCTCCCTTTGTCCTTCTTCTATCTGATGCATCTTGACTTTTAGTTTGTTCCTTATCCAAAGCATTATCACAACAAATAGGTGATACATTTTTTCTACCACAATACCAACATGTTTCTTCAACTCATTGTGAGTCTTCAGGATCAATTCATCCTTGATCTTCTCTTTTTCCAATCTTGACAGTGCCAACTCAATATCATTTCCCTCTAAGATCAGATCTTTTTCCTTAGCTACACCTTCACCTTCATGCTTGGGAATGACTGCAATGTCTTTGTCTTCTTCATCCATCTTCATGAATTCTTCTTCCACATCTTCAAATTCCTCTTCCTCTATTATCTTCACATCTAATCTTGATGCCTTTTCTTGTCTTCTTTTTTGGACAATCCTTTTAATAGGCCATACTATCTTCTTCTTCATTGTCAAGTGCCAACTTGTGGCTTGCCTATAGAATTGTTTCATCTTAGCCTATAGAACCCTATTTTACAGACTAAGGCTTTGTTGAATCTACCCAAACCCTTATCCTTTAACCCTGCAACTTATAAAATTTGTTAGATTAAATCTATAACCATCTATACACCAATTTGTAGGAGGTTTCCAAAGTTAGATTAGGAGAAATGCAAGTTTTAGTGCTAACTGTGACCCTAATTCGGGGTTTTCATGCCACCTGACAAAAACTTACAATATTTTGCTTTATATTCAATTGAATGTAATGAAACTAAAACCAAAAAGGAGCTAACACATGACCTAATAAAATCCAATGACTGCCCCTCCAGATTCTAATAGTATGGGGTCGTATAGGGGAAAAAAATAATGCTTTACTAATCAAAAATATAGAAAATACAGTATAAAGCAATGTTTTCTCATTGATCTTCTGCAAATACATTCTTCCCCCTCCTTGACAAAAATTTAAAATTTTCCTTTTTAAAGGCTTTTCATCTTCCCCACTCAAAGAAATTAACTCAAACTACCTCATGACTATTAGACTTCCACATTTTTCATCTTTTATGCAATTTTGCAATTACACCATTTGGCATTTTTTGCATCATAATGCAATTTCAATCCTATGGACTCTAAATGACTCAATAACCCTATTACATCATAAAGTGGTCTCAATTGACCTTATTCAAATGTCAAAACTCAAAAGCATCTAAGACCTTAACAAGGACCTCATTTACACAATTTGAATTTTGGGTGCCCCTGCACCATGGTAGCATAGAAAATGTGGTTCAAGCTACTTGAAAAAATGCCTCAAAGAAATGTGGTCTCATGGTGATGCAATGGCATTCCATCACCATGAGACCGCATTTCTTTGAGGCATTTTTTCAAACTACTCACTACCTTGTCTATGCTATTGCTTACTATTATGCTTTGTTATATTTTTTTCCAAGCATCCATAGTTTGTTGGAAAGAACCATTTTTAGGCTTTTAGCCATAGCAACAAAGAAGTTCAAGTAGCTTGATAAAATTCTTTAGTAGACATGTATGGAAAATGTGGTAGCAAATAAAAGGAGATGAGTTGTTTAAAAAAATACCTCAAATAAATGTGGTCTCATGGTGATGGAATGGCATTCCATCACCATGAGACCACATTTCTTCAAGGATTTTTTTCAAACTACTCCTTGCCTTGTCAATGTTATTGCTTACTATTATGGTTTGATCAATTTTTTCCAAGCATCCATAGTTTTCTGGAAAGCACCTAATTTAGGTTTTTAGCCATAGCAACAAGGAAGTGAGTAGATTAATTAAATGCTTTGGTTGACATGTATGGAAAATGTGGTAGCATCAAAAAGGCGGTGAGTTGTTTGAAAAAATGCCTCAAGGAAATGTGGTCTCATGGTGATGGAATGGCATTCCACCACCATGAGACCATATTTCTTCAGGGCATTTTTTCAAAATACTCACTACCTTGTCTATGTTATTTCTTACTATTATGCTTTGATAGATTTTTTCCAAACATCCATAGTTTTTTGGAAAGCACCTTTTTTAGGATTTTAGCCCTAGCAGCAAGGAAATGAATTGTTTGATAAAATTCTTTGGTAGACATCACCATGAGACTACACTTCTTTGAGGATTTTTTCAAACAACGCATTTCCTTGTCTATGCTATTGCTTACTATTATTTTTTCATATATTTCTTCCAAGCATCCATAGCATAGACAAGGAAATGAAATGTTTGAAAATATTCCTTAATAAAAAGTGGTCTCATGGAATGCCATGACAAGCAAATGAAATTGGCAACTACTCCTAGTTATTACTTATGATATGTGAAGTAATTGCATCATTGCTTATGTTGACTTTCTAAAAAACTAGATTGTAGTTGAAATTTTGTCATCTATCAACATCTAGTTATTAGTTATGGAATATGAAGTAATCCTTTGAGTTTGAAAGATGTGCAATGCAATGCAATCAATGATATGAATATAAACTACACAAATCTATTAAGTATAATCCATTAGTTAAACTCTTTATTCTATTACCTACGTGTAGGTTTATCTAACTCCACTGGCATTGGGAGGTGTTCCCATGAAACCTCCAATATTAGCCTATTCAACATCCAAAATAAAATATTAGAATACCATTCATATAATAATGCTATTAACATGTAATAAATTTATAATTTTTTACTAGTTACATACCTCAATGGTAGATGCAATGGAGTAATAAGTAGGTGTAGGGCTGGGGTATCCAGTATCAACACTATGACCCTAAAATTTTAATACAATCATAAAACTAAATTAGTTAATCTTGCATTTCAAAAATAAAATTTAATAAATTAAATTCAATGAACATGCTAACATTTACCTAAGTATCGATGACATAATTAAGCCTCATTCAAAATTCCAACTACCCTCACCATCTTCATAGCTCCAGGTGTATCCTGTGTAGCAGCCTCTTGAGTGTTGGTGGGGTCATATGTACAAGTCACCACACAAACCTAACATGAATGGGATGGAATCCTACCACTCAAATACTCCCTTGGATGGATTTATACTATAGTACTGGCATGTTGGATGACACTCCAGGTCAAATATTTGATAGCTTGCAAAGTGTCTACCTCAACATTCTCCTTCGCGGTGAAGGGATAATGATGTGCTCATGAGTTGGCCTAGCGAGAGGTTGTCTCGCTTGCCACCTAGGATCCTATCGTGCACCAGGTCTATCTTGAGCTGACCCCCCACCTCTCCCTTGGAATTCCCTCATATCAAAATAATTCAAGATTTTGTTCAGGATGAAATCATAGTAGATTTTTCTAAGGAAATATTGTGGGGCTTCACAATTGTTGCATGGTGGGTAATCAAAAACTATGTACCACCTATCCCAAAAAAAGTTCCTAATCCCTTGGTGGTGACACCAATGGATAGGAAACCTCTTCACATTGAGGTCAAGATTTTGATCTATGCATAGGTCAATGAATAATGAGCACAAATCATATTTTGTAATTTTTTCATCTTTTACTTCTTTATATGATAATTTATCTATGTAAAAATTCTTAGCCGCCTACCTCCTATCTTTCCAACCACTTAATTGTTTGTTGATTGCATCTACATGTTTTAACAATTCTTTAAGTGAATTTGCAAGTGTTCTTCTTTCCATGGTTGAACCTAAAGGATCGTTCAACCTCATGATTAACTCCTCGATATGTTTTTTATTGTTTTCAATTACCCCCATTAAATTTTTTTGAGTGTTAGGAGGATGTTGACAGATTGGTGGAGGAGATTTTTGTTGTGGTTGTTGAGGATTTTCTTTATGTTGTTGTTTCTCTAGTTGTTGAGGATTTCCAGGATGGTTTTCAAGATCATTATCATTTCCTACAAATTAAACAAATGAATATCAAAATAACCTAAAACTAACAAATTCACAACAAAAACAAAGAATCATTACTTATTTTACTTCCCTATAAATGTGGCGGCATCCTGGTGATGAACTTGCAACAAATTGATGAAGAAAATACAAAAAAAATTCCTCCAAAATGTGAGCGTGCAAGAAGAAGGGTTTTTGGCCACAGGCTGCTAAAAAATAGTGAGAGTAAAAATGAATTCAATTTAATTTATTTTTTTTAATAACCTATAATGCACTCATGTTATAACACAAGCGCATAATAGGCTCGATGTGGCCGAACCTTAAACTCAGTCACACCAAGTCATAATGCGAGCGCGTTCTAACACAATCGTGTTATAACCTATCAAAAGTTTTTTTAAATTTTGGCCACAATTTGGCCCCCCATCTTTTTACACCCGCCCATACAATCTACACTAATTTATTTAATTAAATCCTAGGTTATACTTTACCATCCACTACAATTGAATAATTCAACTTCTTTATCAACATTATTAATGTCCTTTCAAGGAATGTGGTTGTAAGGCAACAAACTTAGGTTCCTCTCATAGATATTGAGGTGCTTTATATTACTTCACTAGCTCATTAAACTCCTCATATCCATATTTAATAAATAATATCTACCTTCTTAAATTTTAAGAGAGGGAATTTCAAATAGCGATAGGTTCAATAACTCTTATTAGATGGACTAACACATTTTATAACATGCAAAACACTTGCATAATCATAATATTCTTGAAATTTTGGCCTTCTCAAGATTAGGTTCATTCTAGTTTTCATTAATTAAATACCTAAAATGGTTAAATTATTTTGATTATCAAATTTCTTTATAAATTTCGATAAGAGATGGTCAATTGCAAATAGATTCCAATGTTTCCACACAAGATAGAGCCTCAAAATTTTATTAAGTTGGAGATATTTTGAAATTTAATTGTTACAAATTGATTTTCTTGTCGATCACATAACATTAGCTAAGAACCATATAATTCCTAGAGTACCTGGTGTTATAAGCTAGGCTCTAATACCAAATTTCATGCCCAACTTTAGCTTGAAGGGAGAAAACACAACCAACAATTTTTTTTGACCAAAAAAGGAAAGTCACCATGCTCAACATGAACCATTGCCACAGTGCTCTAAGGTATGAAGTGTAGACCATGAGAATATAGGAACATAACATCAACATTTTTCCTTGAGGTAATTTATGGTATCTCAATAAAAATACGGTTTCTATAGTTATAAGAGATGTGTGCATAGATTTTAGCTTAATTTCTTCACTACAGTGAAAAAAGAGGTAAGGCTTTTTTCCCTATATGAGTATATTATTCAAAACATACTACGAGTGGGTAGAGGACTCTAAAAGGAAGATAAATGATTGTTATTGTCTTAACAATAATCACACATCCAAGGATACATTTATGTTTTACACAATAATAATATTGTCACTTGATAGCTCACCCATAATAATAATAATATGTTTTAATCCTAGGTCAAACATTTAACAATAATATTACTATTTAGTCTTAATAATACTATTATGGACTATTTGTACTAGAACCATAGTTATTCCTTGACAATGACATTATTATGCTTTAACCAATAATCTCAATAATAAAAATATTATTATCAAATCCATACATTAATGAGGATATTATTATTAAATTAATCAAAATGCAATTATTATTTAGCCACAATTTAATTGCAAATAAAGCATTATTATTAACTATTAGCTCTAATGGAAATTTTAATGATAATCAATAATAAATATTTAATAATATTAATACTATTATTGTTCTATCAATCAATCAATAATATTATTATTACTTAACCCTTGTTTACACCATTTTATTATTTTTTTACCAATGAACCTGTAGTGTAGGAAATTATATGGGTAAAGGCACAAAGTTGTGTCACACTTTCAACTAAATAAATAGTTTCGAGTGAAGCATTTTTGGCCAAAATTTTTTTGGTTGAATAGGTTTCAACCGAAACCACGTGGCTTGTACATGGCACACAAGGTTTTGGTTGAATCCAAAAAAAAATTCCCTTTTCCACTTTGAAATTGGCTTAAATTGGCTTATTTTATTATGTGGGGTTTTTATTTTGGCTGAAACCTTTCTATGGAAACTGTTTCTACCAAAACTGTCTATGTGGCATCCTAGTTGGCAACCAACTCATCTTTTTTTAGAATTTTTTGAAACTTTCAACTTCAATAAGTATTTCTTCAGTCAGAATTATGTTTAAAAAAAAAGAAATATATACCTTTTTGTAGAGCTCAGAGTGGTGAATCTGAATATGTATTTTTTTTAATATTTTGATTAGTTTTAATATATTTTATTTTTAAAATAATGCAAGTAGGTTCTTAAAGTTAAGAAAGAGGCCGATTAGTTCAATTAAAAAAAAAATAGTAGAACATATTAAAAAAAAAATAGAAATATATGGGGCACTAGAGGAGAGAGTCCTCTTCAAAAGGGTATAATTTTTTTTTTTGAAAATGATTAAAAAATAGACAATAGTTGGCATCCCATGAAAAACTGTCAAATTCTGACAAGTTTGACTTTAAAACATTATTACAAGAAAAATATACATCAAAATTTAAAAAAATTTCCATGCACTAGATATTGAAGTTACCTATTTGGAGAAAATAAATTAGGGAAAAATTAAATTTTTTTCAATTTGTTTCTCAGCAGCCCGTGAAGTCACTTTTTTTTTTTTTAGCATTCCAAAATTTGTTCTTAAATTGATAAAAAATAATGAAAACAATTTTAAAAATATGAAAAAATTATAGGAATAAACTTCATCAAAAGTTCTACATTTTATTAGTTTACACCATTTTGAAATTCAAAACATAAAGACCACTTTTATGTGGTCAAAGTTCAGAAAAAAAATTTGTTGCTGGCTGATTCCTTTATAAAGTGTGACATAGGTTTGTGCTTTTACCCACACTCTTTTCTCCTTGTCATGGGATAGTTGTAAAATCATAGCATACTCACTATTACATGTATTGCACTATATGTAAATCATTTTTCCATATTTCAAGGAGTGTCATATCATCATTTATCGCCACTCATCCTTTCCCTACATTTTGGTGGGGCAAGGGGTTTGATAGCCTTGTCCTAGTATGGCACTTGTCATTGCCCCTTTGGCTAGGTTTCTTCCTTCCATATATATGATGAAAAATATTGGGATGCAAACAACCTACTATAGGTTGGTTCGCATGTGACATACTTTCCTTCTTTTATTTATATGCTCTTTGTGATTTAATTTATGTAATATGATCCTTTGTATTATGTTGCTTGTGTGCCTTTATGTTTGTGAGTTTTCTTTGGATGACCCTTGCTACTCTGTTGGTGCAAGGATACAAAGGAAGTGAATCTGTGACATTCTTATATTTGTATCTCCATTCTTCTGTTTGTCATAAACATTGTCTTTTCTTTTATCATGTGTTTTCCTTTTAGAGATGAAGCAATTTGTCGAGATATCCAAGTCTCTTCCACGTTGACCCAAAAGCCTTTTTTGTCTTATATCTCTCTATGTTTCATTCCTCCTTTGTGTTCATTGTTCCATGAAATATTTGGGGAATGATGATAGTTCCAAGCTCTATTATATATCATTGTAGGAAAGACATGCATTGACCCCTAGTTCTTGGATCCTTTGTGTTATCTTTTTGGATTGCATGTGGGGGAAACCTCCACTGGTACATTTTGACCCATTTTTCGACAATCGTTCATCAAAATTTTGACGGCTGTTCATCACTATTATTTCGTCAGAATTTTGACGACATTTGAAACGTTAATATTTCAACTAATGATCATCAAAAAATGGGTCAAAATGTACCAGTGCTCCTTTTTCATGACACAACTTTATTTGGAAACATATCATTGGCATAGGGATAATTTCCAAATAAGCTCTCATGTCCCTTTTAACAATGGGAATCTATCATTTTCTACTTTAAAGTAATTTCTCACATCATGGTGTTTAGTCATTCCTTTAAAGTGGGGGTAAACATTAGCATTATTTGATTTTGGTATTGACATTTTGGAACTTTTTGGCTTCACTTTTGTTTACAGAGGCTAGACTTAGTGTAGTGTTGGCATAGTAGATTGATCATTTTGTGGCACCTTATCAAAGTTATCATGGAGTATAAATTTTGGTATGGATGACAGATGGAAGACATGTAGACTTGGTGTGACCTTCCCATCTCCCGCCCTTTTTTATTTTATGAGTACACACCTCTTAGACCTAGTATGTGTTTCTAATTTTTCCTTTGGGGCTCACCTAGTGTATATTGTACTACACTAGCCCTTTTTAGAGTACTTTGATGGATGTTGCATAGCACAACTTGCTAGTTCATCATTTTTCCTCTTTGTATTAGCTTCGCCATTGTATGCTTATGTATCTTGTCTTGCTACACATATCTTACACATCTTGTGTGTCTCTTTTTCCTTATGTTGGTTTACCATGGGATCTTCAATCCTAGGGGCTTGATCATCCTCAATCTTTTTCATCCTATCTTTCTAACATTTTTACACTTGGACCTCTCTTGGTACATATTTGTCTACTTTAGTATGAGTCTGATCATAATTTCATACTCTCACTAAATTGGGGGCTAAATGTAGTGTTGTAAATTGTATACCATTACAATTTCACACTTTTTTGGGTCCCTTAATTTATTAGACTTAATTAAGCTCCTAATTTTCCAAATTATGCATTCCAAAGCTTTATTATTCCCATTTTTTGAAAGGGAAACCAACATTTAGTTAATACATTTAATATTTTAATCACCCTAGAATGTAAATGTCTTGGACTTTTAGGCAAGGACCTATTCACCCAAGGGTGAATGGGTCCCCTTTAAGTCCTAGGTCCCATTTTTAAATATGTTTTTTGGTGGTATTTTAATAATTCAAATTCAATATGAAATTGTCATCTTTTGGAATCTATTTTTTAGGAAATTAGATAAACACATATAAATACATATTCTTTCTATCAAATTAAAATATAAGCATTCTAACATGCATGATCAAATATTTTCAAGAGAAAATATTATTGTCAAGAGAATTCAAAAGAAAATTTATCAATTATTTGTTACGGCAATTAAAATCCTATCATCATGTTCAAGCTTGTGTGTTCATGTCATCTTGTGAAGGAAAACATGTATTGTTGATCCTAAAACATGCAAGCATTTTCATGTGTCCAAATCCATCAAGCAAAGCAAGATCAAGTTCCTTGGAGAGATGTGTTTGTCTTCAATCCTCTAAGGGAAGCCATTGAAGATTTGGTGAATTGTAGCAAGCAAGTTTTTATTCATCATTTCCTTCTCCATTTCCATTATCTTTCTATCAAGGGTTAATTACCAAAATTGGGGTTTGACTAACTCAAACGCCCATTCAAAAATTAAAAAAAAAATTCTCTTTGTATGTGCAGATTACAAGTTGAAGATGGATTGAAGATCTTGAAGAGCAATTTTGCATTATTGCATAAGTTGTCATCATTGTTGTCAAGACATGGAAACTTAGATTCAAGCCTTATTTCCAACTTTTTGACAGTGGAACCTATGCAAAATAGAAACTAAGATACTGCCTCAGAGGACTACCAAAATCATTTTTAGAAGCCCTAGGTAACTAGGACCCATTCACCCTAGGGTGAACCTATCCTTCAATAGAGCTCAAAACCTACTTTTGATGCTTGGTACATGTGTCCTTACCCTGCTTAGATCTTCCTACAAATTGTGATTTCAGTTTCTATACTTTCAAGAATTTACATTTCATGTTCTAGGTATTATTGTTCATTTAGTTTGAGCATTGCATATCATTTTAATTTGGTTTCAAATATGTCCTATTGTCTTAAGGACTGAGATCCAGGTCCAGTTGAATCACCATTGAGGTTGAAAGTTAATCCTTACACCTTGTGATCTCTTTCCTAATGAAATTCCTTAGGGAAAGATACAAATAGAGAGAAAACCCCCTTATCATTTAAGGAACCCCCTTTCCAAACATTTTAGAACCACCAATAATAATATTATCTTTACTTAGTCATATTTCATCCATTAATAATATTATTACACCCCTTTTATGCTATCGATAATTATTCCTTAGTGACAATAGTATTATTGTTTTATCAATCCTTTAGGCATTAATAGCATTATTGTTATTAGATTCATGCTTGAACCTTGATAACAATGTTATTATTTAGTCAATAACCCGACAATAATCGAATCATTATATATTGATGATGTAAACATTAGAAACAATAATATGTTGATATTTAGTTGCTATTAACTTTTTGTTTGAACAATAATATTATTAAGAAACCAACAAATAATCTTGAATCGATATTAATGATAATGTTTAATGGAACTTCTGACGCTCAAAAAAATATTTATATTTACTCTCGAATGGACATCATTAATCACTTGCATTTGAACCAAGTACATAATATTATTATTAAATCTTGAATTAGCCTCAATAATATTATTGAATCTCATATTATCCATAGTATTATTATCATTAAATCGAGTAATATATTAATACTACTTTTTTCCAAAAAATAATATTAACATCAATAGTATTATTGTTGTCCTATCAACATTGGACAATAATATTATTAGAATTATTTAAATAACACAAAAACTTATTAATAACATTATGATTATTAATCAAAATTTTGATTCTTATTACTTGTAATCCATATTAATGATAATAATGATATTATTAATCAATTTAATAAATAATAATAATATTATTGTTTACATGCTAATTAATTTTAATAACCTTAATATCACTATCTGACCAAATGATAACATTATCTTTAAATTGCAATATTAACACTCATTTAATCTACCTAACCAATGGTATCACTATTTAATTAACCACTGAACATTCTATTATTTACACTACGCAATTACTGGAGAATACACTATTAACACTAAACTTATTAACCCGGCCAATGTCATACTGCAACGCTCATGGCGAAGTTTAAGGTCACCATCTGTGCATTCAAATTAACAGGGAGATAGACTTAGAGTGGATCTGACACTTCTACAGTTGGGTGGGAAAGCGATGTCCTCACTTTTACAATTCATTTCAAACTACTGTCATGTCCACCTGATCTATCCCTCTACATAAACATTTACTGACATACTGATGACAAATGGAGCTACTAATAAATACAACCTAACCTCTAGTTAGTGGGTTTGATTTCCAAACTTATGTTGTTCTTGCATTTATATTGGCATGGGCCATTATCCTGCACATAGTGTCAAGATCATACTTGACAGAGATTGATGCCAATGCTAGGTTGATTTTTAACCATTAATGATGGCACTTGTCTCACATTAGATATTTCCTTACCCATGCTTGACCACCACCTTATCCTACAATTAATATGCTTGTCTGAAAGGTTGTAACTATCTTGTCTCAAGCTCAAAAATCGAACAACTCTGAAAACTCAAATTATTTACATCTATTTTACATTGCAATATGAATACATGGAAGTGGGACTTACATTATTTATTTTTGAAACTGCTACATAGTTATCCTCCTGGGCACACATGTGTATCAACATGGTGCAACTTGAGAAAAATCTTGAGGTAAATTACTTCTTGTGGATTTAATGATTTTAATTTTTTTTGTATAGTCAAAGGAATATTCTTGAGCATCTTTGAATATTTCCTACACAGCATAGTAATTCTCTGTCTATAGATCGGTCGCTATCAGGTCAAGTGTACTTTGAAATCAAATTATTTTCAGTAGTACAAAATTCATTTTATAATCCATGAATTTTTTTTTAATAATAATTTTTTTTATGGGGAAACTGTGTCAAGCAAAGTGACCAAAATATTAACTGCAAAGTTTGATCAAACTACATAGACCAACAATCTCCTTCTTGGAGATTGATCATACTCCACACCAAACCATCTCCTACTTAGAGACTAATCATGTAGCACCATTTCCCTATAGCTCCCATTGGAATTGTACACCCCTAGACTTATATGTTTTATTTCCATTATTTAATCTTGAAGACCAATAAAAGCTAAAGAGGAAATCAACTTCTCCCATGTTAGTTCCTTAATAAACATATATATTGGATTCTTACTTGTATGAATATTCTCTAGGTTTAACTATTGATCCTATAACGGTGACCTTTTGAAATGATATCTCAACTGTATATCTTTTTTCTTTGAATGTAGAGAAAAAAGTTTAGCAAGATGAATGGTACTCTGGTTATTTGTAAATAAATAATTATCAACAAATAGTTTGTTGGAAGTTTGGTTCCTTTGTCCCCTTGGATAGGTTGGTTCCTTTCCATCCCACTATGAATTTGTGGCATGGCTTAACCACCTCCTATGGCTCTTGTATAAATCTAGTGTTTGTATCGGGTGTTAACAGGTTGATCTTTTGGCGCAACAACAAAGCCATTGCAACAAATGGTATCATAGCTAGGTTACGGGTTCGAATCTTGTGGTCGTGCTAGGGTAGGTGGGATTGTTGGATGGTTTTTTCCTTCATTGCCTTGGATAGGTTAGTGCATGTCCATCCCACCACAAATTCGTGACATGGCTTAACCGCCTCCCATGGATCTTGTATAAATCTCGTGTTTGTATCAGGTGTTAATAGGTTGATATTTTGGTGCAACAAAAAATCCATTGCAATCCAAATCATCTCATTTCTTTCCCAATTCCTCTAAGACTAATTATACCCAAATCATCTCATTTCTTGCCTTTTTTGGAGTAACATACTCTACCTATGTTGTTGATAAAGAAGCAACCTTTTGTAGCCTTGACATCCAACTAGCTATTGTCCCAACAATAGTAAACACATAACCTGTAGTGCTTCACCTGGTACCAATGTCACCTACCAAATTAAATTCAACATAACCTTGTACAAAGTAGTGTTTGATCCCCCAAAACATTTATTTTGTTGTCCCTCTCAAATACCTGAGAATTCATTTAACAACATTTCAATGCTCAATTTCAGGATTACTCATATATTTTCTTACATCTCCAATGAAATGTGCAATATTTGACCTTGTACATACCATTGTATACATAAAACTACCAATAGTTGAAGAATATGGAATCTTAGAAAAAATATTCTTCTTGTCTCATTGGACACATCTCCTTAGTCAAATTAAAATGACTATGAAAAGATGTGTTGACAACTTTGGCATATTCTATATTAAATATTTTTAACACCTTCTCAATATAATCACTTTGAGATAGAGTTAATTTTATGTTTTTCCTATCTCGTGAAATCCTCATACCAAGGATTTGTTTAGTTGCACCCAAATCCTTTATAGCAAAAGACATTTCTAACTTTTGTTTCAAATCATTAATGTGTTCCATGTTAGGTCTCGCAACAAGGATGTCATCAACATATAAACATAGGATAATATAACTACCATTATCCAACATCTTAAGATAAACACAATGGTCTGAATGACACCGACTGTAACCTTGCTTAGCCATAGAACTATCAAAATTTATATAACATTACCAAGGTGCTTGTTTCAAGCCATAAAAACTCTTTTTAAATTTGCATACTAAATTCTCCTTATCTTTGACCTCAAATCCTTGTGCTTCTTGCATATATATTTTGTCTACCAAATCCCCATTGAGAAACATTGTTTTCACATCAATTTGTTCAAGATGCAAATCTTTTGTAGCCACAAGACTTAGAACAATACAAATCGAAGTCATTTTAATAATTGGAGAAAATATTTCATTAAAATCAATACCTTTTTTGTGCAAATCCTTTTACAACAATTTTGGATTTAAATTTTTTTCTTACATCCTTCCTCTTTCAGCCTGTGAAACCATTTATTTGGTAAAGCTCTTTTAAACATATAGGCAACTTGCATAAATCCCAAGTCTGATTTTGCAGAAAGGAATATATTTATTTTCTCATTTCTTGCTCCCTCTATTCCTTTATATCCACCTATTTAGCCTCTTCAAACCCTTCTGGTTCACAAGCATCAATTAATAAAATAGAATAAAATGAAATAGAAAATATTTCAGGGGGTCTATTTATCCTTGTAGAATGTCTAACATTCACTAGATTTTGTGGTATTTCTTATTGTTGATGAGCATGAGGAACCATTGGAATATTACTTTCCATAATATCATCCAACACCACAAATTCCTTTTCTTTCTTCTCATGCTTCTGCAACTAATCTTTGTATAAAGCCTTCTCATTGAATATAACATTCATGCTTCTAATAATTTTCAGATTATCAAAATCCCATAATCTTTAACCAAATTCATCAATTCCATATCTAATGAAGGTACACTTTTTAGATTTAGCTTCTAGCTTGATTCTATTTTTAAAATCAACATGTGTAAAAGCTTCACAATCGAAGGTTTTGAGAAAAGAATAACTCACCTTCTTACCTATCCATGTATCCTTTGAAATACCATTACCCAAAAGAACTGAAGGACCTCTATTAATTACATATAGAGAAGTATTAATAGCCTCTACCCACAAGTGTGAAGACATGCCAACATGAAAGATTCGCATACTCTTTGCATGCTCCATATTTGTCTTGTTCATTCGCTCAACCACACCATTTTGTTGAAAATTACATGGAAGCATTTTTTTACCTATGAATTTCATTAAATAAACAATAATCTTCAAACTCTTTGTTGAAACACTCACCTCCATTATTAAATCTAAGATATTTTAATATTTTCCATGTTTAAGGAAATACACCCATGTTTTCCTAGTTGCATCATCACTAAATGTGACATAATAATTAGAGCTGCCAAGAGAAGATACATGAGCTGGTCCTCATACGTTTATATGCGCAAGCTCCAATTTCTCATCTTTTTTTGCTTCCCATCCTTGAGAAATCTCACTCTTTTTGTTTCCCATACACACAACTTTCATAAAAAATCATGTTAATACATTTTAGACCTAATAATAACTTCTTAGAATGGATAAATTTCATACCTTTTCTCACTCATGTTCCCAAGTCTATGATGCCATAGTGCTATCTCAAAACTCACAACAACTATTTATGTTTTTTCTCCATAACCCATGACAACTATCCATGTGATTGTTGCAAAACCCACGACAATTTTTCATGTGATTGTTGCCAAACCCACAACAACTGTTGTTGAACCCGCAACAACTATTGTAGTTGTTTTTTTAACAAATTCTCCTGCTATATTTTTCTCTACAATAATTAAAGTAGAAGGAATGGTATGACATGTACAAATATATATATTTCCTACTTTCACACCTTTAGCCACTACCAAAACACCTTTCATAACCTTCCAAATTTTATCCCTAAAAGTAACTATACAACCTTCATCACTTAGCTACCCTACTAAAATTAAATTTCTACTCAACTTTGGAATGTTCCTTATCTCCTATAGTATCCATTGATTTATATTTTTTAATTTAATTTTAATTCCTCCCTTTCCAACAATCTAACAAGGTTCATCATCTCTTAAATACACAAGCCCAAAATCTCCTTGTACATAATCAAGAAAATAGTTTTATGGGGCTAGCATGAAATGAAACCCTTGAATCTAATGCCCACGAATCATCAGAATTATCTAGGGAAAGAATTAAAGCATTATCTTCAGGTTTACTTATCACATTAACTTCTTTATTGTCATCTTTTTTCTCTCCTTTTTTATTCTTTCAAGATCAACAATCTTTCTTCAAATGATCTAGTTTTCTATAGTATTAGCTATCCTTCTATCCTTTGGATTGTGACCTATTCTTTGATCTTCCTTGTGATCTCCCATGACCTCCAAGACTTCTTCCTCTCTCTTTCGATATTCCCTTTTTTTCTACATTCAAAACATTACCCAATGTTGAAGTTTCATCTATGCTTTTCCTTTGAATTTCCTCACTCAAAATCACACCAACATCATCAAATTTCAATGTATTTGAGCCAAAAATAGAGTTACTAACTATCATAACCAAACTATTTCATCTTTCAAGAAAAGAACATAAAACCAAGAGAACTCTAACTTCTTCATCAAAAATAATATTTACAAAATTTAATTGATTGGTAATTGTATTAAATTCATTTAAATCATCTATAATTGAGCCTTTGTCTATGATTTTCATATTAAATAAAAGCTTCATCAAGAATACCTTATTCCAAGCTAGAGGATTTTCATACAATTTCACCAATGTTTGCATCAATTATTCTATTATCTTCACTTTTAAAATATTGAATGCCACTGATGGTGCCAAGCACAACCAAATACTTCCCAGTGACTTTCTAAAATTTCTCATTCCTCTTTGTCAATATTGTTGGTTTCTTCGCTTTCCCTTGCAACAGTCACCAAAAATATTTTTTATATAAATAATATTACATCTTCATCTTTCATAATTGATAATTCTAGAAATGGAATTTATCAACCTTTAATTTCTCCTCTTCTAACATTTCTCCCACTCAACCATGAGACTTTCCTACCAAACTCTCAAACACCACCACTTTGATACCAATTTTTAGGATTTTTCAATAGGATAGAAGAGTTAAATTACCAATTATACTATAGATTTAAATCAATGATATAACAAAGAAATAAAATGAAATTCACATAGATGTAAGACAAAAAAATATAACGTGGTTCACCCTTTGGGATGCATCCACAAACAACAACTATTATGTTTTATTAAACTTCCAAAAATTACAATTTACAAAATAACCTACAAAAATTTGTTGAATAAACCAAACAATTTTCACTTTGTATCCTCGCATTTTGTTGCATATTACATACTATAATAGCAATACACTACACTTTTTTGCATGTTCGTTCTACTCAAATGTGACTTTTTTTCTTCTTTTGTGCAATGTTCATAACTCACCATAGGTTTCCTTTGTTGTGAATAACATATTCTCACTTGCCTCTTCAAATTCCCACCATGCGCTATTTACTACATATTCAACTTCCAATCCACAACAAAAAAACCCATTATTTTAGGCAGTTTGATAATTGTTTCATAATAGAATCTTATTGCAAATTTCCTTTAATAAAAATGATGAAATTTTTCTTTTGGGGTGCTTCCCCCAACAAACCCCATTGGGGGCGTTTCCCCCAAACCCCTACCGTGGGCTCCACCCTTAGGCCCTCGGTAGGGAGTGGTCCCCCTAGACCCTGTAGGAGAGGCTCTACCCCCTTGCACTCCACTATTAATTAATTTGGGGAGAAATTACGTTGAGAAAAGTGACCAAAATACTAACTCCAAAGTTTTATTAGGCTCCACAAACCAATGGGCATCCAAGGGCACAAATTTTATTCTCTAATGCTTGAATCAAGCATTTTTTTTAAATGTCATAACTTGCAGTCCAACAAGCATTTTTCAAAAATGAAATATCATTGGAAAGTTGGTTCCATTAGTTTTATAGAGGTGCAAGTTGTTTTCCAAAAAAAAATTGTTTGGTGGCATTTATTGTTGTTTGAAGCTAAATCTTCATTTTTTGCTCCTGAGCTCATAACTTTTTGCCACAATCTCTTATTTTCATAATTCTTGTGGCATTGGAAAAGTATTGAGGAGCTCTATCATGCCATCCATATATTTTTAAGTTGTAGCTCCAAGAATATTTTAATCAAATTTGTATGTATTCACAATTATGGTTGATCACTTAGACATATTATCACTTGGGAAGGTACAATTTTGATCTTTTCACTTCATTTCAGTTCTAGAATGATGTTCTATATCGTGTTGCTTCATTTAGTTTCTAGATTTACTCCATATCGAGAGTTTTTTAATGTTCCTTGGCATCGATACTATTGTTTCTTTATCATGATTCTAGTATTGCTCCAAAGAGATTCTAGGATTTCTAGCATTAGATTTGTCTTTCCTTTGTTGCTTAGAATAAGGTTCCAGTGCTACTCCACCAGTATGCTTCTAGTTTTTCTTAACAGTATGTTATCTTGTCAAGGGGGGTTGCACAGTCTCTCCTCTTCTCTCTTATGGATGAGGTATTTTTCCTTATATGGGTTTTTGTCCCTCATTCATCATTGAGAGTATTTTTATTTTATCTCTCTTTTGGGGAGGACTTTTGTCCCACTAGGTTTTCTCCTTTTCTCTGTTAGTGAGACATTGCATTGCATTTGTACATTGGTACCTAACATGGCCTTGTAGTTGGCACCCATATTTGCATCTTTACATAATAATACTCCATAAGTTGTACTTAAGGGAGGGTGTTGGTGTAAATAGGTTTTCTACCTATCTATGTCTTATCTACATGTTAAGTCCACTTAGGTCCTAGGAGGGAATCTTTCTAGATAGTGTTAGTTGTCACTAGATCTTATCTTATCTCTTGGAATTTAATTCTTGTGTCTTAATTAATTTAATATTTGTTGAGGCAGTTGTCTCATTATATAGGCTTAAAAGACACATGTCAAGACATTTTCTAATCTTATCTCACAGGTCTTGTCTTTATAAACAAGGTATCATATGTACATTAGATATTCAATCTAGAAATCTTGCATCCATAAAAATAGCATGAATTTCTTCCATTTCTCTCTTGTGGAAGTTAATTTTGTCTTGGAGGCGATCATGGGGAGTTGAGGAGTTCACCATTAACTCCTACATGACAAACCCATAAACCTATCATCACTAAACAAAGGATTAAAGGGAAAGATACTTTTCAAGACGGTGCCAAGGAACAAGCTTATAACCCAATATTGAAAGAGAAAGCATGCTACAAAGAGTGAGTGCACTCTAGTAAAAATTTCATTAGTGGACATGGGAAAGTGTGTTGGAATCACTCACATTCTCTAATACCATGTTGAAGTGAAAAACCAAGATATTCAATCTACAACACCAAATAACCTCTATATTCAATAGAGAGAAGAAACGACAAGAGATGATATTCCACCAAAAAAGAATTACAATATGATACAATTCACGATATGTGAAATTTTGATATATGCTTGCAAGATGCAAGAGGATCCCTACTTATAAAGGTAAGGTGAGATAGGATTAGACAAGATCATGATATGTGTTTTAATCCTATAACATGAGACAGCTTATCATAACTACCTAAGATACTGTAAGATCTAGACATGACAACTAAGACTTCTAGAAAGAAACTTAGGACCTAAGTAAACTTAACATGTGAAGAATTACCCTACTAGTAATTAGCTAGGTACAATACTTTATTCACACCAACAAAGTGAACATAGTCAAGGGCCACTAAAGAACCACACACTTGCAAGCAAGAAAATGCATATTCAAATAATTAGAGAAAAATGTTTGACTGGTTACACAAATTAATGGGACAATAAAACTACATAGCCTAAGACATAAGAAAATGACTTGAGTGAATTCAACAGGCTCAACCAATCAACATCAAATTAGAACATTAAGGAAAATAGATATGAATCAAGGGTTTAGGGTTTTATGACCATAAAAGGACCCTAAGTAATTTTCACCAAAACCCTAAGAAGATTGTAAAGCATAACACAACATTTTCTCTTCATTATGCTTTAGTATGAGGATAAAATTTGTATTAGATGGCTAGGAATGAGTTAAGGAAACTTGATAACTTGTATCTAATGATTATGTAAAATTATGCTAATAAGATCTAATGAGGTGAAAAATGGGAATTATTATTAAATATGGATGGCCCACTTGTTGTATCTATGTGTTTGATTTTGGGTTGAACTTGGGATGACATTGTTTAAGATTTCCTATGTCACCAATAGGAAAAAACTATTATAATAAAGAATATGTTTTTGAATAGTGTGTTACAATTAATAATTTGAATAGAGTAGAGTTGACTACTTTATAGTTAGTATTTTCTATGTTTATTTTTTGAATAGAGGTCATCTCATGTGGGTTTATTGTGATTCTTATGTTTGTGTAAAATTTAAATCCAAACCTATAGGATTGTACATATAGGCTCTTAAAATCACTTGATTGTTATTTACATGTATCTAGGTCCACTTGACCAGTACTTGTGAACTCTTGTGGTGTGTAGACTGTGTACATGGCTATAAGACCCCCACATGTCAGAATTGAGTTTGAAATTGGAGCAATAAAAAAATCATTGGTATGTACCAATGATAGAAACATAGAGCTATTGTTGTATCTTATGGATTAGCCAGCATTCACCAATATCATGAAGGTGAAATATTTTCATGGGATATCTTAGATGTGATGTTGGATTAGAATAGATGGTTGCTACCCCTACCATGGAGGAAACAAAAACTGGAGTTAATCATTGTATTAGAAGGGTTAGTAGGTAGTCACATATAGCGCAAAGGTGATTGGTGTTGGGTCCTACCTATATTGTGAAGGGGTTATTTTATAATATAAACAAGATCACTAGGTTGTATATGCCAAATGTTACTTCTTGGATGGACAAAATTGTCATTGGTATCCTAGAGGCAACACACGTCAAAATCCAGTGATTCCAAGGTTCAATGAGCTATGGGAATATTATTAATGGCCTTATGTGATGTGTTTTTTACACTTACTCCTTATCCAATGATGATCACAAGTAGAATGTGATGACTAACATCATTACAGTTGGTGCTAAAGATTGAGGAAAATGATGGGACCAACAATGTAGTATGGGATGCATCAACATTCCTCTTCTACTTGGGATGCGCTAAAAGGGTAGGTGTTAGTCACTCATTGTGTATATGCCAGTCATTCACTATGTATATTTTAGTCACTTAGTGTGTAATTTTGTAAATGGTATTAAGTATTGTGTGTATTTTTATATTGGTACCCTTTTCAATGATGATTGTTGTCACTTGGAAATGCACCCTATTGAACAAGGAGTTTAGCATTCCAATGATACAATGGAAATAGCCTCAAGGTGTGGGACCCTTGTAGTTGAGGCTAGATCCCCAGAGAAGGTCAGCTTCCTTTCTAAATTTGGTGTAGAAGAGGATTGGTCTAACCCAACCTCAATAAACTCTAAACTAATGACTTGCAAGGGTAAAGGAAGGATAAAATGCATAAAAATGTAATGGAAAGGTGATGCACCGAATTTAGTGTGTTTGTTCCTGCTTGTGATTGCACATAGCATTAATAAAATCACTAGAAAAAGGCCATATAGATCTTTATTTATCCCACTTTACAAGAGGAACATGGAGGATAGGGTTATGAAAGATCCTAAAAGGGGTGAAATTTACCCATGATTAACATCCACAACAAATTAGCACAATCATATAACTAATAAAGAAGATGAAAAATTTATGCATGCAAAGAGGTATCAGATGTTACACAAAATACAATCATGGAGAAAAGGTGAAGGCAGTTATTTTATTAACATAGAGGCATAAGCCAACTTTACAGCTACAGAAATGCTAAAATAGCATAAGACTACCAGAGAAATTTTGGGGTAGAACCTTTCAAAAATATACAAGTATTGCATTTATAGTTCAGACATAACTAAGAAAATGAATTAAAAAACCTAACCCTAACCTAACTAGGATTTGTAGGAAAATGAACTCTAATAAAACTTCAATCATTTGAATTTACCTCATAACTAAGCCATAAAGGATCTAAAAACTCAAGCACATCCCAAAATTATGGCCCTCATGAATGCAGGCATGGAGCACTTGCAAAATCTGCAACAAAAATCTAAGAAACCATACCTTTATAGAAGAATTTGGCCTCTGAAACACACCAGGAAATAATGGCACCATCCAACAATGAATATAGTGTTGGAAAGGTGTGAAAATTGATCCAAGGTGGACCAAATTCGATCAGGTAGCTGAGAATGTCATTGAGCCATTACTTTTGGCATTTTCCCATGAACTAGAGCAGTTGACCATTTTTATTTGAATGTTGGCCATCAGATCAAGCATGGATGGTTGAGATAAACTTAAAGGAAGCTTTAAAACATGATCATTGATCACCATGAGATTCATGATCGACAACTATCACATAGCCTTAATATATCGCAATCTCACACTAGTAATTGAGGATCACAATCATGATGGCCTAAGTCCATGCAATGAATTGGTTATTTTCCACCTGTCTCTAGAATATTTACTTCATGATCATATCGCATATCACACATTGAACACCGGCCTCACAACATGTAATCGTGATGCACAGATCACCTGTAATAGCCATCTTATTATCATCTTCAAATCTGAGCCATTGAAGTCCTCATCGCAACACATGTGTGTTGCAAGTATGAAGATGTTGTCATTGATGTCAACTATGTGTTTGAAGATGTTGAGGATATTGAGAAAATTGATAAAATAAGCAAATAGGGTATTGCAGAGGTGTTTTGGATTGTATAGATGTTTTGGTTGTGCTTCGCATTTCTTCTGGGTTGAAGATCTATTTTTGTGGCTTGGATATGTTGGTTATTGTTGTTTAGAGTTTCTATATCTATAATTTGGGCTTCTGGATTGTTGGTCAAAGCAAGTTGTGTTCACCAGTATGTGAATTGGTTTTGCAATGTTGTACAGAGGTGTATAGGAGAAATGTTTCTACTCCACATTTCTCTATAGTTTTTTTTTCAAGAATTTTGGTTTTGAAGTAGAGTTAAGGGTGTTGTTCTCTTGTTTGTGTCAAGAGGATTCATGGTTAGGAGTATCAGAAGAAATTCTTTTGAGTTCCAGAGCATTACAATATCTAGTATTATTTTCTAAATAAACAATATGATTATTTGCTCCCCATTTCTCTGTAGTTGTTTTTCAAGACTTTTGGTTTTGAAGTAGAGTTAAGGGTGTTGTTCTCTTGTTTGTGTCAAGAGGATTCATGGTTAGGAGTATCAGAAGAAATTCTTTTGAGTTCCACAGCATTGCAGTATCTAGTATTATTTTCTAAATAAACAATATGATTATAATCTTTAGGTGAAATTTCTTGTGAAGGAATTTGTTGGTTTTCAGGATGATCTTGGATCATGTTCAAGTAAATTTTGTTATCTGAAAGTTTCAAATTTATTTAAGGAAGTGTGTACTTAATGTTTAATGTATTTTCATGAGTAATGGTTGACTTGGTGTCGACACTACATTCAAAGATGTTCAAGTACTAGTGAAGGAATAGCATGGTGTGTGAGATTTATTTTGAGTCCTATTTAAGTGTTGTTTTGGTCCACTTCTATTCCTATCCATTGTGGGAATGTTTTGTTCCAACTTAATTTGAATTTGTAAGTATAATGGATAGCTGCAAACCTTGGAGAAGGTTTTCAAGGTTGAGATTGATATAAATAAGAGTGGTAATGATGTGAGAGGCAAGAGAGAATCAAGATGGATGTGAGATAAATGCAAGTGATGCGTGTGATGCGAGTTTGAGTAGAGGAGTGTGAACTTCAAAGTGTTGGAATTTTGAGTGCATTGAGTTGAAGGTGTCTACAATCTTTCAAACAAGGTTGCAAAAGTATTGGATCATTTTTGGTAGAATTCCTATTGCATTGAGAAGTTGTTCTCTATGTAACATTTCTCTTCTATCTTCTTGTATTTCTTTTTGTGGCAATGAGCACTGGTTGTGAGCCCTTTTGGACAGTGTGTCCTATTTTGGCAGTGAGCCCTTGTACTGATTTTGCAATCACTTATAATGTGAGCTAATCCTCACTATGGCTTTTCCCTCATTGGGTTTTCCACGTAAATATGATGTTCTCTTGTGTGTGGTGTTGTTGTTGTAGTTTTTTTATCTACATTTCACGATTAATCACTTTAATGAAATAAGGGTTTATTGAATGCATGTCAATCTAATTACTATTGAGGGTTTTGATGTTTTAATTTGCTATAATTGATTCACCCCCCCTCTCAGTTGTCTTATTCATTCAACAATTGGTATCATACCAAGGTTCCTTGGAGAAGAGTGTATATGCTTAAGGTAGATCTAGAATGGCGAAGAAAATTGATTTCCCTAAATTTGATGGAACAGACTATGCTTTTTGGAAGACAAAGATGGAAAGATATATATCGGGTCATGGATTTGAAATTGAAAATGCAATAAAGAATCAGTATGTTGCACCTATAAATGGTCTAAGCACAAGTGATGAGATCAAGGCACATGAAATAAATGGTAAGGCAAGATTTTTTTTGATGAATAGTCTTACAAATTTTGAATTAGTTAAAGCTATTAATCTTAAGACCACTAAACATGTTTGGGATAAGCTTGAAAGTATTTATGAAGGAGATGACAAGGTTAAACAAGCAAAGTTGAGAATGAAATGGATCTGAAAATAAAAAATTTGAGGGACCTGAAAGAGATGGAAAATTCACCTCCAATGAGTTTAACATGTTTTGTGAAGTTCATGGAATAAAAATGCATTTTTCTTACCTTAGAACTACTTAGCAAAATGGAGTGGTTGAAAGAAAAAATCGAACAATTCAAGAAGCTACTAGGACTATGATGAAAGAAGAAAATCTATCAGAAGTCTACTAGACAAAAGTAATTCATATTATTGTTTACATACTTAACAAAGTTCAAGCTAAAGCTATTAGCACAAAGACTCCCTATGAACTATGGTATGGAAGGATTCCTACTACGAAGTACTTTAGAGTATTTGGAAGCAAATTTTATATCAAGAGAGATGAAGAAAACTAAAGAAATTTTGATGCAAGGTCTGATGAAGGTATCTTCCTTGGATATTCTACTAAAAGCAAACGTTACATATGTTACAAATAAATGTTGAGAAAGATTGTTGAAACTGAAAATGTTAAGGTTGATGAAAACTTGTAGAATTCAATTGCAGTAGATGGATATGTGTTAGATGAACCTGATTGTAGAATTCAAGAAGAAGAAGGAGGAGGAGGAGGAGGAGGAGGAGGAGGAGGAACCCCTAAGTATGTACAAAATAATCATTCTAAAGATCAAATCATTGGAGACAAGAGGAAAGGAGTATTGACAAGAAGCAGAATTGCTAAGTATGTACAAAATAATCATTCTAAAGATCAAATCATTGGAGACAAGAGGAAAGGAGTATTGACAAGAAGCAGAGTTGCTAAAGATGAGGTAAATATGTGTCTACTTTCTAAAGTAGAACCTAAAACAATAAGTTAGACATGCAAAGATGAACATTGGATGAAGGAAATGGAAGAAATTATGCAAATTGAGAAAAATTGGACTTGGGAATTGGTTCCTAGACCAACAAACAAGAACATAATTGGAACTAAGTGGGTATTCAGAAACAAGTTGAATGAAAATGGAGAAGTGGTAAGAAATGAAGCAAGACTTATGTGTAAGGGTTACTCACAAGTGGAAGGTATAGACTTTGAGGAGACTTTTTCTCCTGTGGCTAGGATGGAAGCTATCATAATTGTTTTGGAATTTGCAACATACAAGGACTTTAAAGTTTAAATCAAATGGATGTGAAGTCTACTTTTCTGAATGGTGAATTAGAAGAAGAGGTTTACATGGAATAAACAAAAGGATTTCAGTTGTCAGATCAAATAGATATGATGTTTAAGTTAAAGAAGGAAATGTATGGATTGAAGCAAGCTCTCGGAGCTTAGTATACAAGATTGGATAGATACTTGATACAGCAAGGATTTAGTAAAGGCACCACAAATAGTAATCTTTACTTTAAAATTAAGGAAGAAAAAATCTTGATAGTAGTTGCGTATGTGGATGATATTATCTTTGGATGAAATGAAGATATGTGTAAGAAATTTTTCGAAGAGATGCAAAAAGAGTTTGAAATGTCAATGTTTGGGGAGATGAATTTCTTCCTTGGGCTACAAATCAATCAAACTAATAAAGGAATTTTCATTTCACAATCCAAGTATGTCAAAGAGATATTGAAGAATTTTGGAATGGATGACTCCAAAACAATATGCACTCATATGGTGACTAGTTGTAAATTGAGCAAAGATGATGATTCACCTAAGGCTAATTAGAGAAAATATAGATAGATATGATCGGTGGACTATTATATCTAATTGCTACTAGACTAGATATCATGCATGTAGTTTGTCTTGTGGCTAGATTTCAAGAAGAACCTAAAGAAACACATGTTGTAGCAGTGAAGAAGATATTTAGATACTTAAGAGGCACCTTGGATTATGACTTGTGGTATCCTAAGGATATTGATTTCATAATAAGTGCTTAAATACGGATGCAAATTGGTGTCATGGTTGAGTAAGAAGTAGGATTAAGTTTCCTTATCAACTATAGAAGTTGAGTATATTGCAGTAGCATCATGTTGTACACAAGTTTTTTGGATGAGACAGACATTGAAGGATATCAAAGTAGTGTATGATGATCCCA
Source organism: Sequoia sempervirens (assembly GCA_007258455.2). Lineage (NCBI taxonomy): Eukaryota > Viridiplantae > Streptophyta > Pinopsida > Cupressales > Cupressaceae > Sequoia > Sequoia sempervirens. The sequence continues at coordinate 296,933,836 of VDFB02047230.1, forward strand.
TTTCTATCTATTGTGATAATACAAGTGCAATTAGCATTTCAAAGAATCTAGTGATGCATTCAAGTGTAAAATATATATCTATCAAGTATCACTTTTTGAGAGAGAAGACTATGGAGAATGAGGTGAAACTTGAGTATGTACCTACAAAGGATCAAATTGCTAACATATTTACTAAGGCTCTTCCTAAGGATACTTTTAAGCATCTTAGGGAGAAGTTGGGGGTTATTTCCCCTCCTCTAAATTAGATGCATATGGAGATGCATCAATCCAATGAATCTATGGATTCATCTCTTTTTTGGACTGATGTTGGTGGCTACCTCTCAGGGGGAGTGGGTAATGTCATGTAGTATCATTGTTGCAATAAGGAATGTTTTCATTGGTGTAGATTTGTTGAATTTGGTTGGGTGTACTCCTGGGGGGGGTATTCAAAGCAAGTATCTTGGTTTAGTGTCAAAGGGGGAAAACAATGCAAAAATATTTTGTCCTTTACCATTGATGTCAAAGGGGGAGAGAGAATCATCTGAAAAAGTGCAAGGTATGGGTATGTGCAGGATCATCATGAAAAAAATAGGCCCTTAAGTGGCAAAAGATTCAAAAAAATTAGAGTTAGGCAACTTGACATAAAAATTTGAATAAGTTATCTATATTATTTCAAAAATATTTAAGAATAGAATCTGTAGAAAATTGAATGTAGTTTCTAAACTACTAGGCTTATTTTAAAAAAAACAAATTTATTTGGTGAAATTTTGAAATTTCAATGCAGTAGTACTTAAATTTTAGGGAAAAAATAAGAAGTAGGAGACGTCTGGCCACCCTAACCACAATAAAATGATAATATTTTTTTATAATATTTTAGTTATAAGTAGAGGACTCATGTCCGGATGTGATACATATTTTTTGTAATTTTTTTCTAATTAAATAATTAATTATGAATTTTTTATTACAACTTTTAAAAAATATAAAAAATTTGTATGTCTAACCACCTTAACTTGGTCAAAAATTCATGAAATTCATTTTTTTTCTTAATCCTATAGTGTGTGAAGCATAGAATGTGACACATGCTTTAGATTCAAAAAATGTGATACAATCTGAAAGCTATAGATGTTTTTCAATTAGCCTATTAATCAGAACTTTAGTCATAATTCAAATAAAAAATGAATAATAATTATTTATTAAATTTAAAGTAAAGCATAATTTATATTGGTGAAAAGTTGAGAATCTCCTTTAAAAACCCTTTTCATTTCATTAATTTTGGATTAAAAAATAGTTGTTAGCCACATACCCTACACATAGCCATCATATCGCCACTTTTTGGCCCATCATGATCATGCACATACCCGTATTAGGGGGAGAAAGTTGTGTATATTGTCTAATCATTATTGTTAAGGGAAGAAATAATTTGGTAAGGGTGAGAGAAAAGAAAATCTTAAGGAAAGTGTCTGCAAAGTTGTGTTTTCTTTGATGGTTTTTTCACATCTTGTGTTTCCATCAATAACAAAGGGGGAGATTTTTGCAAGTATGAAGATGTTTTCATTGATGTCAACAAGTTGGTGTTGTCATTTTTCTCAACTATGTGTTTGAAGCTATCGAGGATATTGAGAAAATTGATAAAATAAAGAAACAGGGTGTTGCAGAGGTGTTTTGGCTTGTGTGGCTTGGGTATGTTGGTTATAGTTGTTCAAAGTTTATATATCTAGAATTTGGGCTTCTGGACCGTTGGTCAGAGGAAGTTGTGTTCACCAGTATGTGAACTAGTTTTGTAGTGTTATACAGAGGTTTCTGGGAGAGATCTATCTGCTCCACATTTCTTCGTAGTTGTTTTTCAAGACTTGTGGTTTTGAAGGAAGTTAAGGGTGTAGTTTTCTTGTTTGTGTCAAGAGGATTTGTAGTTAGGAGTATTAGAAGAAATTATTTTGAGTTCTAGAGTATTGCAATATCTGGTAGTGTTTTCTAAATAAACAGTATGATTATAATCTTTAGGTGAATTTTGTTGTGAAGGAAGTTGTTGGTTTTCAAGATGATCTTGGATCATGTTCAAGTGAATTTTGTTCTTTGGAATTTTTTGATTGATTTGAGGAAGTGTGTACTTAATGTTTAATGTGTTTTCATGGGTAGCGGTTGACCTAGTGTATACACTACATTCAAACATGTTCAAGTACTAATGAAAGTGTAGCATGGTGTGTGAGATTTAATTTGAGTCCCAGTTAAGTTTCGTTTTGGTCCACTTTCATTCCTATCCATTGCAGGAATGTTTTGTGCTGAGCTAATTTGAATTTGTAAGTATAATAGATAATTTCTAACCTTGGAGAAGGTTTTCAAGGTTGAGATTGATATAAATAAGAGTGGTAATGTTGTGAGATTCAAGAGAGAAGCAAGATATATGTGAGATAAATGCAAGTGATGTGTGTGATGTGAATTTGAGTATAGCAATGTGAACTTCAAAGTATTGGACTTTTGAATGCAGTGAGCTAAAGGTGTCCACAATCTTTCAAACAAGGCTACAAAGTGTTGGAGCATTTGTGTTGGATTTCTTGTTGCATTGAGAAGTTTTTCTTTGTGTAAAAAATTTCTTCTATCTTTTTGCATTTTTTTCTATGGCAGTGAGCCCTTTTGGAGAATGTGTCATATTCTAGTAGTGAACCCTTATACTAGTTTTGCAATCACTTATATTGTGAGCTAATCCTCACTATGGTTTTTCCCTCATTGGGTTTTCCATGTAAATTTGGTGTTCTCTTGTGTGTGGTGTTGTTTCATTTTTTGTTATCTACATTTCATGATTAATCACTTTAACAGAATAAGGGTTTATTGAATGCATGTGGATCTAATTACTATTGAGGGTTTTGATGTTTTAATTTACTACAACTGATTCACCCTCCATTCTTAGTTGTCTTGTTCATTCAACAATGTGACCATCGCAAATAACCCTAGCATAGCGTAATTCACAACTGCAATGTGAGTTACATGTGTGATGCAACTAGAACATGCCACCTCCTACCTCAGACACTTGTCACAATATCGCCCCATCACATCCCCAAACCTAGACCCACCATCACCTTCATCACATGTGACAAATCTGATTCAAAACTTTTGCTTCACAACATCTATGTGAAGCAAGTATGCATTGACCATTATATTGGTTCCTTCACTTTCCACCATCTGATCTCACCATCACGCATCATAAAGAGGCCCCAGGCATAGCAAGGTAAAGTCATGATGCACCAAACACTAGTGATGTTCAATGAGAAAAGGACACTTGTCTTCATGGGATATTCCCCTGGTATATACTTCCCCATTACTCATCTTGTATTGCATTTCTCTTGTTATGTATTTGAACCATAATCGTCATGCCTTGGAGCCAAGAGATGAAAGAAGATGTGACCACGTGTCCTAATCTGGATTTTTAGTGCACATCATGCTTTTATTTAAACACTAAAGAGTTCAATTTGTTATGTGAAGGATTCATGCAATGAAGACATCCATAACACATTGCTCAAAGCTATATAATCTTGACAAACATAAATATGATATACAGGAACACTTTGATGACCGTCAAATCACCGTTGTCTATCCTAAGTCATTGATCATTGAACATCGCACATCACATCTTCACCCCATGCTGCTAGGAACCAAAATGTGATGCAAATGGATGGCACAATGAACGAACACATTAATAATTTTGCACATGTGTAATAAGTTTTTAACAAGAGGGGACCATACCTAGGCATATGTGTGCATGATACTTTAAACAAGGCAATGGATGTATTTGTTGACAAAAGAAAAGGTAAGGAAACGTATGTCGGCACCGATAGAGGTTCTAAAAGCCTTGTCGATGACCAAAGGGGTTCAGAGAAATTGTCAAAATACCGATGAAGCCTAAACCCATTACCCTTCTAATGCTACAATTGGTGAAATATGAAGTTTTGATAACTTCATCGAAGGCCAGCAAAGTTACAGAACTCATGAAAAAATCAAAAAAGTTAGCACCATTGGCCAAAAGATTGACAATTTTTTGACTTTAGCCAAATTTGAACATATTTAGATGTGCAAGCTCAAATAGTGAAATGGAAGCAAGGGTTTGATAAACATATGATGACATATACATAAGGTCATAACTAAGATGACTGAGAACTAGCTGGAGCAAGTCAACACAAAAATAGAAGGAATGACTAAGGTAAAGGGATGTTAGGGTTTTATGAGGGCTTTATCCCTATCTTATAGATTCAAAACCCCAACTTCAATATAATTGAGGAATTTCAAAACCTCAAAAACCTTAGAACATCAAAATAAACCATGGATTTCAACAGGATGCACATATAGGATCTCTCTGATCAGATATAAAAGATGGGTATTAAGGGTCAAATCACGTAGTATGGGATGCTTGATTGTCATCATAGATGGTAGTGAATTAGGAAAAGGATGGGACCCATAGTGTAGTATGGGATGCACCAAAAAAAAATCCTAGATGATATATTCTTACAAGCTCGTGTGTTAGTAAACCAACTAGTGGGACAATGTGTATAGTAGGATGCATCCACTTCCATGGTGTCAATTGCTCTCTATGTAAACATTGATGTATGTGTGGATCATTTACACTAGATATATGCGGTGTATTCTTGAGCTAGTTACTATTGTCCATGTGACATATGTATGAGCAAATCACTATTGTACTTTTGATGTGTGAATGAGCTAGTCGCTAGTGGACTTGTTTGTGTGAGCTAGTCCTTATTGTACTTATAATGTGTATGAACTAGTTACCCTATGTATAAGTGGTGTATGCTTGATCTAATCATTGTGTGAACTTGGGATTATGGAATGATATGACCCACGTGTGAATTCGTGTACTTTTACACTAATAATTAGTATTGGTTGGTGTGGAACCAACACTTGACTAGACATGTTGTTATCATTATAGTGTAACTAGACTAGTTTAAAATCATAAGATTAATTAATAGTCATGATTCAAAGATAGATCAAATATATCACACAAGAGGAGAGGATGAACTCTCTCTAACATCAAAGTGTTTGAACTATGAAGCCTCTAGTTCTAAAAAATGGGATATGTAGGTAGGGTCATCACAAATGAACCCTATGGTTTAGGCCTGGATCTAGGAATGGCCCTACTATTAGGATCTTACCATGTTTGATTCTAAGCATAAGTAGTCGGATGGATTTGTTGTCACCATGATTATTGGAGAAGTTATGAAGTCATAACTTCTAAGCTAGATGGAAAATGCATAGTTGATTAAGTTGGTAATTATTATTGATTGAATTAAAAAAAAAATCGAGGGGTATTTTTTACATATCTCTCTCCAATTTTAGGAGGCTTCATGGTACAAATCTATAGGCGATTCTATTGGATGCTTCTTGAAGGTTGATGATTCCACCTCCTACATGGGGCACTCTAATTTTTCTCACATTATTTGATGGTGGAGCATAGGACTTGGAATCAAGTACTTGGCTATGTGATCTAGAATAGTCCAGGGGTGATCTAGAGGTGTTAGCTCAAGCAAAGATGGAAAATAATGAAAATTCAATTTTTTTGGTATTTTCTACATTTTAGTAAATCACATTTTCAAAGGTCTTTAGAGCATAATTTGGGGTTGATACTGTCGTTGGTCCCTTAAATGGAATAATATAAGCATTGGATTTAAGGGACTAAAACTAGATATCTTCATGACCTTTCTAATGAGGTATAGAAGTTCATATTACGATCATTGGGCTAGGAGTTATGACCCCATGAAGTTGGGGTAGAAAAATACATGGTTTTTGAAATTTTTATGTTTTATTGTTCCAAATTTTCAATTTTGAATTCCAAACAATGTAGAGACTGTTTGAATTCTTCTTGCAATGCACAAATTTTAGTTTTGAATGTAAATGATTTAGTTTTGGAGTTGCATACATCTCTTTTCAAGTTTGTTGTTATCTATAAAACTTTCACAGTACTACATGTTACATGCCTATTATTATCTCTGGTTTCATAATTAGGATTAGTATTATCAAAGTTGAAATGCTCCTAAATTATAGATCACACAAGGTCAGGCTATCATAGATTAGGATTAAAAACATAAAATGTCAAATTTTCCTCCTTTGAGATGGACACAACCAAAGATGGAAAAAGAACAAGGTGACTCATCAGACCCTATCAATATGATGGTGGAAGAAGATTTGAATAAGCAATGAGAAGAAATGATGAATAAATCTGCACGTCTATTCTGATAGAACAAAGGTAACCAACAACCAAATAAGGTAGAAATACCATTTTGTGGACACACCCCTTTCAAGGTGCAAGTAAATTTTGATATCCCAAATTTTGAAGGAAAATTTGATGTTGATGTTGATGATTGGTTGTTCAAACTAGAAGGATACTTCTCTATGAATCATTTCTTAGATATGGATAAAATAATATTTTCCCTCAAAGCTAAGAACCATGTGAAACGAGCGTGGGAAATTAAAGTATCAGATAAAGAAATACCCATTGGACAAGAATTGGAGGCAGACTTTAATAAAAAACCCACATGGGGAGAATTTTTGTACATCAAAGAAGAATACTTTCTTGATGTTACTTATGAATAAAATTATATGCAGTGGCAATTGCTTCGACAAAAGAAAGATCAATATATTCAAGATTACACCAATACCTTCTATGTGCTATCATAAAAACTTGGCATTGAAAATTTTGAGAAGCATCGAATGTTGAAGTATCATAGTGGAATTCATAGACATATTCAGACTGATGAATTTTTTGAATATTAATACATTAGTGAGTGTTTTCAAATATGCCACAAAAATTGAAGAAAAATTAAAATTAAAAGGGTATAAAGATTATTTTGTAAATAATAAATCAAAGGGCGAAGGTAGCAATAAATTTGCAAGAAAGCAAGTGGCCAAGGAATGTCCCTCAAATTCACCAACGACAAAGAAGAAATAGGGTGCTAAGAAAATGCAATGGGATACATGCATGTGGTGTAAAATACATAAGAGTGCATTTCATAACACCAAGTATTATCAAACCATCAAGAAACTGATGACAAAGACATATGGAGAGGAAGTTGATCCTAAACCATTACCAACAAACTCTTTTGAACAAAATGATAATGAACAGATCATAGAGGTACACCCATATGCCAGAGTTGCAACTACTAAAATATTGCCTCGTGAGGATCAAGAACAGTTGTTCCATTCATAAATGTGGGTCGATGAGAAGGCTCTACATTTTATTGTAGAGTGGTAGCCAGAAAAATTTAATTTCTATTGAGATAGTCAAAAGACTAAATCTGAAAACAACAAAACATCTGCAACCATAATCCATGGGATGGGTAATCCAAGGGTGAGATATTCAAGTAAATAAATAGTGTCATCTATCATATTCAATAAAACCATTCAAGGGTGAAATAATTTTTGATGTAGCACCTTTGGATGTATGTGATGTCATGTTGGGGAAGCCATACATGTTCAACATCATGGTGTATATGATTCCAAATCATGAAGCCTCACAATCAAGATTGGTGAACAAAATTATCATATACCAAAGGTATGTCCAAAAAAATATGCATCTTTGATTTAGTGCTAAACAATGTAGAGGTTTGATTGCTCAAATTGGAGTTTTTGTACTAATCATGGTTCATTTTGAGGAAACAAAATTAGGTGTTCTCAATAGACATGCTAAAGTGGCCACAATATAAAATAAACAAAATAAAATGGATAAAATCTTGAAACAATATCATAATGTGTTTAATTCATCAATAGGGGTTCTAATGCATTGTCAAGTCAAGCATTCTATTGATTTAGTGCCAAGGACACCATTACCAAATGAGCTAGTATATAGGAGCTCAGTCTTGGAAAATGGTGAAATCAAGAGAGATATTCAAGATCTAATTCAGAAAGGACACATTTTTCCAAGTGCTTCACCATGTGGTAGCCCAATTGTTCTTGATAAAAAGAAAGATGGGACATGGTGACTCTATGTTGATTATCGGGTATTAAATAAAATCACTTTAAAAAATATATATCCAATTCCTTATATTGATGATCTCTTGGACCAACTTAGAGGAGCTAAGTTCTTCACCAAGATTGACTTGAAGTTTGGGTATCACCAAGTAACAATTGTTCCATCAGATGTGTGGAAGATTGCTTTTAAATCTAAGGAAGGTTTGTTTAAATGGTTGGTCATGCCTTTTGGGCTAACCAACATTCCTACCACTTTCATGAGGATGATGAATGATGTGCTCATGCCATTCATTGATTCTTTTGTGTTTTTTTATTTGGATGACATACTCATCTTTAGCAAAAATTAGATTGAGCATTTGTAGCATGTTGAACAAGTGCTTTCAACTCTGCAACAACACAAACTCTATGTCAACATAGAAAAGTGTTCCTTTGGTATGCAAAGCATCCAATACTTGGGGTACATTATTGACAGTGATGGTTTTCATGTTGGTCTAGAAAAGATTCAAATTATCAAAGATTAGGCATCTCCTAAAAATTTCACAGAGCTTCATAGTTTCTTGGGTTTGGCAAACCTCTATCATAGGTTTGTTCTTGGTTTCTCACATTTGGCATGGCTCTTTAAAATTATTCATTAAGGGGTGGAGCACAAGAAAATTTTAATTGAACAGATGCAAAGCAATAGGAATTTGTGGAATTGAAGCAAATACTATGCTTAGCACCATTTTTGGCCCTTCCAAACTTGCAACAATCCTTTGAAATAGAAATAGATGCATCTAAGTATGCCTTAGCGATGTACTCATGCAACATTGACATCTAGTTGCCTACCATATTGAGAATTTTTTTGATATTGTGAGTAGATACCCCACATATGTAAGGAGTTATATGCCATCATTCAGGCTTGCAAAGAATGAAAGCATTACATATTGGGAAAGGAGACTGTTATACATACAAATCACAAACCCCTTCAATTTTTGCAAACACAAGGGAAGTTGTAAAACAATAAAAATCAAAGGTGGTATGCTTATCTACAACAATTTCACCTCAACATTCATCATAAGAATGGGAACAATAACAAAGTGGAAGATTGTTTGAGTAGGCCTCCAATTGCAGCATTGAAAATGGTATTGGATTCATGTGGTCATCAAACAACAACTTGGGCCCAATTATATGGTAATGATCCTGACTTTGTTGAAATTTACAAAAAAATCATAGAAGGAAAGTCTGTCCTTGATTTTCACTTGCAAGATGGAATGCTTTTTCACGTTGGTCACATATGTGTTCCCACATAAGAACACAAAAATATGATATGGGAGGCAGACTACAATCATGTTGTAGTTCATTTTGGCATCGGAAAGACCACTATTTTCCTTCAAAAATACTTCTATTGGCCAAAAATGAAACATGATGTCATTTCATATATTCAAGCTTGTGCAACTTGTGTAATTGCAAAGCCTACAAATCATAAACTAGGCCTATACTTGCCACTACATGTGCCTGATAAACCATGGCAATCAGCTTCAATGGATTTTATGTATGGGCTTCCAACTACCAGACAAGGTCATGATTGTGTATAAGTGGTGGTAGATAGGTTTTCCAAAATGGTTATCATGATGGCATGTAAGAAGATGATTTCTATAGAAGATATTGCTAAGCTATTTTTTGAAAATGTTTGGGTTCATTTTGGTTTACCAAAAAGAATTGTTTCTGATAGGGATAGTAGATTCATCAACAATTTTTGGTCTTCACTATGGGCTAAGATGGACATGAAGTTGATGAAGTCTACAACATTTCATCCTCAAATAGAGGGACAGACAGAGGTGGTAAATCGAATGACCATTCACATCTTACAAATGTATCATTCAAATAATCCTTGCACATGGGATGCGATCCTACCCTACATCCAACACATCTATAACCATGCACTCCATAATTCTACAGGCCACAATTCATTTGATGTTTGTCTAGGGTATCAACCATTGGCACCTATGGATATAGCATTACCTATACTACAACTTGAGATACCACTAAATGTTGAGAAGGAGGTAGACAAAGTAATAGAATTCATTGATAAGATCAAACACCTACAACAATAGGTTCATGTGATTTTGGAGCATAGCAATAAGAAGTATAAGGATAGGCATGATCAACATAGACCTCATCAATTTCATGTTGGGGACAAGGTGTGGCTGCATTTTCAAAAGGAGCATCTTCAAGGATCAGACAGGAAGCTTCATCCTCTTCGCTATGGCCCATATATCATTAACAAAAAAATTGGTGAAAACGAATTTGAGCTTCATTTGCCACCATTTCTGGGGTTGCATCCATTTTTCAAGTGGAGTTGTTAAAACCTTATTTACCTCCTTTGTTGGAAATATCATAGGCCACTAAGCATATTCATGCTACAAAATTGAATCCAAATACCACTAATCCATTACAAAGTGATCATGTCACCGAAGTAATTGTGAAGATTCTCAAAAATAAGGAAATAAGTCTCTACTATTTGGTCCAAGCTAGTCAACTTTCTCACCAAGGCAAGTGGTTAACTAGGGAACATATTCAAATACAATTTCCTCATCTATTGTAGCACATTAATGCAATAGGGTCCATTTCCTTTCAAGGGGGGAGGAATGATCCAGAATAGTCCAAGGGTGTTCCAGAGGTGTTAGCTCAAGCAAAGATGGAAAATACTAAAATTCAATTCTTCAGTATTTTCTATATTTTAGTAAATCGCATTTTCGAAAGTCTTTGGAGCGAAATTTGGGGTTGAGACTATCATCAATCACTTAAATGGAATAGCATAAGAATTGGATTTAAGGGACTACAATTAGATCTCTTCGAGACCTTTCTAATGAGGTAGAGAAGTTTAGATTACGATCACTAGTCTAGGAGTTATGACCCCGCCAAGTTGGGGTAGAAAAAATACATGTTTTCTGACATTTTTATATTTTATTGTTCCAACTTTTAATTTTTTAATTCCAAAAAATGTGTTGATTGTTGGAATTTTTCTTGCAATGTACAAATTTCAGTTTTGAATGTAAATAATTCATTTTTGGAGTTGCATGCATCTCTTTTCGAGTTTGTTGTTCTCTATAAAACTTCCGGTTACATGCTAGGTATTGTCTCTAGATTCATAATTTGGATCACTATGAGAGTCTTCCTTTCAGATGTAGGTGATGTTTTACCATCATTCACCTAGCTACAAATTTTCCTCTCTCGATGCAAGGGCATAACTACTTGGTGGAAGAATGCCAAAAAAATCACTTGACTATGCATGCCCCTGATTCCCTAACAAATGGCTCCCCTCATGATAATGAGTCTTCTATACTAGGAGAATGAATCTTTAACTGTTTGTGTGGCTCTAACATACCCTTCTCCTTCTTCTCCTTTCGACCCATTGGAGAACCTTCTTCTTTGATCTCTCAACCTACTTTACCTTTGGCTTTGAATTATTGATGTTGTGGAGGGTCACCATTTTTTTTCCTTTTCAATCTACTACTCCTTCACACCTTCTTGGGCTCTTTATGGGGAAATCGCCCATGCTTCCCCCTATTCAAATTACTTGGAGGATAATATTTATTAGACTTTTGTTAGGAGGAAGAAAGGTCTTCCTAGATCTTTATCCCAACCTCATGCTAGAGTGAAGGATGAGAAGTCAACTAGAGCAAGGTCTGTTAGGAGGAAGAAAGATCTTCCTAGATCTTTATCCCAACCTCATGCTAGAGTGAAGGATGAGAATCCAACTAGAGCAAGGTTTGGCATTGTATAACGAAGGGATCCTAGGTTTATCTCTTGATTATAGTTATTTTTGGTTACTTGGCTACAATTGCACCTCACTCTTTTTTCTCTTTTAAAGTAGTTTGATTTTTCCTATTGCTCATGGTACATGTTTTTTCTAACTTTTGGAAATGTTATTGTACAAGGGTTTGGGCCCTTTCAATCTCACTTATCAATATCAAAAATAGTAGAAGTTTTACATACTATTTCAAACTTAGAATTTGGATTTAGTTATAGAAGACAAAATAATTTTAATAAATTTTATAGTTATGACAAAATAAGTGTTAAGTGCAACTTTTCCTCAATTTATTTTCTTATAATTGTAATATGGCAATTTGTATACTCATGTCAATTTCCATTTAGTTTTAGCCTCATTTTGAGAAGACCGCTTAATATTATCACATCAAATAAATGTTGCAATCTTGTGTGAAGTTAGACCCCTTCCTCAATCTATCACATATCCCCATTTACCCACATTCTCACACATTTGACTCTAAATCCCATTCATTCCTACACATTTTCTCATACACTTTACATTTATTGTATATCCCCATATTTGGACATTTATTCCTTGCACCAAAATGATTGTTCCCTTAAACCTTAGTCAATCTTGTACATGTGGGTTCAATCCTTGCACATTCATATCTAACCCCAAAATTCAAAAATTTAAATTCGTATTTTGTCATCTCCTACTGATCTATTCATCCCTAAGATGACATGGTAAAAAATTTCTATGAATATTGATATGTAATTGTAAGTAAAGGCATTTAATGTGATTTCTTTTATCATTTATTAATCATTACAACATCCTTTGCATTGGTGACAAGAATCATTCCAAGAGTTCAATCAAAGCACTAAAATGAACAAAAGTTATTATCATCATTCTAAAGCATTTATACATCTAAAGATTGTTGTAATCTATCATTTCCATGATAATAAGTCCAATCCCTCCAAAAGTTTGACCTGGGAGAACTTCACTCTAGTGAATTGGTAACCTCTCCAAGGTATTTTTCAATATTGACAATCTTTAATAGTAGGTGCAAAGCAAAGTTTCAAGTGATGTAGGTTAGTTCAATGTGAGAGGTCAAATATGTGGCTATGTCAAATTCTTAGAGCAAGCCATTTCATTTTTTGTTGTTCTACTTCTAACACATATAAGAAGCTTTAATTTTGAGCTACAATTCAAAAAATATGATCAAAAGAATAAAAAAAAATTAACCATCAAAATTAATTAAGTGCATTTTTTGTTTTTTTATATTTTATCTTTTTATTACGTAACTTTTTTCCCCTTAATTAAATTAATTAAACATATTATTTATAAAACGTGTTTTTATAAAGAATTCCATTTATTTCCATATAATAATTTTATAATTTAATAATATTATAATTAAATATAATAATAAAATAAATTATAATATTCCTAAAGAAGGGGAAGAATCCAAATGCCATCTTTTCTTTAATCTTGATCATTAAATCTTCTCTTCCACCTTCAACTTGAATTTGGTTAACCATATAAATACATTTTTATTATCTATAAGCAATTATCTCCTAATTTATAATTATCATTAGTTTTTAAATATAGAACGTCCCCACAATGTTTGTGGCATAGTTGTTTTTGGTTTATCGGCAAGGTATTGCCCTCTGTGCTAAATAGATTCTTGGGGCTCTTGAGGGGAATGAAACCTGAGAAATTATCATCAAGCATTATATTAGTCCAAGTGTGCTTTTGGATGGCCAATGTAGTGAGGAAGCCAATTTAAATTCAATGCATTTTTGTCATAAAAAGCATTTGAAAAGCCTAGGAAGCTTAGAAGCCTTGGCTTTTCTAGGTAAGAAATTATTTTTGTAATGGTCTTTCAATCAATTAACAATCTATTGGTGGCCTCATGTTATGTCTTGTTAAGATTACCTACTAGCCAAAGTGCCATGGATCCATGCCTTAAATATTTTCAAACATGGCATTCACATTCTACTAGATCTCATTCATAGAGCCACCAATAATTTCCTTTCTTGTCCAAAGATTGAAATAAAATGCAAGTTGTCTAACCAAGATTAGGAGATTTGTTAGGTTGTTTTTAATGCTACTCCTCCCCAAATTATTCACAAAATTGGAGTCAAATCATTCAAGCCATGGTAGAAGGATTGGGAATGGTATACTCATATATCATTTCAAAATTATAAGCCTCAAATATTTGTGATTTTCTCATCTTCCTATGGTTGGTAAATTGAACCATTATTGGCAGCTTTCATCTTCTCTTGCTAGTTGGCATCTCAAATTCCAGGTTATCCAGTCATCTATTCTTCCATCTAAATTGGCCCATTTCACCTAGGGTATTCTTTATCTACTTGGTTATTTCTTAACACATTCAGGAGTTCCTAATTCCCATTGTCCATTTTCTGGACAACTAAACACTCAAACGTCTTTTTTTTCTGATTTAGCACTAGAGCTTGAGAAGGTTGGAATCATATTCATGATTTCTTCTAACCTTCTACTCCTTTTTTTTGGCATATGATTTTTTTGGTGGACTAACCTTATCTCTCTTTCAAGTACACCCAAATTTGGCATGCTTTCGAAGTGGAGATTCTCCTTAGCATTTGGAAAGATAAAAATGCTGCTACTTTTCAAACTGTTCTACTAATGTTCATTTATCTCTATACAAAAAAGCTATGATTCACTCTAATGTGTTTATGTAGATTTAGGTGCAAGCTAAAAAAATTGTATTCTCAAAGTCTCACCTCACTTCTCTTCTTGTCAAGGACATCGGTGAGGTGACAATTAATTTGCCAAAAAATATTGCCATTTCCAATCTTATGGCTCAACCCTTGGAAAATAGAGATAAGGCCACCCATAGTTGATCATAGTCCTCATATCCACCCTTTGCCTCATCTCATGGGCATGATGCTCCTAATTTCCTAGACTAGCAAGGTTCCCTGATTAAAGTTGGTCATTTCTTTGATGTGTGCTCGACAACCTTCAAATGATGCTCCTAAGGATAAGTTTGTGCTAATTAGTTGTGAGTTGATTGATGATAATCTTATTCCTAATAATATTTGGGGAAACCTGAAGATTAAATCCCCCTCTTAGAATTGTCTTAACTACTTAATTTTTTATATATTATGTTCAAACTTGATCCTTTGAATTATTGCATTTTATGTAGACTTGATCCCATTTAAACTTTATGATGTGTGTTTTTACCATCCACTTATTTTTTAATAATATATTATTATCTTCTTTATTAATTTTTTATTTTAAATCACTTATTCATCAAAAATATAAAACTTAAAACTTATTAACTCCTTATATAGGCATGCAATTGCTCATATGAACTCAGAACACATAAATTTTATGAAACAATTCTCAATTTTTAAATGACTTTTCAAATCAAATCTTTTGTCAAGCTTCAAAATGATTCAAGTTTTTTAACATAATTTATGTAGCATTAGCAAGATGAGACAAGTGTTTAGATAGGATAAGTCTTATTATTTGTTTTAAAGTACTATTTCTATCAAAATTCTCCATACTCGGTTTCATTAATTTATTTCAAGCTTAAACTTATTGTGGCCTCTAATATAAAACCCTTGCAACTTAAATTTGTTTGAGCTGATTTCATTTTCTATTTTCATTTTTTCCAGTACTCACCACACTCTCTTACTAAAAGTATAAATTCCGTGATTTATTTTTCAGTTCTCAGCCCTGGCTTCCCCCTGCATACATCATTTCTTATTCATGGGCAACATTCAGTATTATACATAACGTCAGATTACTTGAAAACCTTCAATGAGATGGCTGAATGGAAACAGAAATAAGGATACCTAAAACCCAAAACAGGCAAGAATTCAAAATGTGTTTTCAGTGCTTATGAATAAAACCAGTGAATTCCTATGCCATGATGTCTCATCAATCCTAACCATGGACTGCAGAGTATAAAATTTAAAACAAATGGAAACCCCTACAAAACCATTAGCCGTGAAGTATTTAGAAGTCTTAATTACCTTTTTTTATCTGATTGATTTGTAGTCGAAGGAAGAAATTCATCTCCTCAAACATTGACATTTCAATCTCATTACGATATTTTTCTTACTGCTCTAATGATTTAACAGAAAAAAATTCAGTTGACATTTGCATAACTCGGCCATCTCCAAACAAAAGAAATGCCTCAAATCTCCACAAACTCAAGTATAAAGAAAATAAAATAAAAATTATATTTAAAAAATGCATGAAATCTGCCAAACGGCTGTAGTGTAATACTTAATAGAGTACACCAACATTAAGAAAACCCCAGTTCAAATCACCTTTGCTTCAAAAAGGCAACCAACAAGCAGGCACTGTGCCAAGTGTCCAGTGAAACATCCATGAAGTATGAAGATATTACCTTAAACCTCCTCGGCAAGCGTACATACATATAATGAATTGACAAGAGAACATTATAAAATGTTTTTTTCCCAATCAAAATTTATCTATACAAGATCATTTAAATTAAACATTCATAAGAAATGAGAAATGAATTATTGTGAACTGCTACTTATGAAATATAGATCAATGAGTTGGACTCAAAAACAGTATGATAAATTAAACAAACTACTTTTGAATTAGTTATTAACTCTGATAAAATTGTATTTTGAATCCCCCAACATAGGGAAAATATTCATTGGTTACATAATTTTCTAACAGCGTGAAATTATATTTTGATTGTTCATAATTATGTTAAATTTTAGTTCTTAAATCAGTCTCCATAATTCTGATTCTATTTATTTTTTAAAAATTTAAGGACTTGCAACCAAAACCCACCTTTCTTTCCAAGGTCAAAATAGAAAGGATTTCAACAGATAGAAGCGGTAAACACGTAGGGACTAAAGATAAAATATACAAGACAAAGGTTGTCTATAATTCTAAAATCTATTGCATCTACATCTGTAAAACAAAATAGACCCTCTACTATTTGCCTACAATTACACATACTGGAAAAAAATGCATCCATACAAGTGCATACTGCAAATAAAAGAAAGATGGAAACAATAGTGGAAATTCACAAGCTTGTGAACAAGGCCAAATTGGACTAGAATATCATGATATGTCACCAAAGGAATTGAACTCATTTGCTTCTGATAGAGCTTCACTCTATGCTCCCATCATTAATGGTCGCATCAGTAGAAAAACAGAACAAACCTCCAGTCAAAATCAAAACATGGCCAATGCAAGGTTGTTCAACATGTCTCCAAAGCATGAAAGCAGTGCAGCTCCCAGAAATTCTAGTTTAGCAAGTTCTTATGTGTTTCAAGGGACAACAAAACCCAAAAAGCCTCGTTAAAAGAGTTACTAAAGCTATGACCAAGGGCATAATGTGTGTGAAAAACTTTGGAAAGAACGCAAAATGCAGAGAAATCCCCCTTCAAAAATATGAGTGCAAAAAATTTATCGGTTCTGGATACAAGGCAACGAAGATACAAAGATCAAGGCAAGAGGCCAAGATCATTCATTACCTTCTCTCCTAATGAACAGGCTCCAGAGGAACTCTGATTTTGTAGAAACCCTACAATAGCCAGTGTTTTGGTGAGGCAAAACACTAGACACCAAAGCTCTCTGTCTTAAACATTACAGATACCTCCTGGTGTAATGCATCCTTGTGAACTAAAAATGTTTAAAATCTAAGCATTAGAGTGGATTGTTAAAAATGAAAATATAAAGAAAATATAACACTGGTCAGAATCAATGAAGAATGTAGTGAATGGTCTCAGAAAGCCCCTTGCCATCATAACTAAGATTATTATCATTCATTCAGTTAGCATAACTGTCTTGTAATTATATGCAAGGAGATCTACTCCTTGCTGTTTACCAAGATGAATCTCAACCCTGCTACTCAATCGTATTGAGATATATAGATACAGAAAGTGTCACACTGGTCAGACTTGCTCAACAAATACATATTAGTTACCCTTCAGTTTTGACAAGCTCAAATCTAATTACCAATTGTTTGGTGATTCTTAAAAATGAAATAGGTTTGTAATTAAAATATAACATAGAAAACTGCTCAAAGGATGAACATGACCCCCATAACATAGATTAACTGCAGTAAAATCTAAGAATGAGCCTCGAGGATCAAACCAAGAGTGATAAAAATTCTCTTTGGTAGAACACTTATAATTGCATGTAAAATAAGATCTCAGAATCCCAATGTCAACGAACACACCTTGCAATTAGATAAAACACAAAGACAATTTATAAGATGCACATATAATCCATTGATGAACTTGCTTTTCAGCCTCAACAAGTAGAATAAGATATCAAAATCCCAATGTCAGCGAACACACCTTGCAATTAGACAACACACAAAGACATGATCTATGAGATGCACAGTGGAATCCAACAATAGAATTGCCTTTCAGCCTCAACTTTAAGGGCAAGTGCAACCGTCTAGAGAATATATTACTATTTACATACCTTGCACAACAAAGGCAAGATATTTAAGCTTGAAATGAAAGTTTTAACATGCTCTAAACTTATTGAACTCTTTCATGAGTTCAATATAATATGTCATAGCAAATACTAGATTCATGGGGCATCCTATATACTAGTAACTAAGAACTACATCTTCAGTGGAACTAAGATTTACTGATGCTTGGCCCATGATCCTGAAGTACATTGGCTCGGCAGTATGGACACTCCCCACAGATCTTGAGCCATGGAGTCAAACAAACAGGGTGAAACCTGTGACGACATGCAAGTCGTATCAATTGTTCACCAGGCAAAAAATGTTCTAAGCACACAGGACAATCTTCCTGTTCTAAAGATGATTTTGCTTCTTTGGATTCTTTGCTCCCAGCTGTTGACCTTGGCTCAAATAATTCTCTTTGCAAATTACTAATGCCCTTCTGATTAAGCCCTTGAGGCTTAGGTTCACGTGGAACATAAATTTCTACTTCCAGATCTTCCTCATACAGTCTATTTCTGGATACAAGCCTGTTCCAGTCAGCTTCAGTGAGCCCATCATCACTTAAAATTGGATCTTCACTTAAATAATATCGTAATTCTGTAGCAGTTGAAGCTGTGATATTGTGCCTGGGACACACACATCAGACATTGAAAATTGTTGAAAGTTATTGATACCTCCAAAACTACTACTACATGGCTCTATGTCCAATAGAATTATGATGCATAAATCCTCACCATAACTTAGGAAACAAAACCATGGCATACCTGTTGCTTACAAGAGACGCGGCCCTAAATCTCTGATAAAGGCGCTCCCTTGCCTGCATAATTTCTCCACGAAGGCTGTTATTTTCAGCAGCTTGCTCATAAAAGGTACCCATAAGTCTGTTTCGAACATGGGTGGACTCATCATTGTGCATAGAACTGGTAGAGGTATGTTCAGAAAATTGACTTTGATCATCCTTCATTTAAAAAGAAAAAGGGATTGTCAGCAGTCCAACCTATTGACCATTGAAAGAAGGCCTTAATTTCTTTTCTCGCTCAAAAAAAATCCAGTTAACAATTAAAGAGACCAAATTTGCGAACAGCAGTGACCTTAGAAAAGTTATTAACATTGAAAAGATTTAAAGATATGAACAATGAGCACAGCATAACTAGTTCACTAACTGCATTGCAAACTAGGATAGAAGACAATGCTAGTAACACCAAAGGAAGAGAGTTGTGCAAGACTTTTGATATACTGAACATTATAAAATAAAAAGGAAGTACTCTTGTACACCGTTCTACTAGTGAGGTGCAAAACCAACGCTACCATCCACATGTAAAACATTAAGAGTGCACTCCAACAATTATTTGTAATGCACTGGGACAAGGTCCGAACACTAAATCATAGAAATAATTTCAAAAACAACTTATTCAGGCTGCATTTTAGTCCAATACTTAGATCAATTTAGGTAGATCTACACAACAATGGGAAATTAATCATATTGCAAGATGGAACATATAATTCAGTCAACCCAATTTTTTCTTCTTCTTCATCAGGAATCAACATCCAGCCTCTATCTGCTTTATTCAACTTTTCATTTTCTCTGTATTCCAAGATAGGATAACAGCAAGGGAAAATCTAAACATTTAAAAAAAAAAACTGGCAGCATAAAATATTGGGAAATTTTTCTATCTGTAGGATAAGAGATATATGATAATATATAATATATTTGCGTACTAGAAACAGAAAATTGGCCAGATATAGCAAATTGATGAAATGTGATAGAAACAGGGGATGGAAAGGTTTCCTCACTAGAAAAAATAGGATTTTTGTAATAGTTTCCAGATACTTCAATTTTTGTAGTTGCTATGGTCAACTAGATTAAATCTATCTATCTAATTCAGAAAACAATACATGTGATATCGAGTTTAAAAGTTGCAAGTACTAGAAACAGAAAATTGGCCAGATATAGCAAATTGACGTAATGTGACAGAAACAGGGGATGGAAAGATTTCCCCACTACAAAAAATAGGATTTTTGTAATTGTTTCCAGATACTTCAATTTTTGTAGTTGTTATGGTCAATTAGAGATTAAATCTATCTATCTAATTCAGAAAACAATACATGTGATATCAAGTTTAAAAGTTACAAATAAATTGTCTATGTGATCGAATTTATCAGTCCAGTGATATAATGAACATGTAAATTATTTATATGATCAATGATACATCATACTGCATGATTAAAAAAATCATAAATCTTCTTATGTCAAATGATGAAAAAAGTTATCTGTTATATGTATAAAAATTGAACGCTTAAAAATTATAGTATACACAAAAATGGGAAAAGGATTTGACTTTTTTGGCACTCCTAAAATATTCTCTGAAACAGAAAACAGGAAATGTGAAGATAGGCAGCCAGTTAAGTCTCTCTAGGTTTCTGGTGATCAATTATAAATTGATAGATTTTATAGAATAAACATGTAAACTTTGAAGAACATCATAAATTTAGGTGAGTTTGCCAAAAAAAAGAAATTAAATTTTAAATATAGATGAATACAATTTTTGACAAAATAAAGTTTGGCCCATTAACAAAGATAATTAGATCATGGATTTTTCATGACGAGCAACATACCCCTTCAGGGACTTGCTGAAGAGAATTTCTCAAGCGCAGTGACCGATGGCAGTAATAGTGGTGGTAATTGGGATCATAGTGATTACTACGACGATGATAATGTGTGCTGGAGCTGCTGGACCTTAACCGCCTAGAAGCTGCCTCAGGAAGCTGCAATTCAGGGCTTCGACCCATACGAGACCGGCGCTGATATAAAAGCTCAGATGCACTTGTCATTGTCTCCTCAGCCCCTGAAGATGAGGATGAATCACAACGAAAAAACACTCTACCCCCACCTCGCCTCACAGGCCCTAATATCAGAGCAAAATTCAATTATAAAAGTTACCTTCTCTGCCCCTTCACCTCAGAAACGTATATCACAATAAATAATTTAAAAACCAAATGAGAATTCAGCTGTGGAAATGAACCCTACAATCTCAATATATCAAAACAACGAAAAAAATACATGAATACAATGCAGAACATGTTGCCTGAAAACAAAATAATCTCCACAAATTACACTAGGATTGAAGCACCAATGCAAACAGTACCCTCCCACCTCAATGCAGCAAAACAAGAAAAATGATGAGTTCAATTACCGGCAATGCCACCTCTCCACCACAAACCCCGAATCACAACAAATCTTTCAAGTCCAATGCAAACCCTGATATTCAAACCCTAATATCCATTTACTCAGAAATGTAGATTCCTTAATTCAAACTCGCATATGCAGTAATTGGGAATTCTGTAGCTCTTTTTAGAAGCAAAAGCTTGGATATTATGTTTCAGGTTCAATCTCCCTCAAATCTAAATTTCAGCTATGGAAATGGCGCCCCTAGTCTCAATAGAACATATCATACAATAAAACCTAGCGACCAAACTCACTAACATGGGATAATTCAATCAAGAAAACAATCACAAAGAAATTAGATCCCGGGGTTCAAAAGCCACTAAATGCTAAAAAGATAAAACCCCTAAAACAGAAGAAACATATAAATGAGCCCTCCCACCTCAATAGATTGAAAGAAAAAAGGCAGAACTCAATGCCAAGGATTGAAGGCTATAATTTCGTGATGAAATCAGGTACAGGGTTCGAACCCACAAAATAATTAAAAAAGCAATGCAAATGACGCCTCTCGTCTCAACACCATAAAACCAACAATTAAATCCAAAAAGAAAAATCCAATGCCAAGAAGAACCCAAACGCCCAAGGCAATAAAACCTTTGAAGAAAATTGGCCTTGGATTCCAAACACACCATATACTTAAAAAACGAATGCAAACTTCAACTATCCGCAGACCCCTTCCACCTCAGTAAAATCAATCAATGCATAATTCAATGCAAATTCGAAAGTAATTACCCAAGGCAATAAGAAATCAAAGGGAATAAATCGAAATCAGGCCCTGGGTTCAAATCCCACTACTAACCTTACCTCTCCATGGATTGCTATGCTCTCTTCGTTGTCTATTTATCTGGCGTGTTCTGTGGGGCGAAGGCGCAGAGCTACTGGCAGCCTCCCACCCACTGGCATGAGAAGACCCACAGGTATCCGAATCGGAGGAGGAACCTTCCTGCGCTTGCGGGTCAAAATGAAAACTCCCATTCCAGTGCTGCCGAAACTTCCAGTGCTGAGAAGCCATTTCAATCACAATTATAATTGGAATTTTCTTGGCCCGATCCTTAAACCTTGGTTATCTGTTTGTGCCTGCAATTTCAAACCCTGGTGCAGATGCAGGGTTTGGATTTTCACTTGGAAACGCGCTTGGGATCCTTCGTAGGTGCTTCTGATTATGTTAATTGAAGAAAAAGGATATGGATATTTGGATTTAGCTCGTTAGGTGGGATTGCAATTTCAATGGTGTTGATTGAGACGAGGAGAGTCAAAATATTCGATAGATTTTAGCTAATTCCCCTCCCTACGGTGGCTTTCAACGATATTCCAATGTGATTGAAGAAGCTTCCATGAATTATTTAGGCTTTTTTTTTTGTCAATAAACCAATGGAAGGAAATAAAACATTCTTTCATATTAACAAAAAAAGTGGTATTTGTGAAGTTGAATTATTTGTGAAGTTCAATGAAATTCAAAGAGTTTATTAGTGATCAGATTTTGCCACTTGTAAGGTCAATGATGTTTTAAGGGATGAAGTCAAGATTATATTTTAGGTGGCTTTCACAAAATGGATATCTCTCAATCCTAGATTCTTAATCAAAAGAGGTCAATTGAGGAGGAGAAAATAATAATAAATGTGTAATTTGATGTTGACAAAAATAGATGAAATTCATTGTGTCAAATGATTGAAGCCTAAATTATGATTTTGGAATTATGATGATCATACATATATGTGTGAAAAATGTATTTGTTTGTGATTTAAGGTGGATTGTACACTGTAGAAGTGATCTCTACACTTTGCAAATCTTAACCTAATGCACAAATGTGAGCCCTCTACCTAGAAGTCCTTATTTTTGCACATCATTACATGGGTCAAATTTTGGAGTTCGATGATCACTAACACCACTCAAAATTTCATTATGACATAAAATTACTACCAATTGTGATATTTGGGCATTCCCCTTGGTTTGCTCAACCCATTCACATGTATGCTTTAGTCGTTTGTTTTTCCACTTCTTCCTTAGTCATTTTTCCCTTTTAAATTCTTGTTTCACTTACTTTAGAGAAATTATTAATCCTCCACAATAATGGTAGCAAAATCAACATAATAATTGTAGATGCATAAAATTGGTCATGTCTGATTAATCTTGGCATTTAATTAAATATTTATTATTTAATTAATTTCTCTAAAGTCTTCTACATATGATTAAATTTAATTAATTTAATTATATTGTTCATCCAATTTATTCTTCTATCATGATTAAATAAATCAATTTTTATTTAATTATTTCACATTCATATGTCCACTTGATTAATTAAATAAATACGCTTTATTTATTAATTATCACTTTTTGAATTTAATTAAGTCTTTTTTATTTAATTAAATTTAAATATTTTCAAATCTTTCTTCTAATTAATTAAATATCTTATTTAATTAATTTCATTTACATACCATTTCTTAAAAAGTTTAATTAAATATCTTTATTTAATTGATTATCTTCCATATCTTTTCAAAATCATAATTAAATATTTTATTTAATTATGAAATCTTCCATTATTCTTCAAATCTGGGGTAAATATTCTATTTTAAGAAAAATCTCCATGTCACCCATAAATAAATAATTGAATTTAATAATTCATTATTTATCTTCTTCAAAATATTTCCATAATCTCACAAAAAGATGATTTTTTACAATTCATCTTTATTATCTTATCTTACCTCTTTTACAGAAAAGAAAACAAAATCTTGCTTTCTATTTTCTTTTGTTTTTCTTCAGTCTTATCCATCCTCAACTATTTGATTTTCCAAGAATTTTCACAATCATTGATCATATCAGTCAATCAAAAGCTTTTGAAAAACTCTATAAATAGCACTGCCAATCCAAGCAATGGTTACAACACACAACAGATGAATTAGAGATTAATTGCATTCTAGCATTACCATTATAGTTTTATTATTCATAGCATCATCATAATATTTCATTTTAGCAATCATGTTTAGCATTAGAGTAATAATGTCTTAGCATTGCATGCATTTCATATTCAATCTCGTTCTCTACGAAGATTGTTCGTTGAGCCTAGCATATAATTTGAGAGCCAGCTGGAATCAATGAAAATACTGGAGATAGAGGACGATAGGACGACATCGATAACATGATACTGAGTTTGCAATCTTTATTATTTTAATATTCTATTTTTGATATAATGTCTTATTGGTGTGTTTGATTCATTTGTTTTTACATATATAACATGCACAAAATCGACCACACATTTCTGGCACCCATCGTGGGGCCTTGCCCCATTTTTAATATTTATCTACAGGTTTTCTGGCAGGATTTTGCATTCTGAAATTCAGATTTTTGGCAAAAAATTTTGTTTTAGCACATACGAGGATTTATGAAGCGCATACGCATGTTTCTACAGAGCATCCATAATTTATTTCAGTGCTTTTGCAGGTACTTCGGCCCATCCAGGAACTGTTTCGGCGCATATACACAATAGAATGGCGCATATACCCAGCTCAGTTTATTAAATATTCGTGAAAAACAAAAATAAAAAAAATAAAATTAGTTACATTCTATTTTAGCACATTTAGGAGTTTTTGTAGCGCATTTGGGATTTTTTGTAGCGCATTTAGCATTTGTTTTTGGCGCATTAACTTGTTATTATTGCTCATATAGGTGATCTTTTAGCGCATACAGGTTGTAACTAAACAGGTTTCTGAGTCTAACGCCTTCCGTAGACAGAACCTTTTTTCTGGCTTAAAAAGAACCAATCTAGGGTAGTCACAGCTAGTTTTAAAAAGAAGCAACCCTAGGATAGACATGGATTAAAATGAAGCAATCTAGGATAGTCACCACACACTGATTTTGCGGTTAAAAAGAATCCCATGTTTTTTGTGAAGCAACATCTTCACATAGTTTAGATCATTGTAATTTGGGTTTAAAAAAGAATAGTGTCTACTATGTTTGTGGCAATATGTCTATGCTCTCCCCTTAACTGGGTGACCAAAATACCAGACTTGCCTTTTACATTCATGCAATTTTACTGCTTTATTACATCATATAGAGGGCCTGCTCTTGTGGGAAAAAGTACTCACCCAAGAGGGACGACTCAAGTGGGTTCAAGCCAAAGCCAGGCTATTCCGCCCCACTATAAAATTTAAAGCAAATCAAGGGAAATCCTCTTTTTCCGATAGTGTGCAAGATAACCATCCCCAAAGCCTTTGTTCTAAAAGTTGGGAGGTCTCCTGAGGGAGTTTATTATTGTCGCACCGAACGGAAACCCTTACTATGAACCTAGTGTAGTATCTAGCCGAAGTCAGTTTCTGAACATCATAATAATCAGAGTGCAGGGGGAGGGAAGAATCTTCCCCCAAGATACTCACCATATAACTACCAAGGACTGTTTGCTCAGGGGATCCGGTATCCACTTCTGTCACTCTGAGTACACGCCTGGAAAAGACAAAAACATAGGCACCCCTTTGGGGGTGACACGGCTGTGTGAGTCAACGCAATTATAAGATGTGGGTTGTTGATTATTATGATGACCTACTTGAGTACTAAGAGTGAGTCTATTTAAACTGTCTGTCATGTGTAAAACCTGTGAAAACACTTTTTGAAAAACATTTTTGAAGTATACACTTGATGTTTAGTATAGGACTTAAAAACAAATGTTTTCAGAGTGTTTGTTGTGTTTTCAATCACACTAATTCAGATAAAAGATCATCTGAAATGAACATGTCAAATTTTAGCTAAAACTGCTCACAAAAGGTTCGAAAAAGTTACCTTGGAAAAATTGTTTTAGCACATAGGAGGTCTGTTCTAGCACATTCACTAGATAATTCAGCACTTTTAGGGTTTGTTCTAGCGCATTAAGTCTTTTAGCGCATACGCTAGCTATTCTAAAAACAAAACTTTTCAGTCATTGTCATAACATTTTTCCCGCAGCGCATACAGGATACAAAGTAGCGCATCTGGGACATATTGAAGTGCATTTGACCATTTCTCTGGTGCATATCCTTGTTTATGAAGCGCATATAGGCAACAGAAAAGCGCATCTAACATTTTTCTCGAATCATTGTTTTTGACAGATCTGAGTTTATAGCATTCTCGATCCGGTAACATATCAACATTTTGTCTCATGCTTAGGGAGTGGAAATCTACCAAGTTTTTCAAGAAGTCAATTCCCAATAGAATCAAGAAACCCAAGAAGCCTCTAGGTTACAAGAAAACCTTACAACGAAGGAAGTTTTTATACAAGAATCGAAACTTCTTGCTCCATTATCGCAAATTTCTCCATAGGTACGAAGATTTTGTTAGAGGATTTACTGACAAATACATTGTAGGCCCTCTAGATTCGTGAGCCTATTTTCAAAGAAGAGTCCTCTCACAATGACACAATCACAGTCAGCCTCTTGATTTCAACTATATACCACAACCTTCTATCGAATATTTGACACATCCTAGTCAAATACTTCAGTGAGTTAAAATAGGCTATTTGATATATTGATCATTCTTCGAAAACAAGGATCAAATCCTACAAGTACACCTTTCATCACAAACTTCTAAATTCTTGGTTCAACTTCTCCCAACAGGATTCTGACATCCTTTATCATTGGAAGCCACAACCATGAATTAGGAATATAGTTTTGATCATATCATAAGATTTTCATCTTATTAGATTAAAACATCATCATTGATTGCACTCATCAAACTATGATCTAAGTTTAGGAGAACATCTTGAAATCATATGCCTATTTTTACATGATCACAATACAATAAATTGAAGGAAGATATTCAACAAGAAGATCATACCTCAACAACTCAAAAGGAAAGTGAAAATAGTGATCCCCTTTATAGTGAGTCAAAATCCCCTTTTTGAAGACAACATGGCCGAAGGAGCAAAAGATTTGTTTACTTCTGACAGTGATCTGAGAAAAACCCTTGAGGATAGTGATGATGAATAAGAAGAAGAGCGTCACCTTAGAGAAGCCGAACAAGATCCTAAATTTCTCAAAGTAGTAGAAAAGATCTTAGCACGTGACAAACAAAAATATTTCCTATATTTGGCTGACAAAGGATCTAAATTGCCTCATGACTTTAATACTGAGAACATAAAGAGTAATCCTGATGAAACACCCTTATCTGATCTTAGTGCCTTAACTCAACATGTTAAAACATTAGAAGGACAAATTAAAGATCTATAAGGGGGAGCCACAACAAAGACATACGCTCTTGATGATATATGTCCATATCCCTTTGATCGACATCTCAACATGATCCTGTTTCCTAAGCATTGATAAATCCCAAAGTTTGATCATTATAACGAGAAATCGGATCCAATTGACCATATTAGGGACTTTCAAAACATGACTTTAGAATTCACTCATGAGGATACATACTTAATGCATTTGTTTCCACAAAGTCTTGGGGGACAATCTATGGAATGGTTATCAAAAATCACACCACCTGTCAAAACATTTGAGGAATTTATCAACGAGTTCATCTCATAATATTCCTATAACATACAACACCAAATAACCATGATTGATCTATGCAAGGCTAAGCAAAAACCTGGTGAACTGTTCATCACATTTCTTCAGAGATGGAGAAGATTGTTTGCTAGATATCCCTGTCATGTTCCTGAAAAGGAAAAGATCACTACATTTATAAACAGCTTGGATCAAGAGATGAGTTATCATCTAAATCTTCATTGTCCTCCCTCTTTTCAAAAAATGATTGAAAATGCAATCACAATTGAAAGTGCATTGGTCCAGAGGGGGATAATCAAACTTGATAAAGACAATCCTAACTCCTCAAATCACCACAATGAAAATCTAGGTTTTGGACTCACAACAAGAATGTGGTGAATGATGGTGTTGTAGATGCACATCATGTCTCCCCTAAGCTAGTTGTTCTTAGTATTCCTTGCAACAACAACTATAACAATGTCAACTCAGTTACGAATCAAGGAAACGATCCTCCTCCTCCGAGAAATAACCAAAATCCAACTTTTGTTCCAAGTCAAAGTAATACCAACAACCAAGGGTATCGTGGAAACAACAATGCCTTAGGAAATACATCAAACATGAATCGACAACGATCTTCATTTTTTTCCAACAGAAGAACTTTTACTCTGTTAGGGCAATCTCTAGAATCTACTCTTAAAGACTTGATGGCAAAGAATGTTATTACCCTACCGCCTCAACGTAACTTTGAACCCAGTGTGAAGCTGCCATCGTGGAATGATACGTACTATTGTGAATATCATAGATGTAAAGGCCATCGTACGAATAATTTCCAAGCCTTGAAGAATGCTATTCAAGATTTAATCGACAAAGAAATTGTCACAATAGAAGGGAACCAACAATCAAACAAAGACCACCAAGCATTTCAAAATCCTTTTCCCAACTATCAAAAGGGTGAGTCTTCTGGGAAAAATGTGAATCATATCGATGAGCATATAATCAATCATATCTACATTGATGACGAGCGGGTTAGTGTTATAAAAGTCAAAGAGAAAGCGAAATATGGAGAAGTTAACGTAACAAGGGAACAAGCTAAAGTTGTCCTAAAAGGTGCTCCTTCAAAATCCATTGTGCCACCGCCTCAACATCAATATGATTTAATCAATCAACTTGGAAAAACTTCCGCTTAGATCTCTATTTTGGAACTTCTAAAAATTTACCCAGCACATAAGGAAATTCTAGACAAAGCCCTCATTGAAACAACTATATCTGATGATCTAAATGTGGATCAATTTCAAGCCATGGTGGGACATTTTCCCTCACCCACATGCCTTTCATTTTCTAAAAAAGATGATGTTTCCATGACACATCCCCATAATTCATCATTATACTTAGAAGTCATGGTCCACAAGTTTCATGTTAGATGAGTTCTAATAGATGGAGGTGCTAGTTTGAACATATGTACCATGAAATTAATTCAGGCTTTAGGATTTTCTAAGGATTCCATTGATCCTAGAAGAAAGATTACTATTAAAGCCTATGATGATGAGGAAAGAGCATACAAAGGTTTAATCATGTTACCAATCAAAGTGGGGCCGGTTATCAAAAATACTTTATGTCAAGTGTTAGATTGTGATCTCGCATACAACATCTTGTTGGGTCGTCCTTGGATCTAGGAAATGCAAGTTGTCCCATCCACATATCATCAGTGTCTTAAGTTTCCTTATGACGGTCAAGAGATCATGATAACAGCTAACAATTCAAAAATTCAAACTTGTGCCAACATCAAAGCTAGTCAAGATACTTTGATTCCCAATAATCGAGAAGCTCCTGCTAATACTTCTCTCAAAGTTGATATGCAAATCAGTTAGTTAACCAAAAGCTTTGACAAGCAATTACGGTTCAAGGACAATGGAGTAGGAGAATATTCTCTCTGTCTGGCTAATCTTCCTACGTCGCCTCGGTCACATGGACAACCTTCTATCACGCAACATCAGATATATGTAGCATTAACATCAACGCAACCACCAACAAGGCCAAATACAAAGTTTAATGAACGTTTTATTGAAGAAAAATTCCCCATGGACGATCCTGAGGATAGAGATATTCTAAGTTGGCTCTATAAAGATGAAGATGAAACAGTTCTCAATATCAAGTTACCAACTGATAAATATGGTAAGGGATATTCAGTCATGCAAAAGATGGGCTATGAGGGTAATGGTCCTATCAGAAAAAGAAAAGGAGTAGTTGAGCCTATTGATCCTCCAGGACTTGCTGCAAAAGATAAAACAGGACTAGGCTATGATACTAGCTTGAAAGAAACAACATCCAAACAATTGAATGATACTGTACTCACATTGCAAGAAAGTTCTGATCCAAGGGAAGCATGCTTAACAGCAATTCAAAATTTCATCGATAATAACTCTGACACAGACTCTGGAGAATACAAATGGGATACCATCCATAATGATGAATTCTAGAGGGATAAACAGGTTAATGTGACACACAAGTATATGCCTACTCTAATCAAAGGAGAAGGGTCAGGGACAAAACCACAAGAATCTAAACTACAGCGCAACTATGATTCTAGTGATACCGAGTCAGATTTAATCGAACAAGACTATCATGAGGATAGTACAATCATTGATCTACCTCATACCTCGGATCCTATAGACACCTCCATTATGACCATAACCATAGCCGATTTCATGCAACCTAATGACCCGCTACCGCTAATACATCTCGATCTCATTGACTGGGATCTATCTGAACCTCTTGATATACCTATGTTTCCAACTGATGAATCTATCGTAAACTTCCTTTCCGCAGATGATGTAATGATTGTTCCACTGGAAATTTTTGGCATGAGATCCTTAGTCAGGAGAGTGTCAAGTTTCCTAGCTGCAAAAATAAAAATCAAAAAGAAAGATCTAATGGTGAAAACCAAAATCTGGCAGTGTTAGATCAAACAAAAGATAAAACAAAGAGCATATCAGATGGTGAAAACCTTTTTAAGGCACCAGATGATGGGATGCTTGACACTCTCCCGGAGCACTATCATGAGCGATCACCTATCTTGATTGAGCCTACAAAAGTAGTTAATCTTGAAACTACAGAGAAACCAAGATTCTACAATTAGCTGCATCAATGATAGATAAAGAAGTACCCGAGTTCATGGAATTTCTCAGAACAAATCAAGTCAACTGTGCTTGGTCTTATGCAGACATGCCAGGGCTTGATCTTGATCTTATAATGCATCACTTGTCCATTAAACCAGGAGTAAAACCTGTGAAAAAAAAACTTAGAAAGATGCATCCTCATGTGGCACTACTAGTTAAAGAGGAACTTAAGAAACTCCTTGATGTGGGATTTATAAGATCAATTGACTATGCATAATGGATCTCCAACATTGTTCTTGTATCCAAACCTGAAAAAAGTGTTAGAGTGTGCACAGATTTCAGAGATTTTAATAAGGCATGTCCTAAGGATGATTTTCCTCTTCCAAGCATTGACACTATAGTTGATCTAACAGCTGGCCATTCCATGTATTCACTAATGGATGGTTTTTCTGGTTATAACCAAATCAAGATTGCACCTGAAGACCAAGACAAAACAACTTTCACATGACCCTGGGGGACTTACTATTGGAATGCCATGCCATTCAATTTAAAGAATGTTGGGGCTACATATCAAAGAGCTATGACTACAATTTTTCATGACATGATGCACACATTCATGGAAGATTATGTTGATGACATACTGGAAAAATCATACACAAGAGAAGGACATCTCAAGATATTATCCAAAATATTTGCAAGGTTGGAAAAGTTCAAAGTTCGCCTCAACCCTAAGAAATGTGTTTTCGGAGTCACATCTGGAAAACTCTTGGGATATATAGTTTCAACAAAAGGAATTGAATTAGATCCCACCAAGGTACAAGCAATCATGGAAATGCCTCCACCAAGGAATATTAGTCAGTTGAGATCCCTACAGGGATGACTCCAATCTATATGAAGATTCATTGCACAACTAGCAAATAAATGTCTACCTTTCACATATCTACTACACAAGAATGTTCCTTTCAAATGGGATGATAAGTGTGAAATGGCTTTTCAACAAATCAAGCAATACTTAATGAATCCACCAGTTCTAGTACCGCCAAATCCAGACAAACCACTCATCTTATACATTTTTTCCACATAGATATCTTTGGGGGCGTTGTTAGCACAAGAAGACTCTATAGGAAAAGAACATGCAATCTATTATATCAGTTGAACATTAACAGGTCATGAACTCAACTACACTTTCATCGAGAAGGTTTGCCTAGCAGTGGTCTTTGCCTCACAAAAGTTTCAACACTACATGTTAACTCATACAATCAATCTTGTTGCAAAGATTGATCCACTCAAATATCTGTTAAGCAAGGCTGCATTGATAGGAAGGTTAGCAAAATGGGTCATGATCTTAAGCGAGTTCGATATCCATTATATTGATCACAAAGCAATCAAAGGACAAGTTATTGCTGACCAACTGACTGAAGCACCCCTACAAGCAGAACATCCCACGCACATTGAATTTCCAGATGCTGATGTCTTCACGACAGAATCAAAGCAACCTTGGTCATTATATTTTGATGCTCATTTACTCAACATGGATCAGGGGCAGGCATACTCTTTGTCACCCCTCAAGGAAATACCATTCATTGGTCATATCAGCTAATGTTTCCATGCACTAATAACATAGCCGAATATGAAGCTTTAATCACTAGACTCAAAATAGCATTGGAATGGAGGATCACAGAATTACAAGTCTATGGTGACTCACAGTTAGTCATTAACTAGATCAATAATGACTATCAGACCAAAGATGACAAATTGTTGCCATACAAGAAAATGGTTGACGATTTCAAGAAATACTTTGTAGACATCAAGTTCATACAAATTCCAAGGCTTGATAACAAGGAAGCTGACGCTATGGCCACAATCGCTTCATTGTTACAACTCCCAGAAACTCAGGCTCACTACGAATTTCTAGTGGAACAATCATTTACGCCTGCCTATGACACACCTGAAAGCCAAATCATTTGCCACTTAGTAGGATCCGATTCACCTTGGTATGGAAATATTTATGCCTACCTAAAAGATGACATCTTACCACTTGACTTATCCCATAACCAAAAGCGCAACTTTATCCGCCAATCTTCTTGCTATACCCTTATCGTTGACACTCTCTATCGCCATGGTCTTGATGGTACTTTACTTCAATGTCTTGAACGTGATGAATCCGACAAGGCTTTACAAGAAGTTCATGGTGGCATTTGTGGTACTCATTCAAGTAGACTAACCTTATCCAAGAAATTGATTAGAATGGGTTACTACTGGCCTATAATGGAGAGGGAATCATTCACTTTTGTAATGAAGTGCTCTAAATGTCAGATACATGGAAATCTCATTCATGCACCAGCACAAGAACTACAACCATCTGTACCAACCTGGCCATTCTCTCAATGGGGGTTGGATTTAGTTGGCAAGATTCATCCTTCATCCTCGAACGAACACAAGTTCATCATCACAGCGACAAAGTATTTTACCAAGTGGATTGAGGAAGTCCCTCTCACTAAGGTCACTGGAAAACAAATCTCATCATTCATACTCAATTATCTCATTTGTCAGTATGGCATTCCTAACTCCATCATCACAGATAATGGACAGCCATTCAAGAATCAGGATGTTGACGAACTTTGTGAGAAATTCCATATTCAACACAGATACTCAACACCTTATTATCCACAAGGGAATGGCCAAGAAGAGGCCTCAAATAAAACAATATTGAAAATTTTAAAGAAGATTGTGAATGATGCAGGGAAAGATTGACACGTTCAACTTAATCCTGCATTATGGGACTACCGAACTAGTATCTAAATGCCAACAGGAGCAACACCATTTGCTCTTGTCTATGGAACATAAGCCATTTTTCCACTAGAAGTTGAGATCCCATCACTTAGAGTATCACTGAAAGGTCTCATAACAGATGATGAATATAGAGTTTCCTGACTGCAAGAACTGGAACTTCTTGATGAAAAGAGACAATGAGCAGCTGATCATTTGAAAGCATATCAACAAATGATGTCTCGCAGCTATAATCACAGATTCAAACCGCATACCTTTCAGGTTGGTGATCTTGTTCTAAAAGAGAACCCACGCAATCAGCAAGACAGAGAGAAGAAAGGAAAGTTTGAACCAAATTGGTTGGGTCTATATGTGGTCATAGCGGTATACGGTTCAGGAGCATACAAGCTGTCAACGCCAGAAGGGGACCTATTTGACGAACCCATCAACAACATGCAACTGAAAAAGTATTGTCTAAAGCAGTCATCATCATCCATAAAAGTCCTGAAGAAATACAAAAACATTAGAAAAAAGAAAATAAAAACACGAAATCTGAAAAAAAAAATTCAGCGACAAAAAAAAATCAGAAAAATGCAATAAAAACAAATAGTGAAAATTTGGCAAACAAACGCTATTTGTAGCTCTCCATCTATTAGTTCATATTTTGCATTTGGCTTCTCAGCCTTCATTTCATGCACCTTTCCATCATCTTAGGGTCATACCAGCATCATGTTGCCATCATTTTCCTAAAGCGATAACGTCTTACCATGGCTTGATTATTGTACATATCCATTTTAGCAGGTTGTGTCAAATACTAGGGGCAAACATTGACATACTCAGGGGCAATCAACTTTTAGATTTTACCAAAATAGCTAGACAATAACATCAAATCCAACC
Source organism: Sequoia sempervirens (assembly GCA_007258455.2). NCBI lineage: Eukaryota > Viridiplantae > Streptophyta > Pinopsida > Cupressales > Cupressaceae > Sequoia > Sequoia sempervirens. The sequence continues at coordinate 296,968,448 of VDFB02047230.1, forward strand.
ATATGAACAAACAGTCAAATCCCATGAACAACGATCCAACCATTGATCCATATCACACCGGTTTTTCAGCAAAATACCACATCATGACTCATATCTGGATGATTTAAAATCTGAATAATGATTGGAATATCAGTTTTACATTTTGAACAATGGTTGTTTGATTTTTCAATATCATCTCTCTGGAGCACACTCGATGATGTACTGAACTAGAGTGGCAAAGAAGGAGGATGATTTTTCTTTGTCTACTATCTTGAGGTTAACTATCGATTTGGTGCAAATATGTCGTGAGACATGGTTTCCAAAGCATATCATTGACGACAGTTCCACATTTGCATCAGAAGGTGGTTAATCTTTGTTTTTTTATGCAAGAAATGCTCAGGTCATCTCAGTTCAATTATACGTCGATGCTTGTGCTCGCTTTCTATATCAAAAATCATGAAAGTTGTACTCAGGTCATCATTGGTGCTAATCTCCCCTCTGATGCTTGTACATACTTCCAACATTTTATAAGGCTCTATGATGATTCAAGAAAGCTACCCGAAGGCTCAACAAACAATTGGTTTTATTTAGTTGCATTTCGTTTAGATCAATGTATATATTTGCATACTAGATTCGCATTAGAGTTTTAAACAAAGCTGAACAGATAAATCAACAGTTGTCATGTCTCTTTGGACTATATGTGGAGGACATTTGGACATTTGTTTCATCCTCATTTCATTATCATTTCATCTAGGTCTTGTGCATATCATATAGTTTAACATTCATCATTTAGATCCTTTCTCATTTATTTATCCTTCATGTTGCATTATCATTTATCATTTAGCATCTTATCAGATTATATCATCATATCATCTCATTTCATCTCATAATTTATTTTATTTTACCATTACATTTCATCATCTCATTTTCATTTCATCTCATTACATTTCATTTCATATCATTACATTTGCTTTCATCTCATCTCATTTCATTATTCCATATCATTACATTTCATTTCATATTTACATTTCATTTTATCTCATTACATTTCATTTCATATCATTACATTTCATTTCATCATTCCATATCATTACATTTCATTTCATATTTACATTTCATTTCATATCATTACATTTCATTTCATCTCATTTCATTTCATCATTCCATATCATTACATTTCATTTCATATCATTACATTTCATTTCATATTTACATTTCATTTCATCTCATTACATTTCATTTCATATCATTACATTTCATTTCATCTCATTTCACGTCATCATTTCATATCATTACATTACATTTCATCTCATTTCATGTCATCATTTCATATCATTACATTTCATTTCATATCATTACATTTCATTTCATATCATTACATTTCTTTTCATATCATTATATTTCATTTCATCTCATTTCCTTTCATCATTCCATATCATTATATTTCATTTCATATCATTACATTTCATTTCATCTCATTTCATATTTCATTTCATATCATTACATTTCATTTCATATCATTACATTTGAGTTCATATCATTACATTTCATTTCATCTCATTTCATTTTATCATCTCATCAATATTTTTCGTATTCATTACATTTCATATCATACACATCTTTTCTCATTTTCAATACCATTTTATTTATCATTTTTCATACAACATTTGATTCATATTACATATCATATTGCAAATTCATCATGCATTTCATAAACACAACATCACATCATCATCATTGATAGCATTTGAAAAATTCAAAAACACAAATTTCATATATTACATTTTCACATCATTTGCAAACCATATGTTTTCATAACAATTCATATCATATATCATATCATCTCAACACGTTGCATTTTTACTATCATCATCCACCTGCATGAGATCATTAGTACACATCATATTGCACATCATCATATCATTATCATATCCAATCTTTTTGCAAATCCTATTAGTCAGTAAATCATCAAAACTATATATCAAAATCCATATCACATAAACAAGGAAATAAATGCATATCTATCTCATATCATCATATCAAATACAACACATCATCAAAACTCATTGCCGCTGCATATCATCACTCATAAAAAACACATACAAATGTCCAACAGTCCAATGACACAGAAAAGTCTGGAAATATACATGCGATATGATCAAAAATCAATATACATGCTCCAAGAATATGAGATACATAAAAAAAAATCTTGCATACATCAATCACAGCTGGTTGGTGGAACCCCCTGATGGAGCTGGTCTCGAGGATGGTGGCTTGCCACTAGTCCCTGCATCTGGATCTCGTCAAGGCCCGGTAACCCCCATGCTCTGTGTAGCTATCTGTGTCCTGCTCCTGGTCCTATTATGGGATCGTGGGAAAGGCTCTCTGCACTCAGGAGGACACAACTCCTCATATCAAACTCAATAGTACTCAGCTTCTCTGGCCATCTTGAAGCCCTCTGCAATAGCCTCTCGCAATGATGCACTCTCTACAGTTCCCATAAGCCTCTGAGCAACACCCTCGGCCTCTACCGCCCTCCGTCTCAATGCATCTCTCTTTGTAATCAACTGGGCTACATGTGGGTCTAGGGTAGGAGGATGTGCATGTGCCTATGTCTGTTCCATACTCTGTGCATGTGCTTGTGACTATGCCAACTATTCCTGTAGTTGTGCGACCAATCCCTGTGCCTAAACCAACTAACTCTACAACTGCACCTGTTGTCCTTGCAATGTCTGCACCTGGGCCTATAGAGTATCTATCTATCACTGCTGAGAGGTGGAGGAAACCCTAATCACTGTCCTCTGCCCAATCCTAGTCCTTGTCCTCTGCATGATCTGAACACCGCCCAAAATTTCTGGCCTCGATCTCACTGGCACCTACTCCTCATCTCCACCGTCATCCCCATCATCCCCACCTGAGCTCTCCTCCTCTCCACTCTCCTCATCCTCTCCCCCAACCATTGCCTACTCACCACCTACCACATCCTCCTGTCTCCCTGCCCCTGGCTGTGGTACCACCAAAATGGGTGTTGGATCATCAGGACATGTCAACCGTGGAAATGGATGTGTATGATAATAAATAGAGTACTCCTCAGACATCCCATCATCAACAATAGCCTGCCTATCATCCCATTCCTTGGGCACTAAAGTAATATACTCTATATAGGCTATCTGATATGAAATGCCCGGTCCCCATCCTGCCTCATCCTTGCTCCGCGCATAGTGAGCAACACCCTGAGGCATACCTTGTGTGAATCCAAACTGGTACTGCACCCGCAATGCCAAAAACCTCTCAATGATGAATGGGGTCCTCCCTATCAAAAATTGAGGTATACATACGAATGACATCTCTAAATGATTTGTATCCCAGGGCTCACAATCTAGGTATGGCTGATAGATCACTGCATCCATATCATCAAGACACTGTCTCCAGTAATCCAACATGCCCAACTTAGGCTGGAAAAGGAACATGGCATACGTATACACATATGGTCGACCTGGTGGCCTTACTCTAGGACAGACTGGTCTCATCACAACAATATGCTCCCATGCCCAGATCTGGAGCAGTGTAATGCCACATGATATACTCGATGAACCTCTATAAACCACCTGATGAAGGTCATGGTATAGATGAGCCAAATGTAACTCCCCTAGGCATATCTATGTGGCTATACCAACATTTGCTCCAGGATCCTCCCCCATCCCACTGATAGTCCCTTTGACCGACGATCCAGACAAAGGAGACCTCCAATAAATGCACCTAAAACTGTAGGCAAGGTTGGATATCCCCTGAAGTCAGCCCATGGCACCCAGTACCCTGCTATCTGCGCATCACCATATACTCTCCTCAGAGCATCTGTACCACCTAGCTCCTTGTGATCATAGAACACAAGGGCGCCAACCACTGGAATACCCAAAATCTTGTAAACATCCTCAGGAGTCACATTCACCTCACTCGTCAGCAAATGAAAGGTGTTATGCTCTGAATGCGACCTCTCTGCTAACGCAGTCAACAGTCCCCTGTTGACCTGAATCAGAGGCATAGACAACAAAGATCTCAACCCACATACCCCTATCAATGTTATATCATCTGGTGTCAGCTCAGGTATCTTATCCCACCCCGCCAAGTGACGCTCCCTAATCTAGAGGTTTTTGAAAACCTCCTATTTTTTGTTAAGACAAGAACAATCAATCAACATCATATCAATGATTCAATCTCAATCAAGCAAAATCAATCTGACTCATGTCTATCTATCAATGACCCATATCAGTGACTCATATCAGTGGACCCATATCAGTGACCCATATCAAGTGTTCTATCTAAGTGACTCATATAATGCAATCAATACTCAATCTATCTATCTGGATATCACATCAATCTACTCTATCATCAATTACTATTTGTCTTTTTTTTCAAGAATGCAAATTTATCAACAATCAAAACATCATCCTATTTGTATTTTAGTCATGAATGCAAATATGTTTTCAATCAGTCATCTGCTATTTGTTTTCTATCGCCAAAAGCAAATTTATCAGAAGTCCTATCAATCATCTACTCTTTGTTTGTCTGTATAGGGGAGACAAAGTTATCAGCTATCTACTCTTTGATTTCTATTTTGGAAACAAAGTTATCAATTATTTATCAGATTTTCTATCCATATCAACATGATAAGACAATTTCTCTATCTATTGACCAAGGAAGCAATATACATCATCATTCTTTCATCACTTTCATCAAATCACACATTCTGTCTCTTTTTCCTAGATGTGCTAATCTGTGGCCTCTATGCGCTAATCTATGGCCTCTATGCGCTAAAACTCCTATGCGCTATTTTGTATCTTGGATGCGCTAAAACTCAGATGCACCGTTCTTTTCCCTGGAAGCGCTCAATCATTTCCTCTATGCGCTATTTCCCTAAAAGCGCTAAAACTCTACTCAAAAGTGCCACTCTATTCCTTGGATGCGTAACAACCCTAAATGTGCTAATGTTTTTCCTAGATGCGCTAAAGCCCTAATTTTCCTACGACATCCTATAAGTGCTACTCTTTCTATGGAATGCGCTAAGCCGGTTTCTACAGCAAACACACAAAAAGCATCCTATATGCACTAAAACAAACATCGAAAGTGCTAAAACATTCCTAAAAGCGCTAAAACAGACAGTTTACGCCTAAATCCGCGAAAAAAAACATGAAAATTTGATTCAAAATGGAAAATTTTAACGCAAAAGTGGTTGGATCTACTCATCGGTGGTCCATACACAGTTGGTCTCTAGTATCAGCGGGCCCGCTCGAATCTATGTCTGTGGTATGAAATCTCCATCTCGCCAGGTCACTATCAGAGCAACAAGATTCTAACAGTCAAAAAGTGCAAATGACTTGTCCTTTTCTCCCTTTTTACCTTTTAAAGGTCAACCAAAAGTGGGTTTTTGTGGCATGTTATTTTCCTTTTATCTTTTATCTCACTTTGACCTTATTTTCAAACTGGGGCATCCTTATACATCATTTTTTGAGAGCTAAATCACTGACTTTACATCAAAATCAAAATTTCCTCATCAAATCAACCTTTTCAAACATTATCCAAAACTCATATCCTCATCAATGATTTACCTCCCGAGGTGGCGTTATTAACATCAATAGCATCTTTCAATTGGAAACATATTAGAATCAGGTCAGGGGCATATTTTTCAGAAAGAGGCAAGGTCAAATACAACAAATTTTGAAAGCATGAATATTTTCTTTGAAGCAATGCGTTTCACACATCACTTCAAAGAGGGGAAAAATGTAGATGCATAAAATTGGTCATGTTTGATTAATCCTGACATTTAATTAAATATTTATTATTTAATTAATTTCTCTAAAGTCTTCTACATATGATTAAATTTAATTAATTTAATTATATTGTTCATCCAATTTATTCTTCTATCATGATTAAATAAATCAATTTTTATTTAATTATTTCACATTCATATGTCCACTTGATTAATTAAATAAATACACTTTATTTATTAATTATCACTTTTTGAATTTAATTAAGTCTTTTTTATTTAATTAAATTTAAATATTTTCAAATCTTTCTTCTAATTAATTAAATATCTTATTTAATTAATTTCATTTACATACCATTTCTTAAATTTTTTTAATTAAATATCTTTATTTAATTGAATATCTTCCATATCTTTTCAAAATCATAATTAAATATTTTATTTAATTATGAAATCTTCCATTATTCTTCAAATCTAGGGTAAATATTCTATTTTAAGAAAAATCTCCATGTCACCCATAAATAAATAATTGAATTTAATAATTCATTATTTATCTTCTTCAAAATCTTTCCATAATCTCACAAAAAGATGATTTTTTACAATTCATCTTTATTATCTTATCTTACCTCTTTTACAGAAAAGAAAACAAAATCTTGTTTTTTGTTTTCTTCTGTTTTTCTTTAGTCTTATCCATCCTCAACCGTTCGATTTGTCAGGAATTTTCACAATCGTTGATCATATCAGCCAATCAAAAGCTTTTGAAAAACTCTATAAATAGCACTGCCAATCCAGGCAATGGTTACAACACACAACAGATGAATTAGAGATTAATTGCATTCTAGCATTACCATTATAGTTTTATTATTCATAGCATCATCATAATCTTTCATTTTAGCAATCATGTTTAGCATTACATGCATTTCAGATTCAATCTCATTCTCTAGGAAGACTGTTCATTGAGCCTAGCATACAATCTGAGAGCCAACTGGAATCAATGAAAATACTGGAGATAGAGGATGATAGGACAACATCGATAACAGGATACTGAGTTTGCAATCTTTATTATTTTAATATTATGTTTTTAATATAATGTCTTATTGGTGTGTTTGATTCATTTTTTTTTACATATATAACACGCAAAAAATCGACCACACAATAATATTGTCATTCACTATAGAATTTTCTCTACTAAAAACAATGGTTTCACAATCACTAGGCTCTACGAAAAGCCATCAATTTTTCCACTACTTCTCTAAAACTGGCAATTTTTCTTGAGAAAATAAAAGGAATGATTTAATTTCAGGAAGTTATCCAAGTGGGTGTATTGAGTTTCCCATTCCTTTCTATTTGACCAATTGACCATCCTTTAGATCTAATTCTAGTTTTGGATTGGACGTTAAAGATGTTGGATTCCCCTTTCTCTTTGGAAAAGGTTTGATTGGAACCAATATTTTTCCAATAGAAAAGCTTTCCCTAAAAGGAAGTAATGGTGCATAACATGCTTCCTACACTATATTTTAACGGTAATTATGAAATAATTAGTCTTCTAGTTACAAGAAATAATTAAAACGAGAGAATTATCCCATAACAAATGAAAATTTACTCAAGGACAACATTTTAAGAAAGAAAAAATCCACACTTCAAAGCATGAACCAACTATATTATTAACAACAAAGGTTAAAAAATAATAACCAACGACATACCTTTACAGGAGCATCACCAACAAGTAAAAGTAGAGCAATTCTAGTAGCATAATAGTACATGCAAATAAACCTTACATAGTTCTAACCAAAGCACCCAACTTCTAGAAGATACAATATAAGAAACCATCAAATGAAAATCCAATACCATGAGCAAATACCACCCATAAATGTAGCAACTAAAATTGATCAAATTCCAATGTTGCATTCTCATGGAGTCCACCATGCCAAAAATAGTAGATTCCTTAAACCCGTCATAAGCTATCATAACTCATAATTAACTCCTTAAATAGGGTGCTCAATTTTTGGCTCCATGATCTCTACTCAAAGATGATATTTTGACTTGTCATCATGTTATTCAAGATTCTAATGCAACTCTGAGATAATCATGCTCTTACACATCATGAGAATCTACGATAAGTAACTCTCATCTTAATGACATAATGGAATAGATACTCTTATAACCTTCCTAAGATATGTAACATGTGTCACATCATACCAACTCATATTGGGATAACCCTTTCCCATATGAGACCATTTAGTAATAAATAAATATAAATATTAGGATGCATGATTGAGACACCTTTCCCAACGTCCTACCACTTGTCAAATATCTTGAAAAGGAGAAAAAGGGAACTCCAATGCTAAAATATAATTATTATAGGTTGTGAGGCCCATAAAGTCACTACACCATTGAAATCTCATAGGCTTTGTCAATGCATCTATAATATTCTACAAAGTTTTAACCTTCTTCAACATCACTCTCCCATACTGTTAACCTTCTTCAACATCACCCTCCCATACTCTACCATATCTCTAACAAGATGGTAGTAGACATCTACATGATTTTTCCTTGCATGAAAGGTTAGGTTCTTTGTCAAACACATGGCACTCTAATTATCACATAAAACTTTAACAACTCCCTAATTTAGCCCCACATCTTAACACAATTTCTTAGGCTAAATGGATTTCTTACAAACATGGGTAGATGCCATGTACTTAGCCTCTATAGTGGACAAAGTGACCACAACTTGTCACTTGCTCATTAGACTAATAACACCACCAAATAAATCAAAAACATAACCATTGGTGGATCTTATATTGTCAACATCACCTACCTAATTGAAATCTACAAATTCACAAATATCCATTGAGTATTGATCCTTTATAAAATCATCATGATAATAAATAAAGTACTCTAAAGTACACCACAAATATTTGAAGACCCTCTTAAATACAACTAAATGATCTCATCCAAGATTACCCATGAATCGCTAAGGATTCCCTTTTCTTGGGTAATGTTTATTATTATAAAAATTATAGCATACATCAAAATCCCAACAACACTATCGTAAGGCACTTGAGTCATGTCCTCCATCTTACTAGGTGCAAATGGTCACTACTCTACATACAAATTTTTCCCCATCAAAGTATGAACACTCAAAATCCTACAAGTTGACATGTTGAATCTCTCTAAAATTGAGTTTGCATATTGTACTTACTCTAGCCCAACCAAAGCTTTCAATTTACTTTCTCTTTCTATTTCTATTCCTAGAAAGTACTTGGTTATTTCCTAGTCCTTTTATGTCAAATTATGCTAAAATTTGAGACTTCAAATTGCAAATCACTTCTTTAATATTTCCAAAGAATAACATGTCATACACATAAAATGAGATAATAGGGAAATAACAACCATCTATCTTGTAATAAAATAGTTTGATATGATTTGGATCTTAAAAATTTCAATTCCATAAAAAAAGAGTCAAGTTATTGGACTATATCTTGGGAGATGTCATATCCCCTTTTTTAATACTCCATTATGGACTAAATTTTCTATTCACTATTTCCTCCATCTCCCTTGACCCAATTTTGTGCATGTGTTTTTCATTTCCATCACATATGCGTCTAGCTAAGGCTCATTAAGTTTTTAATTATGGGAGCATGTCCAATTCTCAACATTTGTGTATGTCATGAAAGTTGAAAAGTTTCCCTTCCTAGCATGCCCTTTCCTTTATTCTCATTAGGGTATTAGACTTCCCCATACCATCACTCCTCCCACTCACTCCCCACTTTCACTAAACTTATCTCATCAAGACTTCAAATTTTCTCATATATAGTCATACCTCTCTTCCACGCCTCGCTCCACCACAAGCCTTTGTCAAAGATTTGGACTTTCCCTCACCAACATGTCTCCCTTCCAAACCTTGATCCCTGACTTATGGTATGATTCATGGAGTACCCCCAAGAACCAAACTCTAACATTCCCACCTCTTTTTACTATTCACCTCACCTACCTCCCTACATAACTAAATTGACATTAGTGCTCAATTGTATGGCACACCTTTTAAAATATTATGCAAACAAAAAGGGATCATTTAATGATGGGGAAATGAACTTCAACTTTGTAAATAGAGATATGAGCAAGGTTGTCATTAATGAGGCAATTAAGGTTTCAAACCCCCTAGGATCTCTCATCTTTATTATAGAATATGTTTGTAGGTCATTGAAATGATTTCCCCATTCTTGCTATGTACACACATGGGCATGTGACATGATTTCAAGTGTAGTTCAAAGGAAAATGCCACTATTAGGTATGAGCACTCTTTTTCATGTACTAGCTATAAGATCTAGCATTTAATGTGGTCTTCAACTTCTTCCAGGGAGTTTTACAAAATATAAACTTCATAGAAGGGATTATTATGAAAAATATTTAAAAACCCTGAATTGAAGTTATATCTGAACCCTAGTGTTCAAACACATGGATATAAGGATAAATTGCTGCAAGGTGTGCACCCTTGGTCTCCTTGTGTTGTTCAACACAATACTTGGGTTCGTGTCATGGCTTAACCGCCTCATGTGGATTCATTAACTCTAGTGGTTGTATTAGGCATTAACAAGTTGATCTTTTGGTGCAACGACAATCGTCTATGCAACAATTGGTATCAGAGCCTAGGTCACGGGTTCGAACCCCTCGCTTGTGCTAGGGGGGATTGTTGCAAGGTGTGTGCCCTTGGTCTCCTTGTGCTATGCAATGCTTGGGTTCGTGACATGGCTTAACCACCTCCCATGGATTCATTAACTCTATAGGTTGTATTGGGCATTAACAGGCCAATCTTTTGGTGCAACGACAACCGTCCATGCAACATTTATATAACCTCAAATTTATAGGAGGTTTAAAGATGAAAAACATAAAGATATCATGCACCAAAGGATGAAAACCATATTGGTTGATGAGTGATTCTCACTCAAATGTCACATTTGAACTTTAATGGTGGCTAATACTAGTGATATGGAGTTGGCACAACACTTACAATTATCATGGGAGAGAAATCCAATGGTATTTGGAGCGTTCATGGAAATGCAACTCAAATCTATTATATATGTGATATGTACTAAGTTATTACAAATCCCTATCTAAGAATATACAACTTTATGTTATTATTATAATATGGTTGTAGATTAAGTAGGGTAGTTATAGTTTATTGCTATAGCTAGACAACCATTGTTATTATTTTTTATTGTAGATGTGGTTTTCCAATCGACTATTATTATTGCAATATTGTGTTGTAATGAATCTCAAACCTATTAACATATTAAAGGATTTACATTTAATTTTACATTGTCAAGAACTTTATTTATAATCTAGGTATTCAATCTTAGTGTATATATGTGAAGAACTAAAAAAACTAAAATTTGAAGTTATCAATTTGAAACCTTAAGTCTAAGTATTAATGAATACAAGTAATGTTCACAATCTAAATTATTATATCTAGGTAAATGTTAAATTTGTTTGTCTCCTTTGTGAATCTAATATATAATATTAGGGTTTCAATGCTATTATACAAATGTGGAAGTAAATTTCTAAGTTCATGCTATATTAAGGTAAATTAATTAAATCAAATGTTTAACTAGTGTTAGATTAGAAAAGCAGTACGAAACTAAGGGTTTATAAGTTTTAGTCATGAATATTAAATCTTTTAGATATTTATCTTGAATATTTAGTCATGGAATTATAAATTATTTTAAAATAGCAAGTTTTAAATATTAATTGTAGAAGGTTTAATAAATATGTGTAGCTACATCTATTAGGGACATTATAGTGGTATTTGAGCATGTCACTTAAATTATATGTTTGCAAGGGGTTTAAGGAATATTAGCCTTAATATCCATTTGCGACATTATAGTTATATCAAAGTTGGTTTTCCTACCAACCTATGAATCATGGGATTCCTAAAGTTGCTAATGTATGGTGGAACAAACTCTTTAGGAGCCATTGGTACCAAGAAAAAAGATGATGACAACAAGCAGAATAATGGTTGGTGATTGGATTAAACTGTGGATTGATATTGGAGATAAATTTCTCTCATGACTCTATCAAGTTGGTAAATGTGTTTGGGTCAATCCTTAGAATTTTTTTAGTAATTTCCTCATTTTATTCCTTTAATTGTCAATCCGGGGGTCGTAAACTTATGAAGGGTGTTGCGGAAATCTACCTAAGGGCTAAAACTAATGAACTAAGGGGGGGTGAATGCATTTCAGAATTGAATTAAACACACCTTTTAATCTAAAATTCAAGCACACTTCAATATGAAAATGAGTAAAATCCTATATTTAATCACTATCTTCCTATTTCACTCCAACACATGTACACTTTGAAATCCTCAATTAAACTCTAGAAATCAATATCTTAAAATTATACAATAAACTCCTAATCTTAAGCTTGGTTTGATTTTTTTGTTTCTGCTTCTTGGTAGGAATTGTGACAAGAAGTGCACCAGGAACTGTGACAGGAATTACAGTGACAAAAAATATGATAACAGAAAGATATGATGATAAAAAATAAAGGATGTTTCTGAAATGATGTACTATCAATTAGTGAGTTTCAATCTATATGAATCAAGTCTTCAATTCTTAAATTCTTAACAAGCACATTAATGAACAATTAAATCCTTGAAATCTAATTAGTCATGGTTGTGAATGATTAAATCTGTGTACAACAAATCAAAGTAAACATGACTGCAAATAATTAAATCTGTGTACAAAAAGGAAATTAACTTCAAACCAATTTACACACACATATTTACCACACTACAAACTTAAAACAAGTCACCAATTGGCACAAAGAGTGGGCCATGCCTCCTTTGTTGATTGATGATGAAGATATTAACACATTCCTAGCTCAACTCAGTTATGCATATGCATGAGAAATTCAGAATGGTTTTTGAAGCATCAAAATAATATTACATATTATCATGTATATCGTCTTTAAACCACACACACATATTTATACTGAATAGTCATCGCTAAAAGTTATTATGGTTTGTTTGTGGCCAATGGCCAACAAACTAAAGTCTATAATCAAAATAGATAATTGGCCAGAAATTGTTTAACAACATTTGTCTTTATCAAAACAAAAAAATAACAAGAAGATAATCTAATTGAAATGCCATCAACATTCGTTCCAACGAGGTAGCTTATTTCTCCATTTAATCTCCCTATCTTCCTTGTGCTTCTCAACAGTTGGAGCCACATATCTAATTACCCCTTCCAATTAATCAAAAAATGATCAATAGTGCTTTGAATAATTAGCATTGTAGTAGTTTTAATTCTTTTCATAATTTATTAAATATACTTATTTTCCTCTAACAAAAGGTGACAGGAGATATGATCAGGGCAACATAATTAAAGGAAAAAGGAAGATAAGGAATGAAATAATGAGGCCTAAGTTGTGCCCATCATTTTCTCCCCAGATGAAGATCTTGCATGTCCTCATGCAAGGAAAGAAAAAGACTACAAACCAAGATAGCCTGGTTAGTCTCTGAATAGTACTGGTAATTTCTCGAACCCAATACTGCCTCAAAGCCTCTATCTACACCTCATGATCTTCAATGAGTATATGCTAATCTTTAGAAACTCCTTCTTGTTCTAGCTACACCTTTAACCCTTGAATTTCCCCTGCCTATGTCCGGGAGATAGAATTGGCTTGTTCAAACTGATCCTGCAACTCTTTATTCTCCTTCCTTAACTTTTTGACTAGACTCTGCAAATCCTTGACTTGTTTGAGGAGGATTTCATTTTCTTCAAATTCCTCCTCGACTTCTACTTCAACTTTTTCTTCAATCCCTTCTTCACCCTTCATGTCGACCTCTGGATTTCCTTGGTTGACAAACTCTCTACTATCATTTTGTCTAGGTTCTACATATTCAACTATCATTAAGTTTTTTGCACCATATTGGTCAACAAGAGACAAAGGATTCTCTTATTTACTCTACTCTTCTACATAAGCAATGATAGGACTGATGACCACATATATCTCATGTTCTTCACCTAGAGTCTCATTATCTTGCATATCATCTAAGTTTTCATCAAAACCCATGAAGCTTCCCACAGTATTGGGTTGGTCTAATTATGCCTGTGCATTTGATACATTTACTTATGTCCCATCATTAGTATCCTTCCCCTCACCAGGTGTAGAGAATTTAAAGTGTTAATCTGAAATAGTACTTCCTGTCTCATGAAAGGAGGGAACCATATTTGGTCGACTAGGATCAGTTACCGGTTTAGAATTGGAGTCAAAACCACCATCAAGGGTTTTTGAGGCTATCTTACCAGGACTAGGTTTCTTTTTCTTTTCCTTTGTCTTTCATCTCCCAGATCTTGTATATTCTCTGCTGACGTTTTCATTCTATGGATAAGACCTCTAAATCAGAATCAAGTTCTTTCTGGTCATCTAATTTTCTATAATGTCACTTGCAACATGGGCTAGTCCTTTCAACTTATCCATAGCCTCTTTGTCATTCTTAGGTGCTGGAAACTCCTCTACAATAGTTTGGGTTCCTGGATTGTGTCTAATGGAAATTCGCCTACTAGACCTACGTTTAGGACTGGAACTGGAAGTAATTGGGGTCTTTTTATTAAGATTCCTCTTTCTGCTTGAACATGAAGTGGAGAGGGTTGTAGGAAGACTTTCTTCAATGTGAGTGGGGCTTGTAGGTTTTTCTTCCATCTTTGAAATTTCCTCTTCACCAGGGTTTCCTTCTTCTTGTTCTGAATTTCCTTTTTCTTTGTCAAGGATTTCTACTTCCTGCTCCAAATTTTCCTCCTCTAGGCTAACAAAGCTATCCCAATCACTAGGAGGAGACAACAAATTTAATTCTTAGATAATCAATAACCTAATTAATCCATGATGAGCTAAGGAATGTTGCTTCCCACTTTGCACAACCTTAATCATGCGTTGTAATGAACAAATAAGAAAATGGGGGACATTTACAAGAAAACCTTTCCTCAAATGCAACAAGAGGCGAAAATGTTGTGAATATACATATGTGTACCTCACTTCACAAGTAATGTACTATATAATAAACTAGGCAACATCATTCCATGGATGAGGAAGTAAACACAACTTGGTCCCTTGGCCAGTAACATACTCAATGGGTTCATCACACTATAAAAACTGCCTTCTCAAGGGCTGTAAATATGTCACCTTGGTAGAAACGTCAAGAAAATAATGTTCCCAAAAAAATTGAAGTCCTGTGACATCCACAATTGTCTCAACTAAAATAGAGAATTGCAATCCATTGATACTCACTTGATTCTTGTGGAACCCAAGTACAAAATCCTTGGCTACATTCTTGTCAAACCCACACAACCTTTTAAAGCATACATCCCAATGCACTTTCCAGAATAATTTATAGGCCTCCCCTGTAGCTTGTAGTTGTTTCATGGAGCTAGGTTCATAGTGGTGTTGACATTCAACCATGGTTGTGCTAGGAAGTTGACATTGTAGAAAACCAGAAAGTTGGAACTGCCAATGCAATTTGCTAAAAAAGGGAGATGAAAATGGTAAAAAGGTAAAGCGGATTAAGGGAAAAATAACAAGATGTCATATGATATGTGGTAAATGATTAATGAATATAAGGTATTACGTGTATGGGAATTAATTGTATAATACGGTTAGGGATCAGAAATGACAGGTAAACCAAGAGAAAAATATGCCCTATCCAAGCAATCGTACCATAAATAGCTACAAAGAATACGCCAATTTTACCCTCCCCCCAGCTGAAGGTTAGATCCATCCACAGGGCAAGTCACCAATGGTTCATGGAAAATAAATATAACTAATAAATTAGAAAAGAACATAAAAATTACCACCTTACCGATTATCGAAGCAGATCAAGCCACATGAGAAATCTAATGCGGGAGGGTGACGAATGACCAAGCATTAATGCAGCATCCCTATAGAATGGGTAGCACAAGTGGAAGAAGATCATATTGAAGGTGATGGGACAAAAAAATGGAGCAAGAGAAGGATGCTATGGAAATGATGATGAAGTGAGGTGAAAAGCAACGAATAAAGACATACGAGACCAGAAAGAAAGATGTGGAGAGAAGTCTAGGGGTGAATGGTACGACAAATCCAAAAGCAACAAAAAGAAAATCCAAAAAAGGGAATAAATGAAATCAATGTCGGCTACAATTTAAAATGACATGAGAATAAAAGACAACCTAGCAATGTACGCACAACAAAACAAGAAATGCCAGCACATAGTACAACGACTGCTACAGTAAAGAGCTTGAACACTGTCACAGGAATGACCGGAAAGTTTTTGGCACACAAAAAAAATGAAAGGTGAAAACCATTGCACAAGATAACCAGCCAAAGAAGGAGAGCATTAGGAGGCTACAAAAACATCCCAAAAAGGGACATAACCGAAAGGGGTGCAAAAAAAAAATGGTGGCTGAATTTCTTGGCAGGCTAGTGATAGGAGGAACAAATGGTGATGATTTTTTTTCTCTCGATGACAGATTGTCGACAACCCGATTTTCACTCTATCACTGCCTAGAGGTGCCAGGAATTTGGTTTTCACCCCTAAGATTATTAAATAGTCATCATTCGTGGGAGGTCAATTTTCAAGTGTTAACTGGCCAACAATGCCCGGGGGTTTTCATTGTTGGATCTTTTATTGCTTTTTTGTTTTTTGATTTTTGTGATACATATCATTATTCAGAAGAAGTGATAGGAACAAGAGTTAGTTTCTTCATCACAGTATAAGAAAATTTTTCCTTCAAAAGGGGTCATTTGTAAAGCTTCAAACGATGCCCATTAACAAGAAGAGTCATGCGTTCAGAAACCACAATGCATAATCTAACAACACTGTTATCGTGCACAGTCTAAATTTCATAAGGACCGAGCCAATGAGTATGGAACTTCCGTTTGAAGTCCTGAAACTGGGAGTCATAAACTAACGCCCAATCCTTGGGTTGGAATGTCTATGACCGAATGAAGCAATCATGCCACTGTGCTCTTTGCTTCTACACCACTTTTGCATGAAAAGGGCCTCCTGACACATTTCATCTAAAGAATGGAGATGAGAAAGTCTCTCTTTCTGTGCTTCAATGAGACTCATCCTAAGCTGAAGAGCAGTGCAGAGAGTCTTCAATTTGAATTCAATTGGTAAGACAACCTTCTTGCCATAGACAAGCTCATATGGTGTTAGTCCTATGGTCATTTTCCAAGTTGTGTGATAGGCCTGAACTACTTTTGGAAGTCTCTCTACCCAACCTTTCTTGTGCAATGCTACTATCTTTGTGAGAATATTCTCCAATTCTTGGTTGGTTACTTCCACTTGCCCATTGGCCTGTATATGATATGGAGAGGATTTCTGATACTTAATTTCATATTCCCATACCAACACAACAATCAAGTCATAGGTGAACTATGCTCCCTGGTTTGTGACAAATTCTCAAGGCATGTCGTACTTGGTAAAAATCTCTAAATACAAGAAGTTAGCAACCTTAGTATACCTAGCATACTTTAAGGCTACTACCTCTACCCATTTAGTGACATAATCTTTACAAACCAAAATGTATTCTTTATTCTAAGAAGGAGGATTAATGGGCTCTAGAAAATCTAACCCCCATTTTCCAAATGGCTCTATGGATAACTAGGGGTGTAGAGGCATTTCATTAGAGCAGGTAGGTCGACCCATACGTTGACATTTATCACAATGTTGAATATAATGCTTACAATCCTTATGGAGTGTAGGCCAATAGTAACTGACAATTAAGACCTTTTGGGCAGTCCTCTAAGCAACAAAATGTCCTCCGCAAGGTTCTATGTGGCATGCACGAAGTATGTTGAAGACATCATATTCGGGAACACACCGATGCATGATGTTGTCAAGGCCACGTCAAAAGAGCAATCCATTGATCCACGTGTAATCACCACTAAATCCAACCAACTTTCAATATTCCCTTGGAAAGAAATGAAGTGGGAACTTGCAAGTAACCAAATAATTTTCCATGACAGTGTACCACACTTTTTGCTGATATAGCAAAGAGATGCTCATCTGGAAAGGCATCATCGACTGGAACTAGTTCGTCATCATGCTACAATCTAGATAGAAAATCAGCCACTACATTCTCTCATCCTAGTTTGTCGAGATTGGTAATGTCAAATTCCTACAAGAGAAGCAACCACCAAATCACACATCTTATAACAGCTAGTTTGTTCATCAAAAATCTAATAGCAAAGTGATCCATATGCACAAAAACTTTGTATCTAGTGATATAGTGGAAAAATTTATTTATTACATAAACTACAACCAATAATTCCTTTTTAGTGACAATATAGTTTACCTCAGTGCCAGTAAAATTCTTACTGATATAATAGATAGAGTAAAAGAGAGTGTCTTCCTTTTGTCTGAGTATGACTCCCATAAAATTATCTGATGTGTCGATATGTATATGGAATGGCAACTCCTAATTGGGTCCTTGTAGCATAGGTGTAGTTATAAGTTTACCTTTGATTTCCTCGAAGGCTTGCTGGCATTTGGATGTCCATGAGAAATTTGCATCTTTCCCTATCAACACAAAGAGGGGTGAGGCAACCTTGCTGAAATTTTGAATAAACCTCTTGTAATAACCAACATGTCCTAGGAAACTACGTACATCCTTAAGAGAGGTGGGCACAGGAAATTCTTGAATGATTTTTACCTTTTTAGGGTCCACTTCTATTCCTTGAGCTCTCAGATAGACCTTCCCTTGTCTGTGGGCGGACCCGCCCTTGTCCGTGGGTGGACCCACCCAGGTAAGGGCGGACCTGCCCCCGTACGTGGGCGGACCTGCCCAAGCGAGAACGAATCCACTCTTCCATGGGACCCGAGAAAAGTCCCCTGCTCATCTATTTCTTTTTCCCACCCGCTATTTATCCCTCTTTTGGGGGCATACCTGACTAATTTATCCATCTTGTCGTCCTTCCACTTCATCTTTGTTGATTGATTTTTATGTTGAAACTTTCAGAGGCCATAACTTTTGACTCAGGTGTCCATTTGAGCTAAAAATTTATGGGTGGTTGTGTTATGAGGTGGCATGTGGATTCCCAACCAACCCTGAGCCAATTGGACCCTGTGCGCCACATTTTTGGGGCCTCAAACTTTCATCTTGACCCTCAAGATCACAATTTAGTGTTTTTTTTCAGTTTTTGAAAAATCATTTCTGTCAATAACTCGGAATGCATGTCTCAAATTTGGGATGTTAGTTGGAAATTCATCCTATCTTAGTTTTTGGTATTTTTTGGAAAAAAATTGAACTCTCAAACGTATGACCATGAAGTTTCTTTAAATGGCAAAATTTGACAATTTTTGAAAATTGCCAAATCTGGAAAAATCTAATTGTCAACACCTTACGTCCCTTAAACTTTGGAACTTGGTGTAGAATCAATCCATCACATCCTCAAATCATTCTAATCTAGGCTTCAATCCAACCTAATATGAGCTTTAATCTAATCCCAATCTGAGCTTAACTGAAACCCTAATATGAGCTTTCGTCCATCTACAGTCAAGATCTTTGGATATTGAAACAAATCTTAAGATCCCTCCCTCCATCTTCTTCAATTTTTTCCTATTCATCCATTCTAATCATATTGTTCACTCATTCTGAGTAAACATTCATCTATTTTGAACCTTCATCTATCATCTCAAACATTTGTTTACTCGTTCCGAGTAAACATTCATCCATTTCAAACCTCCTTCTATCATTTCGAACTCTCATTCAACAATCCCGATCAATTGTTTACTTATTCTGAGTAATCTTTCATCTATTCCAAACCTTCATCTTCTCATTCCAAGAATCATTCATCCATTGTGAGTAGTCATTTACTCATTTTGAGTAGTCGTTCATCCCTCTCGATCATCTGTTTACTCGTTCTGAGTAATATTTCATCTATTCTGAACCTCCTTCTCTCATTTTGAGCTTTGTGTAGTCACCATCCTCTGATCCAATCCAATGGGTCTATCTTGTCTCATCGTCTTGGTCCCATCATCTTATCCCCTTATCTAGGGTTATCTCAACATCCTTCATCCATTGTCTATTGCTAGTCTTTCGTTGAACTACGTTGCCCCTGCGCTTTCACATAGGAAAGGTCAATCATTTGATCCGCCCCCAGGGATTTGTTTGTTTTCTCTTTTATCATATATCATTGATCTTCGTTGTCCACTTTTCTCCTTTTCTCCATCCTATCTTTATCATCCATCGAAGTCTCCATCATGGTCTGTTGTCAGCCTTTTATCGAACTACGAGGGCTCTACGATTTCATGTAGGCAAGGCTAATCTTTGATCGGCCCCCGACCCCCTAGGTCACTAGGATGTGTTAGTATCCTATCTTGTTTCATGTCTCTTGTGTCACATCATTGAGCTATGCCCTTACCTATCTGGTTCTTAACAAACAAGATCCACTTGTATCATTAGATCCAATCAGTTCTAAATATCCCACATCATATCGATCTTTTAGTTTAATATCCATCATTGGTCTCAACAGGATGCATCCTTCCTAACAGACCTCATCAATCCCATCCATCCCCTTGATCCTATGGCAAAGGACGTTTGAAATTGATTGTGATCTTTTGATGCTTTTGACTTTTGTTTATCATTTGAGCTCCCTATCATCACTTGTCATGGTCACCTTGATCCATCATATCATGGTGTTCTTTGACTAGTCAACATAGGGGCCTATCTTGATCTTTTCTTTGTTATTGTCTTCTCAGTTGTCCCATGTAGTACCCACTAAGATCCTTGAGGTCTTGTGTTATGTTGGGGCATCCTTGTGTGCTTGTGGTTATCCCAATACCTGGCTCGACCAAGGTCATCATGACTTTGGGGTGTTGGGATAGCCTTCTTGTTTGTTGTGTTTGTTTCATGCATTAGACACTAATCTGCCTTGGTCCTCTATACCTTGGTGTGTCGTGTCTTTTCTATAGCAAAAATTAGTGCTCCTAAAGATGGAAAATTTCATTTGGATTGCATTTCATCTCCATCCTCTCATCTATCAAAATCCCCCCCATCCATTCATCCTTCATCACTCTCCCCTCCCAATCTCCGGCCACCTTTTCATCTTTTCTTACCCATCCCTTTTCATCATCTTCCTCATATACCCCTTGCATCATCTCCTCCATTTTGAGAGAACACCCGTGTTCTCTTGAACCCGCATGTCCTCTCGAGGGGGCATCCTCAATCCCTAACTTTCATCTTCACCCCCATCATCTTCCTTCATAGTCGATCCTTTAATGACTGGGGCATCTTTTCCAATCTAACCATCTTCTTCTACGTTCTATATTTTAATATTCTTTGAAATGATGCTACTTCGTAACACCATCTCAAAGAGGGGAAAAATGTAGACACTTAAATTTGGACACTTAATTTATCCAAATTTATCCCTTTTCATCTAATCTAAAGTTCTTCTAATCCCTAAGGTATCTAGTTAAATAATTAAATACATTCCCCCTTTCACCAAATGAATTAAATAAATATAATAATATTTATTTAATTCCTCATATTTCACATCCTCCATCATTTTTATCTAATCCTAATTATTCTCCTAATCTCATCATTAGGGATGTGCACATGCCTAATCCTTGATTAGGATGTGTCACATCCTCCAACTTTTGCAAGTTGGCCTCTAATCTCTCTTAGCCACCTAACCCTCCTCTAATCCTTCATTAACTAGCCTAATCAACCTCTCAAGGAATTTTTAATTCCTTTTATCCTTCCAAGAATATTAAATTATTTTTCTCTTCCCCATGTGGTCTTTGACTTGTCACATCAAGTCGCATGTGAACTCTTCTTAATCTCCCACTTGCCTTTAATCTATCATTAATTTGTCTAATCAAGTACTTGCACAACCTTAATCACCTAATTAGGTCAACCTAATCCCCATAACATTTATGAAATGTGTCATAAGTCAACCTTCTTAAAGACTTTCTCCTTTTGGAGAAGGCACTCCATTCCCCATGTGAATTTTTAATTCATATTTAATCCCCCAATGCATTCCTTGGAATTTAAAATTCATTTTCTCATCCCCATGTGGATATTTGAGGAATTTTTAATTCCTTACATGTCCTCTCACCCACATGGGGACAAGGACCTCCTTTATGAGGAGATCTTGTCCAATCCCAAGGTACTATGTAGTACCTCCATGTCATGTACTCTCCTTCCAACTCATGCGCACACCATCTCTTACAAGCCACTTCACATGCCACATGTCAAGATGTTAGGGCTTGTGAGTTCTCAACTCACCTTAGCCCTATATCTTGATCTTGGTGGCTCAATCTCAACTGTCCATTTCTCTAGAGAGTCCAAAATTCTCTATAAATACCCCCTCTTTTATCTCATTTTGGTGGAGATCATTTATGCTAGCCAAACTCTTGCAAAATTTTCTCTTGAGCCATACTTAGCCAAATTTTTGCATTTCCATCCATTTTCACTCATTTTCCATCCTCATCCTCATCTCATAGATTGCATATTTTTCCATCAAAGGAGCATACAACATCAAAGATCGAAGGGCCAATCAAAGGATAGATTCAAGACAAGGTGAATCCACTCTATTTGTTGTTTTTATTTTGTTTTGAATCCAACTAGGCTAATCTTGAGGTGTAGGGTGTTTATATTTGTTATTTGCACTCTTTTGTTTGATGTTCATTTTCTAACAAGTATTTTCGCCCTATCACACTAACTAATGTAAATTTTCCAAACGAGAAAGTATCACTTATACCCGTAGGAAAAATCATTGTCTCTAGATCATTATCAACCAAATAATAATTTTGCAAGAAATGATTAATAATAGTATCTTATGAAATATCCTCAAATTCCCTACTTTGATCTATTGTCAAAATAGGTAAAGACTCCTCTAAATCATTATCAATCCATAAGGGATCCTTTGTTTCCAACAATGGTTGGGCTAGAGGGTACAACATTAATTGCTTCATTTGCTCCCTATTTGAAATCACCATGTTTCCAGACTTGTAATTAATGAAAGCATTAGAAGAAGCTAACCATGGTTTGCCTAAAATTAAGGGGTATCCCCCTAGCTTAATCTTTGGTTGTAAAATCATGAAATCTATTGGATACTCCCAAGACTCAATAGAAATAATGATATCTTCAATCACACCTTCTAGTTTTATGAGGGAGTGATCAACCATTTGCAAGACAATTGGAGTAGGTCTAAGTCCTTGAAGAGACAGCCTCTCCTTAGATTCATTAGTCATTACATTTATAGTTGCTTCTAGATCCACAAGTGTATTTGGAATGATTAGATCACCAATATATACCTTAATCATTAGACTTCCTAGATCTACATACTTAAGAACGAAGATCCTCCCCAACATCAAGTCTACGAGTTATCCAATGACCTAGACTGTCTTGGGGTCCTACTTATTTTTTTGTTTCCTCCCACAGAGTTCTTTGACTACTTTAGTGTACATTAGAACATCTTGAATAGCCTGCAACAAAGGAATTTTAATGTTAACATTACGTAATTCATTCATAAAATCAAAATCAGTTTGAGATATTTCTTGCTATTTTGGTTTCTCTTGCAACCTATCTGGAAATGGAGGCTTTGGTTGCTCTTCCTTTGGCTCAACTAGAGAATCTTCAACTTCTATGATGGTTGGCCCTTGGAGGTTCTTCATTGACCATAGATGTACACCATCAATCTCTAATGCATTGACAAGGTAAGTCAATAATCCTACCACTTCATTATTATAGACTAGTTGCACCACCTTATTATTTGGATTTGGTGATGGTTGTGTGGGCATTGGCGTGGCTTTAGGAGGCTGGGTTGAACTAGAGGGTTGATTGGATGATGGGACAGGTGGCAAGAGTTATTGGGATTGATGATATGGATTAATTGTTGGAGGTGGTGGATATAAAGGGAATGACTGATATTATGGATAAAATGGTGGTGGTGCTCGCCATGCTTTCCATGACTGTGGAGCAGGCAGGTATTTTTGTGACCACTGGGGGTAGTATGGAGGTTGTTTCCAACCTTCATACCATCCAGGTTGGCTTGGGAAAGAATTATGTTGAAAAGGATTTTGGGGTACAACTTGATAATTGGTTGGGGGCATTGTTCTTGGTTGCCAAGGTCTTCATTGGGCCATGAAGTAAACAGGTTTGTCTATGTATTTTACCTCATTCATCCCTATAGGAATAGGTTTTATAGTAGTGTCCCTACTTGCTTCCTCTAAAGAATATATCTTTGTTCTATTATAGGGACACTCTTCACCACTATGCCTCTTTTGAAAAATAGGACAAAAGACAACTAAGGCTTTTTCAACCTCCTCCTGCTTCCTTTGTGTATACAAAGTGTCTATCTGTTTACCCATTGTAAGAGAGGGGGACCAACCACACCAAAGCTCTAGGTCATGGAGGGTTGAGAGCGGAGGGCTGCCCTAACTTATCTCAATCTAACAGATGTTTTGGGATGAGAATCGAGAATGAAGAGAACTCTCAAGTGCTTTTGTCACTCTATGGATCCAAGAGTTTAAGTGGGGCTAGATGAGTAAGGTTTTGGAGTCTGAATTATATCTCATAAATCTCTCTGACCAAGGATGGAAGTGCGGGTCTGGGAGGATAGCGTGGCACACTAGCATCTCTCTAGCGTGTTGGCATTCATACGACCAAAAAATGTAAAGTACAAAATAAAACTCTAAAGAACCTACTAACTACCTAGTAAACTGGCTTTAACGGAATAAACAAAATGATAAAGTAAGTAGATAAAGGCAAGGGTGGTAAAGATCAACTCACTAAATCTCCAGTTCACCAACGAGCTCCATGTACACGTTCTCCTATACACAAGCAAGAGGGAAAAAATGTTGGGCTGTGTAGGGGTTTGCCTCAGTCAAACCCTTGCTTTGGTGTTTCCACCTCCATAGAGAACCAAAAAAGTCATGAAGTAGAAAGTATGATAAAGGAAAGAAGCAAAGAGAGATTATTGATCACTAGAAAGAATGCTACACTACTCTATCAAACCACAAAAGAACAAAGTGAAGCATTACCACCTCCACTCAAAGGATCTCAAGGCCAATAAGGGGAGAATGCAAGCAACAAGCTTGGAAAAGTCGACACAGCCACGACAGTGACAAAGGGAGGTATCACAAGACTCTAAACTCGCAGCTTCTATGGTAGCACCACACGTACAAAGTTGGAATGAATGGAGTAACAAGCTGCTGCAATGCTCAATGGAGTTATGAAAATGGAGTGCTAGAATGCTGAAGAGAATGTTGAAGATGGATAAGTGTGTAGAGAATTGCTAAAGAGATGAAGTGAGTGTGAAATGAATGCCTTTGAAGATCAAAATGGGAGGGAAAGGAGCCATTTTTGGGTCGGTTGGTTGCATAGAGGTATGATAATTCATCCCCAATGAGGAGTGTAATGTCCTTACATATTCTAGAGGCAGGAATTTGTTAGGGACGATAGTGCACCACATAGACGTTCGCACACTGTGCTCATGTCCCTAATGAAAATTCCCCCACCAACACACAAAACACGCACCAAGTGGATGGATTTCGGATGGGTAATGTGGAATTTCGCCTTTGGGTTTGATTTTCTAAGGTGAGGGTATGCAAACGGGGAATTTACACAAGGGGTGCAAATTCAATCCTATACATTTTCCCCCCACTTTAGCAAGCACAAGTATTGATGAGTGTTCGGTAAAGTAGATAAAAGAGTTAGAAGTGTATACATGAACTGTTGAGGAAGAAAACCACGATCCGACGAGCTCAGAAGCGTAGGGAAGGAAAATAACTCCACAGGTACTCTCTCTTGAGGAGGTTTAAACAAAAGGACTATGTAGTTTCGTGGAACTACGAAGTTGAACAAAGTACACCAAAGGCCCAAAAACTAATGACGGAAAAATCTCATAGGATGCAAGCACTTCACAGGCCCTCAAACCTGCAAAGAAGGCATTCCCCCAAGTACTCTCTCATGAAGGAAGCCTAGTGAAAGGGGAATCCTTAGAGTCAGATTGAAAAGTAGCTTCATAGGTGCACCTGCAAAGCAACATGTTAATCCGTAGATAAAACATGTTAGGAAACAAAAGAAGCCACACAGGAAAACATATAGACAGTCAAGAAATTGAAAAGTTTTCAAAGGGGTCCCTCAAGAACCCTTTAAAAGAAGAGGGGTCCACTCAAGGGATGCGTTGTTTGAAAGTGCAAGAATTTTTTTCGCAAACCAATTCAATCATCAAGGAATCCTTTCAAAATATGTCCACTTCATCAAGGAATTCGAAGGGAAGATAATGCCCCCTCACGAGGGGAAGGTCAAGGCTTCTCCCATAGGAAAAGCTGCTCCCACCTCGCAAGAAATTTTTTCAAGTTCTTTCTTTGCGAACCCATGATGAAGGAAACATGTTCCGTTAGGGATCCTTGTTGGGAATGCATTTTTTTGAAAAAGTTTACAAAGATTTTCGAGAAAAATATTTGTTAGAAATGAATGCATTTTTTTAAAATCAAAGTTGACACTGTGGTGATGTTGTTGCAGACATAAGGAACAACATATGAACACCACAACATTACAACTCAAGCAAAGAAGAGAGAAGGATAACAAAACTACAAAAATAGACAATGACATCACAAACAAAGGGCACAGGGGTGGTCTAATATTTAAGGGCCAAAGTTGCTCATAAATATATATAAGTATAATAATAGTATATAGATGAATTTTCATCAACCCCCTACTATATCAGACCATATGAAGAATGCACATGAAGAAAATAAAAAATAAAAAATGGGTCAACATGGAAGGGAAGCCTAAATTCCCTCAACACTTTGCATCGTCCCCAATTTGTTGAAAATCAATACACATAACAAAGGAAGAATGATGCCACAAATAAAGGAAGTTTTATGACACATAATCACTCATGTATCCAAGCACCTACAAGGGTGACAAGGGTCATCCAAGAACACATAACACAAGCATGGGGGAACACACCACAACAAACACAAACCTAATCTAAAGGTAAAGAAGAGGTGCCCCCTAACACTCATCAACCAAGAGGTTGTCTGCTTCCCAATCTAGATCATTGTATGGAGAAGGAAGACGAGCCTACAGTGGTTGAATATTAAGGGGGGAGCCCTCTGACCCTCCCACAACAAGGGCCAAGGAAGGAGACTCTTTGGGGTCTCCTCAACTTGGTTCTTATGGAGTGAAGGTTAGTGATTTCATGAAGATTGTTGATAGGGCCAGGACCTCATCCAAAGAGTTAAACATGCACTTCATAGGAGTGCCATGTGTTACCTCAATGAGTGAGAGAGGTGGAATCCGAGATTCACTATTGGACTCACCAAGTGACTCGAGAGTAGTGATGAAATCAGGGGATGCCAGAGCTTCTTTCATCAAAAGGATGGCACATGCTAATGCAATACCACCCTTTGAAGAGGGTGGACTCTCCTTATTCCCCCCATTGTTGGAAGCACCAACCTCCACCTTCTTCTTTGTTGAATGATGTGAAATCCCCACTAACGAGACAAGAGGCACAAAGGAAGAGGAGAAAATTGCAGCGAACACCAGCAAGGTGTTTGGCATGTCCACAAGCTTCGGGAATGATGAGTTGTCCATAAGGGACATCAAGAGAGGTGGGTCGACAAAAGGAGAAATAAACACCTACACCTTTTTAGGATCAAGAGTGTTCACACTTGTAGCAAGAGCCAGAAGTAGGAACGTGTTTGATTGAATCGAGGTAGATGCGGCGAAAGAGGAGGAGATAGTAGGAGGCCTTGAAATAGGGGCAGTCGGTTCACCTTCCTTCCTCTTTAAAGTACCTTGCTTAGCCGCTAGAGCCTTTCGTCAACATTTTCACTTGCACACAAGGTGGTTTCTGCAACTTCAAGAGCCAGAGACTAGAAGTTGAGATGGAACAAAAGGCTCTTTCTCAGCCATAGGAGTGTCCATTATTGCCATTTTCGATGGAGGAAGTGACTCCTAGATGAGAGTAGGAGGAAGAGACTAGGAAGAGGTTGAACTGACAACGGGGGGAGACAACTAGTGCCTTAGTGGTGGGCCTCTTCCTATTCACTGCCTTAGGAGGAGTGGTAGGAGGCTGAGACATAGAGGATTCCCTGTGAGGACCCTTCCTTCTACCATATAGATAGGGCCAAGGTCCAGGAGGTACAACAGGAAGGTCCAATATCTTGATCTTGGCTTTATGCCAAGAAGGCACCATCAGACTTCTTATGCAAAATATAGGAGTAGTCATCCAAAAATCCTCTTCAGAAAGGGGGATAGAAGCAACATCCCAAGGAAAGGCATGCCTCTCCTTTCCCTTTCGAGAGGAGGCAACTTGCTGCTATAGTACCTAGAGGAGTCACTTTCGGTTGTCCTTTACCCATGATTTTGTACTTTACATAGTTTCAATAAAGCAGGTCCATTCTCGGGGGAGGTGGACCAACTGGGGTGGGCCTAAAATGATTGAATGAATAACCCCCATAGGATACCAAAGGCTGATATCTAGTGTCATGCACGACGTGCACAACACCTTTGTGGGAGAACTTTAAATATTTGTGAATAACAGAAGTGATTTTGTTCATGGAGTCTAGCCACGAGATACCCAACTTCACCCTAAACATATTAGATTCCAGAATAACATAAAAGGTTGCATCCACAACCCTAGGTCCAACTAAGAATGAAAGAGTTATGGAACCATATGGTTTAAGAGAGAGACCATTGTGCGTACGTATGGTAGACTTCATTTCTTCATATTCCTCCATTTGCAATGAATTCAACCATAATGTCTCCTCCGTAATAACATTCACTTGGATCGTGGGGTCAACTAGGACTCATGTCACAATGTTTCCATTGAGGCGAGCAAAAATGTATAGGGGAGAGGGCTTATTATTCAAGGGCATGGCTTGCAAGGTGAATTTCACATCTGGCGAGCCAGTCACAAGTTGCAGAGAAGGAGTAACCAAGACCATGTTAACGTATGCCGAGGATTGAGGAGAAGCATCGAAGGGGTCAATAATTAAGTTCATAGAATGAGATGGGAATGGGTCCGTGCAGATCTGCAACTCACTATTGGCCTTCAATACCAATTTATTCTCATTTTGTTTCATCCCATCGAGATGAATGGTACCATCATTGATGCAATCTTGTATCTCATGATGCAGGTGCATACAACACTCAGTATTATGCCCACTAACCTGATGGTACTAACAAAAAGCATTGAAATCATACCAATTAGGATAAGGTTCCTTAAGAGGTCAAGGTTTTTCTAGAGTTATGATCTTATCTTTCAACAAATTTTACAAGATGAAAGACTAATATTTCGACAACTTCATAAACTTCCTATTGCGTTTGAGGCCATTATCATTTTTTGTGATGACTATATTCGCAAAAAATTTACCTTTTCCTGAGACGGACACAATAGAATTTCCTTATGAACGGGAGCATGAGGAAGGTCCCTCAAACTAAACTACCATTTGTTGATATTCTCACAACGTGGCATGTAGATGCGTAAAAGAAGGGTATTTCATCAAGGCGAACTTCTCCTGCAAGGCTCGCTATAGGTTGCCTATGAACACCTTTTGCACATTGAAGTCAGGTAGCGGGTATGAGATCTATGAAAAGAGTGCTTTGTACCACACTACGAAGTCAGTTATCTTCTCGTTATCTCCTTGCTTACATCAGACAAGATTTGAGAAGGTTATCTTCAGACTGATGTTAGCTTGGAACTGATGGAGAAACTGATTAACAAGTTGATCAAAAGAGAATATAGAATTGTCAGGCAAGGAACAACACCACTCAAGTGATGTGTCCTTGTGAGATTGAGGAAAGAGTTTTTTCATCAAAGCATCATGATGAAATAAATTTGTAAACATGGTGTTGAAAGTGGACACATGTGTTTGCGAATCCCCTTTACCACCATAATTTTCAAACTTAGGAATCTCCATTCCTTGCGGGAAGGGACTACTCAAGATTTCCATCAACAATGGGCTATGTCAAAAGAAAAGTTGAAAAATAGGCTACGCGGAATCCTAAGAGAGGCTTACCAACTAGTTTTGCATCTGACCCAGTCAGAGGATGACAAAGGCCCAGTGGAACCACCAGAAATACCTCTGAAGCCACCTTTGGAGTCACCACTATGACCCTTGTTGGAGACACCACCACCAATAGGGCCTCCATAGGAGCCACCACCGTGTCCTCCACCAAAGCCACCTCTACTAGCGCCACCTCTGCTACCAAATCCAACACCACTCATTCCACCAGAACCCCCACCACCGAGAGTAGTAGGAGGGGTGAAGCTGAAACTGAGGGGTATTCTACTCGCCTTGATAGTGTTAGGCCTTTGAGAAGTAGAAGAGACACTCATTGAGGGTCTTATTTTGGCCATGCATATGGATGTGGTAGGCATTGAAACACCTATTTGTATTTCATAGGTATCGAGCACTTCCCCCTGGGTAGCACCTGATCTAGACTTATATGAAGGGATATAAGATTTGGTTAGATCAACAAGACCACACAAGAACTTTATGCTTGTCTAATATTTTCCTAACAGATGTATCACATTGCTAGTAAGCCTAGTGGCTCTCGCCATGTTCGGTGCTCTCTCCAAATGATTCATAAGGTCCAACAATATGTTATCTAATGCCAAAAGGTTTTCCACAGGGATATGCACAACCTCATCCTTGTCCATAGACGAAGTTGTAGGGGATGTTGGAGGGGTAGGAACGCGAGTGGTCTCGTCTATGAAACCCATCTCATCAATAAAGCCCATAGGAAAACCAGTGGTAAAGTTAGTAGCCAAACTTTTGGAAAATCTAGAGGTGAAACTAGAAGTGACCATCTTCTCCATTGGTAGGTGTCACAAACTTCTCCTAACAACATACGTAGAAGTTGTGGACTAGGTTGTGATGCTCATAAACCTTCACAACACTTAGTTTTACAGTAGTCACCAGGTGTGAGGAAAATTCTCAACACAAAAAATGGGCAGATTTTGTTCATGTCAGGTTCACCAAAAATGTAAGAGAGGGGGACCAACCACACCAAGGCTCTAGGTCACGGAGAGTCGAGAGCAGAGGGCTGCCCTAACCTACCTCAATCTAATAGATGTTTTGGGATGAGAATTGAGAATGAAGAGCACTCTCAAGTGCTTCTGTCACTCTATAGATCCAAGAGTTTAAGTGGGGCTAGATAAGTCATGTTTTGGAGTCTAAATTGTACCTTAGACAACTCTCTATTCGAGGAAGGCAACGCGGATCTAGGATGACAACATAGCATGCTGGAATCTCTCTAGCATGCTGGTGTTTGTATGACCAAAAAATTTAAAGTACAAAATAAAACTCCAAAGAACCTACTAATTGCCTAGTAATTTTTCTTTAACAGAATAAACATAATGATAAAGTAAGTAGATAAAGATAAGGGTGGTAAAGATCAACTCACTAAAGCTCTAGTTCACTAGCGAGCTCCACGTACATGTTCTCCTACACACAAGCAAGAGTGGAAAAATGTTGGGCTATATAGGGGTTTTCCTTAGTCAAACCCCCGCTTTGGTGTTTCCACCTCCACAGACAGCCAAAAAATCTACGAAGTAGAAAGTAAGATAAAGGAAAGAAGCAAAGAGAGATTATTGAACACTACAAAAGAATGCTACACTACTCTATCGAACCAAAAAAGAATGAAGTGAAGTGTTACCACCTCCACCCAAAGGCTCTCAAGGCCAATGAAGGGAGAATGCAAGCAACAAGCTTGGAAAAGTCAACATGGCTGCGATGGTGACGAAGGGAGGTCTCGAAAGACTCCAAACTCATAGCTTCTATGGTAGCACTACAAGTACAAAGATGGAATGAATGGAGTAACAAGCTACTGCAATTCTCAATGGAGTTGTGAAAATGGAGTGCTAGAATGTTGAAGAGAATTTTGAATATGGATGAGTGTGAAATGAATGCCTTTGAAGATCAAAATGGGAGGGAAAGGAGTTTTTTTTAGGTTGGCTAGTCGCACAAGGGTGTTACAATTCATCCCCAATGAGGAGTGTAATGTCCATGTGCACTCTAGAGGTAGGAATTTGTCAGGGATGACAACGTGCCACATAGACATCCACGTGTCACACTTACGTCTCTGATGAAAATTCCCCCACCAACACACAAAACACACGCCAAGTGGATGGATTTTGGATGGGTGATGTGGAATTTCAGCTTCAAGTTTAATTTTCTAAGGTGAGGGTATGCAAAAGGGGAATTTACACAAGTGGTGAAAATTCACTCCTATAAACCCATATGACTTAATAAATCAATCCTAAGGTCTTCAAGTAGATTACCTATCTCACACTTTGTTGTACCCGTTGTGCTTCCCGAGGAATAAAACTTAATCAAATAATTCCTCCCCGAATGTTGAGATCTTGAGTAATTCCTACAAATGTCACAAATATAATCAAAGCTCAACTTAGAGATATTAACTTTACCTATTAAATTCAATGCATCCATAGTATCATCCCTTATACCCCTAAGAAACAACATTTTAATGGTATCAGGAGTTAGCCCTGTTTATCATGATCATTGAAAGTTGAACATGAAGCATTCAAGGTAATCTTCTGTGGAATCATCTTATTTTTGTGTCATATGGAAGATCTCGTCCCAAACCTCTTTTGTTTTGTAATACTCTTGGTATTTTATAAAAAATACTTCCTTCATGTCATTCCATGTTCTGATGTTCTTGAGGTTCATGAACTAACGCAGTGTTGTATCCTTTAACGTGGAAAGGAACAATCTGAGCTTTTTGGCATCGCTTTGATAATCATAACTATGACACAACACATCAAACTCAAATAAGAACATATCAGGATCCTCAATAGAAAGACCACGAAAAATAGGAAAAGCAGAATGAGGAATGTTTTTCATAAGGGAATCTTCTTCAGGATGTGCAATTGAAAACTCAAAGGTGACCGGATTATTGTTGGCCAATGCTCTCTCATTATTATTATTGTTATTGTTGTTTTTGTTGAGACCAGTCATGACTTGAGACGCCCAAGGAGTGAAGAATGTTTTAAATGACTATTGGTTTCCTAAGGATGGACTAGTCCTAGACTTGTAAGTGTAGACATCAAAAAATTGTCATCTTACGATACCTTGTCACAACATTGCATCATTTAGACACCTTGTATCATGTTTTGCCCTAGGTACCCATGTCATCATATATTTAATTAAATAAATTTTATTTATTTAATTAAATTCATAATCATTTCCATCCATTTCTCTAATGTTAATTAAATAATTTATATTATTTAATTAATTAAATCATTTATATCCCTTTCTCTAATGTTAATTAAATAATTTATATTATTTAATTAATTAAATCATTTCCATCCATTCCTCTAATGTTAATTAAATAATTTATATTATTTAATTAATTAAATCATTTCTATTAATTCTTCTAATGTTAATTAAATAATTTGTATTATTTAATTGATGAAATCATAAATCCAGCATTAATTAAATAAATCAAATATTTATTTAATTAATAAAATCTTTAAAATATCTTCTCGCTTTCTTTCCAAAATTGAAACTCATGTGCATCTAATTAATTTATTTAATTAGATAATTCATCAATTATCTTTCTCATCTTTTTTCAGGATTTATTTCCTTTGAAAGATAATCAAAATCTTTCTATTTTTTTTCACATCTTATCTTATCTTGTTTTAATTCCTTTAAAACAATAAATCAAAATCTTTCTATCTTTCGAAAATCTTATCTCATCTCATTGTTTTTCCTCTTTTGACAAAAATCAAATCATTATCAATCTTATCAAATCTTATCTCTGTCCACATCAAATCTTCTCTGTCATCCAATCAAAAATCTATAAATCAAACCATTCAAGCCATTTGGATCGAATCTTCAGACATCCTTATGCTATCAAAATCATTCTTCGATTGAATCATCTTCTAGCATCTTCACTCCGCCAAAATTAGTCTTCAATGCCATTTATCATCTTCATCAGGTTGTTATGCTATAGAATTGAGCAACCAACATTCCTCCAAAATCAACCTTCGAAATCTTGCATCCTTGTGCAGGTGGAGAAGAGCCATGGAGATCAATCAACACTAGTTTGAAAATCGGTTTGCAGTTTCTTTGTTTACTATTTTTATTTTCATTCTAGTTTGTACTTCATGGTGCTTGATAGGATTTAATTTGTTTATTTTCTTCAATGCATTTAAACTCTTTGGATTATCTACCTATCTACATTTTGGCGCCCACCGTGGGGCCTTGCCCCATTTTTAACATTTATTTGCAGGTTTTATGATAGGATTCGCGTTTTGGAATTCAGAATTTTGGAAATTTTTTCCATTTTAGTGCATCTGAGGGTTTCTGTAGCGCATCTAGGGTTTAAAAGTGCTTTTACAGGTCTTTCGGCGCATTTAGGAGCTGTTTCGGCGCATCCAGGGACTGTTTCGGCGCTTATAAGGAACAAAATGGCGCATATACTGTTTCATTAAAAAAATTGTAATTTTTTTTTTTTTTTAGGTCATCTGGGACTTCTTTTAGCGCATCGGGATTTTTTTTAGCGCATATGAGGTATGTTTTAGTGCATACACTTCTGTTTCAGCATTTTTTTAGTCAATCTTAAAATGGCCGTATCTTGGTCATTTTTTGGTCTTTTTCAGTGTATTTTTATTTTTATTTGGGGTAGAATTTCATAAGCTATCCAATTGTGCTGGTTTTTATCAATGTTTACAGAGTTAAATTTCTCAAATTTTCATATATTTTTCAGCACATATGACTTTTGTTCTAACAGATTTTTAATTTGTTTCTTTTGTCCTTGTGACTTGTTGGTGAATCATACAGAGCTGGAAAAGTGTTGGAATCAGTCACAACATCAATTTGGAGAGCGAAAATAACCAGGTGCACTCGTTTCATCCTTCATCTCTTAATCTTGTTTGTCACATCTTTCAATTTGGGACATAAAATCAAATCTTGTTTGATCACATCATTGCAATTGGTTTAAAAAAAATCTTGTCTTCAATCACACTTCAAAAATTGGGTCTAAAATTAATCATTGTCTTCCATCACATCTTGATTTGGGGATAAAAAGAACAAGTGTTTGAATTTTTTTATAAACATTGCAATTTTTTTAAGGGAAATTAATCATTGTGAGTGTGAATCAAGTGTGTGTGTGATCACAAACACCTCACTTGGTTTGCTTTTGTCAAACCCTTTCTAGGAGGCCTGCTAGGGGATTTCATCACCCCTGGGGATGACCTCAATCGAAGTGTGAATCGAAAGACACGCTTGTTTGGAAGTTAAAATTTTTGTCACTCTTGGCTAAGCCCCAAAGAACTTTATACCTTTGGGAAGTGAAGGTGAAGGGTGGGTTACCCCTTTCTCCCAGCTGTGTGGCAAGATTTTTCTTTCAAATCATCCTTAGTCAACCTTGTGCAGACTAGCTTGAGACCTAATTGGCCATACCCCACTTGACTAGTCATAGGGCTTGTTGATGTGTCTTCCATGTGTGCTTGTTTAATAATCATTATTACATTATTCAAATTTCAAAATTCAAACTTGCTTATGTGTCTTGCGTGAGTGATTTATGGTTGTACATGTGTGATTCATTTAAACATTGTCCAATCAAGCTAAAAACCAAACACATAAAGTCACTCTACACATTCTTCCAACACATTCATATCCAATCACCATCAACCCTAATCAATCCAAGTCTTCCAATCTAATCATTCCACATCATCACTATCACCAACCTAGTCCTAGTCACCAATTATCAAAATGGTCATAATCATAAACAAGCCCAAATTCATAATCCAAGGGGGCACAACTAAGAATTCCTTTGATGGAAATATGAATGTAACCTCTTCTCCAAAAACAACATCATCCAAATTCAATATTTTTGAATTTTTTGAGAAGCCCAAATCTAAGCCATCAAATAAAATTGACCAATCTAATCCATCCACTTCTTTGCATGCCAATGCCACATCAACACATCCATCAATATCACTGGAAGAACATAGGAGCCCAAGTCTACCTTGGAAAAAAAATCAAGAGCCTTTAAGTCTTAATGCCACCTTTGACAAGGGAAATACCAATCTAGCACATGCACCCTATAAATTTATCATACCATCATCCAATCAAAATCAAAACCCTAAGCCAACACCTTCCACCTCTACACCTCCAAGGATGTGACCCAAGGGCTACGAGCAAGGAATCAACTATCGCCATGTCATTCAACACGTATACCTGAACATACAAAAGAATCCTCAAACATCATGCCAAGTCCTTCAAGCCAACCATGTCATCCACAACCCCTTGAGCCAATTCCAGAGTCTCCCCTCGTAAGTCCAAGTCACCCTCTATCATGCTCCTATGTTGTTGACCATCAAGAATATGACAAGTCTCTCCATGAGAAATCCCCTTCCACCTCCATTCCAATAAGTCATGAGGTATTTCAAGAGCACAATCCTAAACATGCGGAAACATTACCCCCTCATCCACATAAAGATCAACACCCTCCCAATGATCCCATTCATAACATACCTAATATTGTTCATGATCAACCTTCCATCTTTGATCAAGACCCCTTTTATGATCAAGAAGACCATGATGATCCTCTTAGCCAACTTTATGCATTCCATGGTCAAGAGCCTATCACTTCACCTATCCATGAGCAAGAAACATCCCTTACTCCTATCTACCCCCTACCTAGTCCTATCTATGATCTATTAACATCCACTTCCTTTGATGAGACATATGCCTCCCAAGCACACATAGAAGATCAAACAAATACATTGGATCTAAGTGAACACAATGCTAATCAAGATCCTAATGGTCCTCCATCACCCACTATCGACCCCATTGCAAGTCCTCCATCATATCCTGATGGTCTTTCCACCCTCATTCATGAATGTTCCTCCTTAGAACAACAAAAAACATTATCTTCCCTTGCTTCATCTTCTCCATCCAATAAGGAACTCATGTCTAGTGTTCTACCTACACCTAGTCTCATTATCCATTGCACACTCCAAAACATGAACCACCAAGATAAAGGTTTAGACCTTCATGAACAAGGTATTTTGGAGTCTATCCATGTCAAAGTCCCTCCATGCTCTTATGGCTGTGGGCATACATCTCAAGGACACCAACCTCAAGATGTTGGTATTTCCTCCATGCCTCCTAAGTCCACTTTCCATCATACAGCCTATCGTACACCCAAAACATATGTTGTCATTCCACCACCGTCATCCTATAAATGTCAAAAGCATGTGACCATACACCTTCCACCATCCATTCTACCACCATTACTTCCAACTCCTAATATCCCTCAATCCACTCTACCACCATTGCTTCCAACTCCTAATATCCCTCCATCTAATCTACCTCCACTTCTCCCAACACCTAATATCCCCATTATCCAATCCCCTTATCCATTTATCCATAAATACCCTAACATTCCTAATCATGACCAACAAATGCACACATTGTCTAAACATGAAGCTTCCACCCATTCCATCATACCCATGGGATTAAAAAGCAATAATTTCAATGCCTCTACCTATAAAGTAAAAAATCCTAAGGGTTCTTGTACCTTAGGACATCAATACAAAAAGTCAAAGCAAAATCCATCTAAAAAGTTATATAAGCCCATACCTCCAAAAGTAAAGGCCAAAACTAAAATGGTTTGGGTACCTAAGAAAAAAGAAATCAAGTCAAATGAGGCATTCACATCACAAAAATCCCAACCATCCACTTCCATCCCCACATTCCATTCAAAAGTCTCAAATTCCTAAAACCCACAAGCAAAATAAAAATCATAAAAATACTAAGTCTATGTGGGTACCTAAATCACTTCATCCACCACCTCCTAAGCAAACATCTCCATTGCTTCCTACACCCCATCCACATCAAAAGCTTCAATGTTTATCACAGTGTGTGCAACCATTGGTCATGATTCCCTTCCATTTCACAACAATTCCACATACCTCCATCTCCTCATCCTTCAACTACTATCCCACATATCTTCCCAATCACCTCCCTATGGTCCATGCTTTTGCATAAACCTTTCATCCATCCTTTTGTATAAGTTCTATACAATGCACATCATAATCCACTATTCCCCATCCATTCTTGCATAAGCCTTTCATAATATGCCATCTACCTAATCCATCCCTTTCATATCATCCCTTACCAACATCTATGAGAATAATGGCACTTGACATGGTCCATGCAAGGACATCCATATCTAGTGAGACTACCACCTTTCATGGGACTAGAAACTTGAGTCCCTCCTATCCATATTCCCTTTCTACCCAAAAAAAAAAAGAAAAAGAAAAAGTAAAGAGAAATCGCTTCGTCCAACAGTAAAAACTTGGTAAACAGGTGCCCTGGATAAGTACCATGATGAAAACCTAGCAAATAGGCATCATGCGTAGGTTGATCTTCTATGTCACTTACACTTGGGGGCACAATGTCTTATCTATCCAACCTATCATTTTCATGTCATATCATTTCCATCCTACCTACCATCTTTAGCCATCATACATACCTATTATATTGAGTCCATCCATCCACCCTTCTTCTTTTGATCTTGATGAAGATATAGGGGAAAAATGTTGAAACATGCTTTGGATATCTTTTGATATAC
This sequence comes from Sequoia sempervirens, assembly GCA_007258455.2. Classification (NCBI taxonomy): domain Eukaryota; kingdom Viridiplantae; phylum Streptophyta; class Pinopsida; order Cupressales; family Cupressaceae; genus Sequoia; species Sequoia sempervirens. The sequence continues at coordinate 297,006,800 of VDFB02047230.1, forward strand.
CTCATCCTTCCAAACAAGCCTATCATTATCCTATTGCCATAAGCTTTGTCATGAAAAATCCTAAGTCTTGTACCTAGAATGGGGCATGTTATTCCTATGCAACATAGTCTTTGGAAATCACATTCTTGCTCTCTTATGATGCATACATCCATTTCATTCACTATGACTTATCCTTTCCATCCATCCATATATCATGAGCCTTTTATCCCTTATCCCATCACCCACCCTTTCATCCATCAATCCCCTTTATCTCCTTGCACCTAGCCTTGGTTTTCCCCTTGTCATTGGTATCTAGCACAAAGGCTACTCAAATTTTCATCCTTCGACACCTCCAAATATTCTCAAAAATCCAAAAAAATCAACACATTTCAAAAATGCAAAAAAAAATCAAAACATTTCAAAATTCCAAAAAAATCAAAACATTTCAAAAACAAAAATCAAAATCAAAATATCCCCAAAAATACAAAAAAAATACAAAAAAAATCAAATATCCAACAAAAATCCAAGCAATAAAATCATTTCAATCACATCAATTCTTCTATCCAATCATTCAACTATTCCACCAAATCAATCATCTTCATCAAAACCATTGCAACCAATCCACTCAATCACAATCATTCCAATCAAATCAATTCTCCAATTCAATCAATCGATTATCTAATCAAATCACTTCAACCTAAATCATTCCAATCACATCAATTCTTCTATTCAATTCATCACATCCTATCATCCAATCAATCATCATATCATTACAAATAGTTTCTTCAAATCAATCAAATCATCTTCAATCATTCCGAGCAATAATCCAAATGCAAGTCAATCCTTAATCCATACCAATCAAGTCGATCAATCTTGTCAAATTATCCAATCACATCCTTTGGTCTTGATCCTAATCTTGTCGTAAACCAAATCAACCAATCAACCAATAAATTATCATCATCCTTGTGTTGCTCTAGGGATATATCGCTTCCCAACAATGACAACACTATCAACATCATCAATCAATCAATCAATCAACGGTTTATAGCTTGACAGGGGCAATAATTTGTTTGTTTTTGTATCATTTGTGCATGCTTGCTTGCTTGCTTGTGTGTGTTATCATTTTATCTTGCATTTGTATCAAATCTGTATCATTCTAGCTAATATTCATATCTTGTGTATGTTGGAATATCTTTTTGCATTATCCTTTGCATCTCAGGTCACATAATACCTTTTGTGCATTAGGACTTTAATGCTCTAAGCCTCTTTCCTCATACGTCTAGACAAGGTTGTATTATGCTGGGGCATGAGACACATCATCACCTTGGTCCTTATACCTTGGTGCATAACGTCTAGTGCTATATCAAACATCATGGTTGCTCATCTTTCATTGTAGCATAACGTATCATTCATCTCCTTCATCCACTTTCTATCTTGCATCATCCTATCTATCCTTATCATTTCATTTCGAGAGCCTACCCATGTTTGTTCAACCTGCCTATCCTCTCGAGGGGGCGTCATCATTCCATCATCATCCTATCTTTATATCATTATCCATTTTCCTCTATACATACCTTAACTTCTTTGAAACAAGGGTTACTCGACACAAATCTCATCATCTCGAACATCGTACTCAAGAGAGTGAAAATGTAGACATCAAAAGTGTCATCTTCACGATACCTTGTCACAACATTTGCATCCATTTAGACACCTTATCATGTTTTGCCTTAGGTACCCATGTCATCATATATCTAATTAAATAAATTTTATTTATTTAATTAAATTCATAATCATTTCCATCCATTTCTCTAATGTTAATTAAATAATTTATATTATTTAATTAATTAAATCATTTATATCCCTTCCTCTAATGTTAATTAAATAATTTATATTATTTAATTAATTAAATCATTCCATCCATTCCTCTAATGTTAATTAAATAATTTATATTATTTAATTAATTAAATCATTTCTATTAATTCTTCTAATGTTAATTAAATAATTTGTATTATTTAATTGATGAAATCATAAATCATTAATTAAATAAATCAAATATTTATTTAATTAATAAAATCTTTAAAATTCTAAACGCTTTCTTTCCAAAATTGAAACTCATTGATTTGTTTTATCAGATTTATTTATCCAATTCATAAATCTTTGGGGTTTCCTTTGAAAGATAATCAAAACCTTTCTATTTTTTTTTTTCACATCTTATCTTATCTTGTTTTAATTCCTTTAAAACAATAAATCAAAATCTTTCTATCTTTCGAAAATCTTATCTCATCTCATTGTTTTTCCTCTTTTGACAAAAATCAAATCATTATCAATCTTATCAAATCTTATCTCTGTCCACATCGAAAATCTATAAATCAAACCTTTCACAGGCTATTTGCATCAAATCTTCATACATCCTTATGCTGTCAAAATCATTCTTCGATCGAATCTTCTTCTAGCATCTTCACTCTGTCAAAATCAGTCGTCAATCACCATCTATCATCTTCATCAGGTTGTTATGCTGCAAAATTGAGCAACCAACATTCCTCCAAAAATCAACCTTCGAAATCTTGCATCCTTGTGCAGGTGGAGAAGAGCCATGGAGATCAATCAATACTAGTTTGAAAATCGGTTTGCAGTTTCTTTGTTTACTATTTTTATTTTCATTCTAGTTTGTACTTCATGGTGCTTGACAGGATTTAATTTGTTTATTGTCTTCAATGCATTTAAACTCTTTGGATTATCTACCTATCTACAATATGCATCCATGTACACGTATGTGTAGGCATATCTATATCGATGCATTCATATGAGTGTGTCCATTCACCAATGTATGTGTGTATCGATATACATATACATATGGATACGTGTATATACTATACATATATATATATATATATATAAATACTTCCACGTACATCCCACTTGTCCATGATTGTAATAACACAAGAAGATCTCAAAAGCTCAAAATAGATAAACATCACCCAGTGCATGCAAAAGTAAACAAGACTCTCAAATGCAGACATATCGGCTAAGGATGACCCACCTATTACCCACAACTAACTCAAATCAATCATTCTAATGTGGTGTGTTTATATGCTCAAATAGTTTACTTTTACTGATTACCCGACCAAGATCTTCTCCCAAGTGATACTTCCCCTCCGCCTGGAGGAATGGAACACATACCTACATTCACTAACACATGCACACAATAGTCAATTGTTCATAACATATGCATGTTGGATCTCTATTGTGTTTATGCTTTGTCCTTGATAACAAAATCTCTTTCAGTTAGTTCTCTTTGATGATCAATCTCAGTTTGGATCCTTATGATTTATTATGGCACTTCTTTGATGTCTCTTGGCTATTACATAAAGTTATTTGTTATGTTTCAATTTCATGGTGATGAGAATTCTGGTTCAAGTTATGAATGCTATCTCTTTGACTGAAAGAGCTTGAAAGATGATTTCTTTGTCAGGATGGTTCTCTTTGCATATCACAGGGTTACACATTTTGGTGTGAGAATGGCAAGGTCTCCCCGATCCACTTTGAAATGTCTGTGTTGCCTATCAGCAAGACATTTTTGATGTCATGTCAATTGAATTAATCATACAGGCTGCTGTCGGCAAGACTTCTCTTTTGTTTCGGCGACAAAAAGTGTTCTCTATCGGCATATGTTATTCCGTCGATATGTGGTCTCAGCGAAATTGGTATGTCACACCGATCGGAGATTAAATGGAAACACATCGGCAAGAGCTTAAGGCTTCGGCGAAGGGTCTTAGCGAATGTGCAATGTCACATCAATCGCCGTTGGAAAATTGCATATTGGCAAGAGTTTTGCTTCGATGGAAGGTCTTTGCGAAAAGGGTTATGTCTCACCGACTAAGTCTTATGAAGTGCTTTTGGTAGGAGTTTGGTCTTTCAGCATGATGTTTCATCGAGCGCTTTGTGTCTTGTCGACCGGCACATGAAAGAACATATCTGCATAAGTTATATCGTCGGTAAGATGTCATAGAGAACCTTGTGGGTCTCACCGATGGAATTCAAAAGGATTTTATCGGTGTGAGATTTTTTCTCTCTTGGCAATCTAAGGTGTTCGGGTTGTATCGGTATGACAATATAATCTACGAGACATCTCCCCGATAACAATTTGTCACAGCGACTCTCATAAGAATGAAGGTTACTTTTTCGGTGAGAAAACTATTGTGTCTTACCAACTGTTGATAATACTTTGCGGTAAGACTCATGAGTTTCGATGAAGAGTTTTAGCGAAACTGTCAAGTCTTGGCAACAAAATCTAATGTATGGCTTTCGGTGAGAGTTTGGTAATGTCTCGGCGATCTTGTATGAATCGCAGGATGTTTCGGTATGTCTCAATGAATTCGTTGGGATCTCTCCCCGATTATGGATTGTCTCAGCGACACCAGATGACAGGATAACCTTCAGTATAACAAAGTTCTATCTATGTGAGGTCTTCCCGAGAGCGATATGTTACGGCGACAATGTGTATCAAGTGACTCTCGGCAAAACATTATGAAGTCTACAAGAGGTCTCTCCGATATCATTTGGTCACAATGATAGTGAATGAAACAAAAGTAAATCTCAGTGAGAAGTTTCCTTATGTCTCAACGAATGAATAATACACTAAGGAAGCCTATCGATGAGACATGATGTATTCGTTATGTCTTCTTCCCGACTCTAATGGCTCATGGCGAAAGCGATAACTAAGAGGAATGTCTGGCAGTGCAATTTCCTTCGGCAGAACTATCTGGATGTCTCAGCAAATAGTTAACGAAGACTCAAAACACTGTGGTCGTCATCATGGATTGGCATCAAATCTCAGAACGGTTACATAACAGAATATTCATTGAGTTTCTTTTTGAGCTATTGCGTTTTTGAAATAATGGATGATTTGCAACTCTCTGGATAAGCATTACTCTTGATTTTTATCATCATCGACAGACTGTCATTATTCAGCCTCATATTCAAAAATCAGCAAGAGAATTTGAGAATCTTGTGAAAAACGCTTTTTGAAGATTTCTTCATAACAGACATACTTGAAATGTAAATAAATACCATTGTTGAAAACTGTAAAAGCTCTTTGATTGTAATTCTGAAAGATTGTTCTTTGGCTGTATCAAAAATGTATTAGGTAGATGAGGAAAACAGAGAGTTATGAGCTTGATTGAAAACAGAGAGATCCTCTGAGATATTTTTATTGTTCAGATGCATAATTTGAGGGGTTGGTACTCCTTGAGATAGATATCTCTAAATGAGGGGTTGGTGCTGCTTGAGTGGGTGCTCAAAAATTAGCCTATAAGGCATTGTGAACTTTTGTTTAAAAGATTAAGCCTGGAAGGCATTTTAGGAGTGGTTTTTATACCCCAGGAGGGTTTTCCACTCGGTAAAATCTTGAGTCTTCTTGTTCTTCTAAGTTCCCTTTGCTTTATTGTGTTGTTGATTATTTCAGTTCACTATTTGGTTATTACTTTTCTCAATTCTGTTTATGAATGATTACATTCAACTCATGAATGCATTAATCAAAGTATATTAAGATAAAATCTGAGCTATGGTTTTTGAATTTGTGAAAATTGGTCAAATCTGTTAAGACACTGATTCACCCCCCCCCCCCCTCTCAGTGTCAGTTTAACTCCAACAATGCAGTATACATAGACATCCCCAAAGCTAGAATAATAATAATTCAATAACCTTTCATTCACTTATATATGCAGTATTTCACCACGAATAACATCAAATGAGACAATCATCAAATGAGATAACATTCATATTGATAACAAGGTACAAACATAATATATTCATCTCCAAAATTCACATTACATTCAAATTTACCCTATTTAGTAATAGTAAATAGTAGCTCTACAATTGGTGTATAACAAACATTAATGTCCAAAAGCACCCACACAACTCAATGTATTATGCCAAGAACAATATTACAATACTCTTGCAAAGTCTCATTGTAAGATTCTAAAGCATCAAGAACCCTAGTTGCACTCCTTGATGTGAACAAAAAAAAAGAACCATGTAGCCATACATCCTAATCCATGCTTTCCCTAGTCACATATGTAACCTACAATAAATGATCAATCCAACCTTAGGTAACAAGCCAACCACAACAACTACTCAAAGTGCTTGCTTTTATAGAAACAAGCTTGCAAGAAACAACTATGGTATTATGTAAACCATGTGCCTCAAAACCATGAGCTCACTAAACCATGATCCCCAAATTAAATATTTAGTAGCACATTTTTCCAATATTAATTATTTTCCCAATGTTACACCCATACTAAATATTTATTGTAATGTCATATATAACATAAAATGTTCCTAAGAATGTCTAACACGTTGTGATATCCACATCTCTAAGATGCACCATAGTAAAATATTTATTTTACATTATGTATTTTTATTTTTATTGTGCAAGGTGCACAACACACTTTTTCCGACATCATCATGATCTTGAATCATACAACCTACCCTTGAAAGGCTTAAATTTTATCTAGAGGCACCATTGAAGTCTAGTTTACACTAGCCTGTAGGCAACAAGGTTTATTTTATGTTAGTCCTAGGGTTGGACAAAGAATTGGCTCTTGTAAACCCATTAATAGGGAGACCTTTACGCCCATTCCATATTTTTAGGAGCTCATTATCTTAGAAATTGATTGATTTATTTTTCATGCATTAAAAAAGAACCTTGTTGTTAACAACTTCCTCAATTGCATTTTTTAGTTTAATCATAAATAAGTCCTTAAACAACTCCCTTTTCTAGAAAGTGCATATTATTTCTTTCCAAATTTTCCACACAACAATGGAGGGGTTGATGATCCATATGTCTAAAAAATGGTTGATCTTTGGATGATAGGCCAAGAGATAAAGATTTCTAGCACATCACTTGAGATAGCACTAGACCAACCTAGTTTCACTTAAAGCCACTACCAACATTTGACTATGAAAGGAGAATCAACTAGTAGGTGATCCACATATTCTTCATCAATTTTGCACATTATACACCTTTAGGAACCTGTATAGTTGATCCTCTAAAACTTTTCCATTGTAAGTACTTTTGGAGAGTTGTACGGGCAAAGGTTATTGCTTTGGGTAGGCGACTCTTGTTCCAACAAAGAATTTCTATGTAAGAGGCTCCTCAATAATGAAATGGCATTAGCTAAGTAGTTACCTGATTTGGGTACGCACCATTTGATAGTATTATATGCCTCTAGTATGAAAACTCTCCTAGCTCCTATTGAGAATAGAGATTTAATCTTGTGAAATTATTTTATTTTATTTACATTGTTTGCTTTATTTTTTATTTGAAGAGCTATTTTTATTTACTTAAGTGTTATTTTATTTTCTTAAGAGATGTTTTATTTTACTTAAGATTTACTTTAAACTATGCTATAATTTTAATTTTTAATTATTAATTTTAAATAAAAGTTGGTTATAGTATCTTATGCCATTGTAGAATGCCTTTCTATATTAATTATATCGTTGATTGAAAAGGGAAAAAAAAATCAAATTAATTTTTAGGTATTCTAAACATTAGTAAACTATTTAATTATCAGTCATATAAAGATCAAACTTATCCAAATTTTGAAGTAAAATAAGAAAACATCCTTTCTAGGTAAAACCCTTGTAATTGAAAATAGAATTTAATGTAATATTGAGTACCATACAAATCTTGTTATAACATTTGTATTTATATATATTCTTCACACAAAATAAATAAAAGAACTTTTATTTGGATTATAAAGACTTAATTCATTTTTTAAATTTATAGTTTAATGAGAGCCATCCTTTCTTTGATTTTTCCTTTCAAAACGTACCCTTTTGAGTCATTAATGACCTTGATACAAGCTAAAAAAACTCATGGTGTCTTCAATACCCCTTATATATCTTACATAATTTCTTTGAAAAGAACTATAATGGATCTCTCCTTGACATGAGTTGAAAGAGGGATAGTAATGATGCCATAAATGTAGTTGGCACTTTTGTGTTGCCTTCATCAATCTCTCCTAGTGATGTGGAATGAGCACTCCCATTGGATTAAATACCAATATTCTAGTATTGATATTTACCTTTGAAAGCTATCAATTCTTTTGCTTAATTTCTTGGGTCATTTCTACTGATTTTAAAGGCTTTAAGTCTTTCTATCTCTTGATTTTATGTTGCTTCTTCCAATGCTTTAGTTAATGTAACCCAATCATGACAATAGTGATCAAAAGCTTAAATTAAATTAATTGTTTTAAAGCCCTACTTATGCTATGTCAACTTACATTAGTGTTGTAATGGTGCTTGCCTCTAGTGATTGTTAAGTCACCATAATCCTATTATTGTAAATATTTTGTAAAAAAAATGTCCAATTTGACAAAGGACTATGTGGCAACTTTAGAAATATGGCAACCCTAGCCCTCAAAGTTGGGATCATAGTTTGCAGTCTTGACAAGAACTCATGATATTTTTTCATGGCAACTAACTTCAACATACTTGTGCGCCATGTCCTATAAGGAAACTTTCAATGTTCTCAATGACACTTGCCTCCAACTTGTGAGCTTTTCACAAATTTTTCTTGCAAACTCCACCAAAAATATTTGTAAACCCACAATAAAACCCTAACTTTTTATATTTTTGGTTGTATTCATCTTCACCAATAGATTCTTAGCAACATTTATTGTTTGTTAAAAGATTGAAAGGATTTATTGACATTTGTTAAAAAAAAATTTATGAAAAATGATATATGCCATGAAGATCCTTGTGGCCTCAAAGACCTTAATTGTTACGCTAGAGACCTATATTCAATTTTCAAAAATTAAACATACTTTTTTTCAAATATAGAACCAAGTATAGAACAAATTGAATATAAGAATTTTACTCTTCAATTGACTTGAATTAAAAACAAAACACCAATTTTTTCCAACAGTTTGTAGTCTCTAAACTACATCACGAATTTTAAAATCCATTTATACTTGTTTGCCAAGTCAACCCAATTTTAAGTAATGTCACTCATGATCTCTATATTCACTTTTTATGTGTTATGCATTATTTAAATTTATTTTGTACATTTGCTGACTTCTGGCCAAACAAATTGTAATTCCAGATTTTCGAACCATGACTGAATAATCACATGCCCTACCAAACAAAATCACTCTGCAGAAAAATGAAGGTGTGCAAAACTGGTGTAAAGTTGAAAGGTGGGTGAGTTCCCAGCGTAGATGCAAACAGCATTATATGACATTTCCAATTACAAGAAAAACTTAACAAACAGAGTGTGCAGTTTCTGTCATATTAGTTTTCTCAAATTATTTCTGCCACCAGATTACCTCATAATCGAAAATCTGATCCAGTATTCTTAACAAACAGGGCTTTTGGGCTTTATTCAGTTTCTTGTTTGATTATTTTTATCCTAGTTTCTCAAATTATGAACTAGGATAAAAATACTGAACAAGCTGTAACTCTACAAGAGTTGTACTCATTTAATTTGTCATAATGGTATCAGGCAAATACATGGAAAATTCACCGTCAACAATTCATCATCATCATGACAAATTCATCTCAAGGAAAATTCACTACGAGAAAATTAATCGCACTAACATTTTTAATACATATTTTCAAGATTTTGAATTTTTGCAAAAGAATAATGGAGGTCTGTATTTTTGTTATTAATGTGGTGAAAATTATTCTTTTGCAAAAAAATATTCAAAGTCTTGGAAATATATATTAAAAATGTTATTGCGATGAATTTTTGGCGGTGGTGAATTGTTGGTGGTGAACTTTCCTTAAAGTGAATTTGTCATGACGGTGAATTTTCCTAAAACCCTTCATAATATATAAAAGTATGAAAAGATTTAATCTTATTTAGAAGCGCAAAGTTAAAATACAAGTCGGTGCAACCATTGAATAAAATGAAATTTTTGACACAGAAAAAAACTGTCCACTAAATAACATTGTCCACCTTTCCAGTCTGTGAACCAAAGTAAGTTTCTATGAAAGTAACACACCAATCATAAAAAGACCCTTGAATTGATGAGGCAACTTCATACATTGAGAAAGAAATATACAAGAGTGACTTCAACAATCTGTCACTCTCAAGGTATGAGAACTATGATCGCTTAGAAATAATAAAAGCATTGTTATTTGCAAATTCTTTTAATTTTTCTATTTCTCCAACATCAATTAGCCAACAGAGTATCTTAACAGTCCCATCACTTGGAGCACAACTTTGCTTCTGCATTTGATCCATCAAAAATAAGGTTTTTTCCAAGTCACGTCTTTTGCGGACACCATTAAATAATGTGTTGTATGTGACCTCATCTGGAACCAAATCTTTTGCTCTCATTTCATCTAACATTGACAAAGCAATATCAAGTTTGTCTTCTTTGCATAATGTGTCAATTAGCATGGTATATGTTACAACATCTGGAGTAATGCCAATCATTTCCATGCTTTTAAAAAGCTTCAAAGCCTCGTCCATTTCACCAGTTTTGCAATGACCATTAATTAGCATGTTATAAGTTACAACATTTCGAGTAATGCCAACCATTTCCATGCTTTTAAAAAGCTTTAAAGCCTCATTCATTTGACCAATTTTGCAATGACAGTCAATTAACATGTTATAAGTTACAACATCTGGAATAATACCAACTATTTCCATGCTTTTAAAAAGCTTTAAAGCCTCATCCATTTCACCAGTTTTGCAATGACCATTAATCAAAGAGTTATAAGCCATTACATTAGGAGTCATGCCTTCATCAACTATCTTATTCATGAGTAGATGTGCGCTAGCAAGATCACCTGCTTTACACAGACCGTGAATGATTGTGTTGCATGTCACTTCATCAGGTTTCAAACCCTTTACTCTCATTTTTTCTAACATTTGAAATGCTATTCTCATGTCTCCTGTCCTACAGAATGCACATATCAGAATATTATATGTTACCACATCAGGAAGACATCCCCTGTCTTCCATTTGATAAAAAAGTGTGAATGCCTCCCTTGCCCTGTTACTCTGACAGAAACCAGCAATCATATAGTTGTACGTAACAACATTAGGAGAGCAACCTTTTCTTAGCATCTCTTTAAACAACTTTTGAGCTTCATCTTTCCTATCCACCTTGCAAAGGCCTTTAATTAGACAACTGTATGAAATAGTATTTGGAAAGATGCCATCTTGTATCACTTGAGCTACGAATACTAAAGCTTCATCTACCCTACCTTTCTTGCAGAGAGCATCAATTAGGGTGTTGTAGGTGACAATATTAGGAAAGCAATGGCTATTCCTCATTTTGTGCAAGAGCTCATGTGCTTTCTCAATTTTACCCCATTTACACAGAGTCTTTATGAGGGTGCTGTAAGTGATGACATCTGGATGTATGCCCATCTCTTCCATTTCAGCAAGGAGAAAGTAAATTCTACGGAGATCGCCGTCATTCCCAAGACCGTCCAAAAGCACATTGAAGGTTACAACAGTGAGAGGAAGGCGTTTAGTAATGGCTGAATGGAAGAGGTCCCACGCTTTGTTTGTGTTGCCCGATTTACAGAGGGCCTTAATGGATTTATTCAATTGTAAAAACTTGTCAGTGTGTGGGGGGTTGTGGTTGTTTGCAGAGGAAGATAGAGGGCGTAGGAAGAATGAAGAGAAATAAAAAAAGTGGGTAGTAGAGGTTACCTGTTTCAAGATTGGGAGTCGGCCTTTCATGGTGATGTTGGTAGCAGAGAGGGTGATCGACGCCCTCAAATTTCTTCTCACCTGAACTGAACCCTAATTTCTTATCTTTTCTTCACTTGTTCAGCATGGAAATAGCCCACAATTTCTAGATGCCAACGTTTTCTGGGCATTGTATTTTTTATTATTTTTTAATGTCCATAAGCAGTCGAAATGAGTATTAATGGTTTCAATTGATATCAATGTTGTCAAGAGCGACTTTATTGATTAAAGTGTATTTGCATTTAACACCAAAATTAGGAGTGGTCTGTGTTTTATTCATGTTGACTGAGTGTGCCTCGCTCAAAGCATTATGAGTAAGTAAATATCTACGGTCTAATTAAATGAAATAACAAATGTAATAAACAATTTTAGATATACATAGAGTTGAGACATAAATGAAAAGAGTTAAAAATGTTTATTTAGCTTATAAAATTTAGAATTGAATTTTTGTTACAAAGTATGTGATCTTGAATCTACATTAAGAAGTGAATACGAGTTATTTAGTATCATGTGACATAATTATATTTGTTATATTATAATTTTTCACACATATTATTTATTTTGGGGATTTATTGTAGAAAGAGTGAAGCTTGAAATTTTTTTGACCAAATCAAACTCCTAATACTAATTTACAAGATTAAAAGGAAAAAAATACACTAATGCATAATGCTTAGTTAAATGCAAATGCAAAAATATTAATGCAAGTAAATACCTAAGATCTAATTAAATGAAAAATAATATATATATATATATATATATATATATATATATATATGAGAGAGAGAGAGATGTAAATAAAAAGAGGGCGAGATATTCACTTAGCTTTGTTTGTCTAATATATTTACAATTGGATTTTAGAATTTAGAATTAGATTTCTATTATAAATTATGTGACTAACCTCTTTTTTTTCATCTTTATTATGTTTGAAAATGTGAACATGAATAATTTTGTCTAATGTGACATAGTTTTATTTGTCTCATTACAATTTTGTCTTTAGTTATTGTAAAAATCTAAGACCTTCACACATGCAAATGATATCTATTTTGGGACCAATGCAACTCGTGCAAGTGCCTCTTGAGATTTATTATAAAAGAAGTGAAGCATAAATTTTCTTGGCTCTAATTCAAACTCCTAATGCTAATTGGAAATACTGAAAGACAAAAGACATAATAATGCATAATGCCTAGTGTAGTTTCTACTATGATAGGGACCAAAATTGTAATTTTATTTTTTTTGGTAGTAGAGTCCAAAATTCCTTACATTGCAAATTTTACTCTATGTTACATACTTGTTTTTAGTGCCAACACTCTTAACTTAACATGTTTTAATTTATATTTAGCCAAATCTTTAGCTTTCCTACCCATTGTCAAGATGCCAAGTAACCCCAACTTGCTCAATTTTTATTTGTGTATATTTCATAGGCTTCTTCAAATTCTATGTTAACATAAGTGCTAAGGCAATTATGAATGGATATATCTACATGCCAAATATGCTATTTCAGGAAATCTTTTACAATTTCTTGTCTACATTTGTATTATTATTTTTGGCTATTATCCCTCCCATGAGTTTACAAAAACCTCCTATTTTCCAATTCTTACAACTTTGTCCATATCCTATGTTACTTCTTTATTGCCACCACGATTACTTCTCATGAACTTGTAACCTCTCACCCATTTACCAAACAACAATTGGAATCATTGAAAGTTTTATAACCCTTAGTTCTTGTATTCATCATTGCATCCTTATAGTGACAAAAAGATTATAGGAAATTCCTACAATATTTTATTTGTCTACACTTTCTACACATAAGCTAACATACACCTAACCTTTGTAGATTGCATGTATGGTTGAAATACACCAAAGAAGAATTTGATTGAGAAAAATTGCCAAGTAGCTCTTAAATTTTTTCTTTTCAAAGTTACGATTGTGGTTTCATTTTCTCTCTACAAGTACTTCAAATTCTAGATTTGTAAACACAATGACAATTTATAATCCAACATGCATGACCTTCAAAGAATTGAAGTCTCTCTGAGAAAGGTTTGCCACTACATTGGTATGGTTGGTAATGCAATCATGCAATCTCTACCATGGCATAGGTTGCCACCACAAAACCCAAATTTTTGGTCCACAAATTAGAACAAATCCTTGTCACAATATTAGAAGAAATAACTTACTCACACAATCCCTATAATGAGATTTCAATATTAAGGATTTTCTAATGAATCAATTAGGATTTTCAAACCTCATTTATCACAATGCCTTGCTAATTTCTACCTTTGATAAACCTTCCTCTACCTCTTACTACACTTTTAATTTTTAGATAACTTATCGTTAACCTTTAAGGTATATCGATATGCCTCATCTAGAGAGCTCACCTTGGTTAGAGTTATTTATCCTTGATTTGGAATCTTAGCCCATTGAATTATTTCTCTTCTTCCTACATATTTGTTCTAATTTATAGTTATATTTTTTTATGGATAAATCCTTTTGTAGATCAAATTTGAAATTGCTTGAATAAGTTTTGTTGATGGTCTAAGGGAAATAACTTTTCATTGATATGCTTTATTATTTTAGGCCATAACATTACTTTCTCCTTTATTTGCATTCTTTGGGATTTTGATGACTATCTTATCATAAGACAACATGTGAATTAATTTCAGTGACAATAAACTTGACTCTCCTAGGATCATCTTCCTCAAAGATTTCCATGTTGAAATATTTTTCAAGCTACTCTACCCAATCTACAAAGAGGTTTAGGTTTAATTATCCCTTAAGGATTGGCACATCACACTTGATATTGGACTAATATATGTCTATAACCTGAATTGATCTACCAATGGGATCTTAATCCCCATTTGATGCATTCGTGCAATGTGCATCTACTTCATCCATTTGGACAACTAAAATTTAATTAACTATGGTTTTTTGTTGTCTCTTGCCAACTACATCTTTTCAAAGAAGTTGGTTTCTATTTTTATGCCTTTTATTCTCAAATTTTTTAATTCATTATAGATTTAGTTTTCTAGTCCTCACTTCTGTAATTGGTAAGGTCGTTGTAGTTTCACAAATATTCATCATTTATTTTTTATTTATCCAAGCTAGTGTCCAATGCCAATACACAATAATATTGTAGTTTCATAACTACTCATTATTGTTGTATTAGTATGGAATAAATTGGTGGTGAGGATTTTTCCTTCTTCCCCACATCATATTTCATTTTTTGTAGACCCAATTTCTTATACCAAAATTTGCATTATCTAATTGTTATTTCATATTAATTAGTTTTACTTGCATAATATTTACGTTGTTGTTGCACAATGCATTTGGAATGGTGCACAAAATACTAGCTATTATCTGAATTAATACATGTTTTCTTAATTCTTGAGTGTTGTGTGTGACCATCTAATTGGATACACATAACCACTAATAGTTTGCATATTATATTTAAAATGCTTTGATAGTTGATATTTGTTAGCTTGGATATTATCAATCATAAGGTCACATTCCATGTGATTTTCTTTTTTCATCTGCTATAAAGACCATGCATGTAGTGAATAGTGTTTCATATTTTCTTTAGAACTCCCTTTGTTGCTTTTTTAGGGGATGTGCGATTATCTTTGGTGAATTTCTTGCATCGTTGTGTGTCAGATTATTGTCTATCTTATAAAAATCCCAAGTAGGGATCCTTTTTTAGTGTTATTTTCTCATGTGGTTCCCTTCATCCAATATAGCATATCCCCATTCTATGTCCACCAATTTGTCCCTTAATATTATAAGTTGTTCATAATAGGTGACAAGAAACCCATTACTAGATTCAAAAGACCACTTAATTAGATAATTTTTCTTTTTTACAACTTGAACAATCTAGACTTCCTCCTCCTCATCATATATTGGTACTCCATCTTCATCCTCGATTTTTGTCCCCTTAGACATGTTTGACTCTATAGAAGATGCTAAAATAGAAACATAAAATATTGCAACATTGAATGGTGGGTACATTTTTGAACTTTTCCTTTACATTGGATAAAAGAGTTATCAGACATATAATTAAATTAGCATTCCTCCATTTTTTTATCACACTTTTAAGTCTTTGAAATGGATGAGTGGGAGGATCTAACCTTGAAAATTCTTCCACATTTCTAGTGAAATATCGATAGCATCAGTCTCAGTTCTAGTTTGTCACTAATTTTTGTGGGCAAGAGCTTTGTAACTAGTGCTCAAAACCTTTGACTAAGGATGTTAAATCTCAAGTGGAACCACCTCTGCTTCTTCTATTGAATCCTCTCACCAAACTCTAAAAAATGTAAGTATTTTTTTTTAAATACCTAGGTTATTTTAATTTAACATCTCTACTTATTTTTGGCAAATGCTTAAAGTTTAGAGGGATCAACATTTAGATTAAACTAGGCTTTGTGTCTCTATATACATCCACTATATATAAAGAGCTCAAATGGCTAGTTAAATTTTGGACCCTTTACATATGTTTCAACCAATTAATTTTAAATCAAGGTTCAAATCTAACATTTAGTTTATTATTTGGATATTTAGGATCTAAAATGGTGCAACCATTTTAATTATTATAGTAGAAGAGCTCAATGTAACTTGGAAATTATATGTTCCAAGGTGTAAGCACAACCAATGATCCACTCTTTTAGCACTTTTTCTTCAATATCTTTATGTTCATATGCTTTTAATACTTTATATTCATTATCATTGTGCTAATAATCTCATGCGTTACTTGGATTATCTTTGTTCTTATCATCTCATGCTCATAATTTGAAAACTTGTAGGAAATCATGCTAGCCAAAGAATATGCTTGTAAACTACTAATCTTGTGGTTTTGTATGATGTTTGAAGAACATTTTTATATAGACCAATTTTATTTTTGTGTGCTTTTGCTTCTTTTCTTTCTTGATCACTTTTGATTTCGAGGATTAAATTTAATCACACATTTTTACTTGGACTAAAAATTTATAGGTTTTTTTCTTAATTTCAAAGTTACATTTGCATATACTCTCCTTTCACATTTAGGTTGATCTTGAAAATTAAAAATAAATGCTAACTTCCTTTTTTCATTACCCTAGGGGTAACCCCAACCCTAGCATTCCAACATGGTGTATATGTCAAGAAAATAGTGTTGTACACTTGAAAAAATAATTATTTTAGTTAATATTAAATAAATATTTATTTGTGGTATATCTTTAAATATGTAACTCAACCAACTAGCCAACAATCCAACCCTCGCCACATTAGATATTTATTTAGGTCCACTTATGAATTTGTATATGGCATTGGTTAGATATTTTATATGTGGGTTGCACACATTGGAAAAATGTTTAATATTGGAAAAAAATGTACCAAAAAGTAAATGTTGGGGTTAATGGTTTTGTGCACACATGGTTTTATTTGTACCACTTGGTTGTTTCATGTGAGCTTAAATCTACAAAAGAAAACACATATTTAGTGGTTAGAAAACACATATCTAGTGGTTAGGGTTGAGTTGTTGGCTAGTTGGTTGAATTGGCTTGATGGTATTTTGTATTTAGCTTTCTTGTTGAGTGCATATGTGAATCATGGTATGGGATGTGTGGTTACATGTTTAGACACATGGAGAATGCATTGGATGAGCTTAATTTTTCATAAGTATTCAAGGAGACTATGTAAGTATACTGTAATGCTTCATTGTTGAATAATACATTGAGTGTGGATGGTTTTGAAGGATATATTTTTCACTCTTAAGGGTTTTCCCAAGGTATATCTTGTGTAATATTTTGGTATGTCTTTGATATTTGTATCATGGTTATTCTATAATATTTTACACATTTTTTCTATCATGATATTATGTCAGAAATGGTTTGATCAACATGTTAATTTCCTAACATTATAAATAGTTGGGGTGAATCAAAAGACACACTAATTAGAAAATGATTTTTTTAATTTCAGCTAAGCACCCAAGGACTTTATTTCTTGGGATTATAATGGAAGAGAGACGGTTTACCTCTTACACCAAGCCTTAGACACATCATATCTCCATTTCTCAAAATTAGGTCCCATGTACCCTTGTGGTATATTGGAGATGCCCTTAGAAATCCTTGCTTTAGCCTAGCTTAAGACCTTCAACCATGCTTGAGTATGATGTACCAAATGCACATTACCTCAAGAATTTACTCGCCATGTACCCATTGAAACAAATGAATAAGCTACATATGCTCTCTCGTTGCTTCTTTTCAACAATCCTAGGTGACCAAAAATAGTTAATGCCCCATCATATGCCCATGTACATTATTCCAAGACAAGGTATATTGGTGGGTTCATGCCCAATAACACACCCTTGAATAATATATAGGCTTATTATTGTATCTTCTATTGCTTGGTGCTATGTTATGAGCATTCTTATTTTGTAGCCTTTAAAATTAAGAAAACCTTTTTGCCAAAATACTACCCTTTCCTTAAGAAAACACACATCCAAATGTTATTCCTAAGAATAACTCAAAGTCCAACTTAGGTCCATCCCAAAAATATCTATTGTAACATTCCCATTGTTCTACCTAGTAATTTTTCTATGTTTTACCCACAAGTGAATAGTCTATGCATCTAACATAATGAGCAATAAAAAAATTCTTTCCTTTTCAATAATAAATACACCATTTGAAACATAACCTTTCCAAACTTTTCTATTGCATAAACAAAGAGTCATTTCAATAATATAAGTATGATTTCACTTTACACAAATATATTCAAGATAACATTTCACATTTACAATTTTCATATAGATGGAGACATGATTACATACATAGGTTCAACAAGCTTACATGAACTAGATATACCAATGGTCCAAAATGTTCTTCTCCCAAATCTTGGCTACCAACTACATGAGGAGAAGCATCACTCAAGTGCTTTTCCGCCAACCATGGGCTTATTGCTATCCCTCACACATCTACCAAACTTGATAAGATGGCCCTACCTTCGATGAAGAGATTGGTTTGGCAACCTCATCCTTCAAATAGCCTTTCCTAAGTAGAGTGATGTGTTCTACATATCCAGAGCTATAATAATGTCTACTTCCTCATGTATGATTACCTCAGCCTAGAATGAAAATTGGATCACACAATGAACTAAAAATGTAGACAGTGGCTACCTACACTAATTTGGCCAAAGATTCATCACCCAGTAACTTTGAGTGAGGTCATATATTCACTATATTTAATGGCTCAATTTGTATTGACCATTAGTATTCTATTCTAAGGTTATCCCCTTGCCCATGGATTATCTTAACCCTAGGAACAACCTTCCCATTAACTCATATCTAAATGAAATTTCTACAAGAATCTCAAAACAACTCTATCTTATGCTACACACCTAAAGTTTTTCCATACTACGTATAGTACTGACATTCTACATATAGTATAACTAGTATACAATCATATAAATACCAATATAGTATAAATATCTATATGTATAAACCCAAAAGAAAGGTTTCACTAATACAAGAAACAACCAAGAGACATTAAAAAGACATGAAAGCACAAAAAACACATAAAAGACAAACTTTCCAAACATGGAAACCTAATAAACAATCTTTCCAACATAATAACAAAGGAGTAGAAATCAACATGTCTGTTTAAAGCTCCAACTGATTATTCGTCCCTCCTAGCTTAATGGCTCAAGCTCGCTTGCAACTTCCTCTAAGAACAACCCAAATTCCACTACTAGCTTCACACTAAATCTCTCAACAACTCTCTAACTCACAAACTCTCAACTCACTTACATAGAAAAACATAGCAAAATAACAACATAATAATCAGATTGAAAAGTGTTCCAATTGGTAGAATGAGCACCTCTATTTATACTAAATTGTGAGCAACCAACTTAGGCTACAAACAAGTTAATATTTTTGCCACCTTTCTATCCTCATGCAGCGACTCATCAAACTAACTTTTAGGTTTGCAACACATAACATTCCTCACCATTCAAATGGATTCAAGTTGACTTGTTATAAGGGACAACAAGACTCTTTTACTAAGTCAAATGAACAACAAGCTCAACAACAATTTTCCTAAATCAAATTCCTTCTCATATTATTGCCAAGTTTACTTTTGATTGAGTCTCAATGCTAAGATATTGCATTATTAGACTTATGTGCAGTATACAAAATTCTTATGCATTCCATTCACTTCTATATTGATGCCACATTTCATAAGTTGGGGCCTTGGAGAATAGCACAAGTTTGACTATTTCTATTTGTTTAAAATTGTATTAATTTCATATTGCAATATTTATATAGCAGCACTTAACTTCATTGTATGCCTAACAAACTTGTTGACTTAGTCTTTTGTTGCTTTATGCACTAGTTTACTATGCATCACTTACTAAGGTTGCACCATACATATGCACCTATATTTCATTTAAGTGCTTCACTATAATCAACCATAACACTATATATATATATATATATTGCACTTTATAAACATCTCAAATGATTATCAACTATATATATATATATATATATATCCTTTGTGATATATATATACATATATATTAATATATACTTATTTCACAAGGTTAACAAATACATTTATCAATTATCAAACATTATAAAGAATAACATTGTGTATATATATATATATACACAATTATATAGTAATATATAGTAATATATATGTAACTATATTACTTTATACATATATATATATTAATATATATACTATTATATATACATATAAATGTTATTTTAATATCTTTATAAAAATACTCATAGTCATAACCATCGATCGACATATATACATGAAGTGTATATATACATACATATATCTATATATATATGTCACCTTAGTCTAAGCAATACTCCCATGCATATAGGTAATTCGTCCATGAGAATACGTAGGTATGTCTACCTACATATACTCATGTGTGTATTCACTCACATGTATGAGTTTACTGTCAACACATACACACACACACAGATATATATATATATATATATATGCATATATCTCATCGATATAACAAAAAACACACAAGGAAGGACTTCCACTTAACATCACAACTCCATCACATTCCTCAATACAAACATTCATAAAACAACATCACAATTCAATATAAACACTCACAACCAAAACTAAAGATCACTTACCCATTACCCAAACTGAATTGACTTAACTAATACCAACTAGGGCATTAGTGTGTGTATGCTCAGTAAGGCTGAATTAAAGGTTACCAGACCAAGTTCTTCTCCTGAGTGATACTTCCCCTCTCTTCCAGAGATTTGAACCTATTCCTGCATCTAGTTTAGTACATCATAGCAATAGTTATCTAAATCAATACATTCATATGCATTACATATATTTCACATACATAATCTTTATAAACCATTAAATTGAATCAAACATTCATTCATCATATTTTGATCAGGATTCGTATATAAAACACATTCACATATATTAAAGCATTTCACCAAACTAGGTAATAGTAAATAGGTAATAATACACGGGGTGTAACATTTATCCATATTTAACCTAATGTACTACATTCTTCCATCCATACTCATAACCTTACTCTTCCATTCAAACTAAATTCAACCTCCCCTAACCTTAATTCATACCCATCACCAAACAAAATTTGATTCCCAAACATTAATAATTGATCCAAAGCTTATACCTCATCCAAATTAAATTCAACCAAAACCTTAATCCATTCCTAAGTCATCCAAATTAGACTTTACCCCCCTCATTAAAACTAAACCTTATTCTTCATCCAAATCAAACCTATATCCCCATAAACATTCATCCATCCTTTAAATGTCATTAATCCACACCCTTTGAAACTTTAGTTCATCAAACCAATTCCAATCCTTAGGTCCTTGGGGCCTTAGGCCATATCCACTCTCCAATTCAACTCCCAAAAATTTGGTCTATCTTCAACACACCTAGTCCAACCTAATCCTCAAAATCCAAAACCACATCCATTATCCAAATTAATCCACATCCTACATCCTCAATCATCCAATCTCATCCAAACCTAGGAGCCTTAGTACATCCTTAGGCATCAAACAATTCCAACTTATCCATCCCATAGCAACCATCATAATGAAAACCCCATTACCTTGAGGGCCATTCTTGGACAACTTAAAAGTCACTTTGGATTAGGAACCTTCACTATCCTTAGGGCCTAAATCCAATTGATCATCGAAACCTCATAATTATCTATGAATTCCAAAAATCCAATCAATACAACAAAAATATTTAAGATCCAAATTTTGCATCACTTAATAATGAAAATTTTAATAATCCACCCAAACCAATCCTTTATCCATGCATCCACATTATTCATCCATCTCTTGGAGTCCTTAAATAATAATTAGGCTCTCCAAGGTTATAAATAGTCCCCTCAAACTACCTATCAAAATCATCCCCTAAAATTATCCAAAATCAACCAAAGGTACCACCCCCTTTCATCACCCTTTGCGATCCATTATCCCTTTAATCACAACCAATCCAAATATAATTAATCCCAATCACTATCAAATCAGCTTGATTCAAACCAACTTTTATCCCAAAAGACCAATAATCTAAACAAATCCCTTGAAGAATCAAATCTCAATATGACCTTAATCCATAAAACAATCCTTGGCATCAATTATCATCCAATCCAAAATCAATTTGAATCCCAAGCTCACCCTAAATCCAAATAATCTAAAAATTAAATCTTATAAATTCAATCATCAATCAATATATTGAACTGGCATGAAGGTGATGTATCCATTTTACTCTTATAAGTCCTCACATTACAACCAATCTCAAAAAACCTTTGAAAATAATTATGATGAGGATAGCCTTGTAAATAACTAAAATATTCTTATGACTAGGATGATAGTCTTGTCAACCAACTTGAATATGATCCTTGTGATGATGGTAGCATTGACCAAGACACCATTGATAAGAGCCTTATGAGCAATCTTACCTTAGATTCTTCATACCCACCCATTGATAACCAAGATCCATTCAATTGGGTACATGCTAGTACTAGCTATCTCATTTTTCATAAGCCATCCCCATCCTAACATTGGTTATGGAAACATCATTCTAAAGAAATTTCCATCATCACCCAAATCATATCATCCAAATCATCCCAATCATTTTCATCCAAATCCTTTAAAACCTCCAAATCCTTTCAATCTTTCAATTCATTTTTATCTATCACAACATCTACCTCATCCAAATCCTCCAACCAATCATATCCAAAATCTACCCATCCTTGGGAACTTGATTAGTTTAGTCTATCTGCTAAAGATTTTTTCTAAGCATTAATCGCATAGGATAAACAACATTTGAAGCAAAAAATCCAATAAATTTATGTCTATAAGATCTATCAATGAATATTCTACCACCATGCATATACTAGATCAAACACTAGCATGCACTTCGTCACCTATCCAAAATTGATTATTGTCATACCAAAATCCTAAGTCCATTTATGAATCCCCCATCCTTATCTAAAATTCCATCCCATTATCTTAACCATTAGATCTATGTCAGTAGAAAAGTCTAGCACATGTAAAAAATCATTTCAAATCAAGACCAAGTTTTCAATAACTCCTATAGATGGTCACGAAGTTCAAAATTATCCAAATTTTAACCAAAATCTAGATCCAAGCCAATCTAATATTTGATCATGATCCTATCTATGACCAAGAAGCCAAAAATAATCCTCTCAACCACCTCTATCCCATCCATGACTATGAGATCAAAGTTTCTCCCTTCCATACTCCAACAACCTGTATTTCCCAACATGAGACACTTACCTCCCTTGGACACATATAAAATAAAATATATGGCATGGATCACATCAAGGATGTTGGTACACAATCTACTATGTATCACACTGATATCCCAAACTATCAAGCAACAATAAATGTGAACAAGGAGAAAGCATAAATATCCTATCAACTTGGTCCAACCACCTTCATGAGATTTATCCTTCTCATAGAAGATAAAACAGATAGTTATAATGAGTCATGGCTGTCCAAAGATGGATATACATATTGTTCTAAAAACAACTCAATCCTATTGCAAACAAAAAAATTCAAAGTATGGGATGAAATAGAAAGGGGTTAGGCCTTCAATAACAAGGCATCTTGGAACCAACTTATCAATGTATAGAAATCATGTCTATCAAGCCATTGGATACATACTTCTAGCAAGAAATTTAATGATGATACCTCAATGATAATAGGGGTAACTTCATCCAATGAACATGTGAAAGTAGATGCCATCCATAGACCCTATAATAATCCCATTACCACCAATCCTATTGATGAGCCTAGTTTATGGTCTAATTTTGGGTAAAATTTATGATTTATTTGTTGAAGTTGTCATGGACCTTGATGTTAAGTTTTGATACTTTTTATGATATTCCCCCAAAACTATAGACCTTGGGCCTAATCTTATTTCTACAAATCTTTAATGGAATTGAAATGTTATTTGGACTATCTATATTAATTCTGCATGTGGTTAATGAATGTTCTTTAAGGTAGTTATAGATATGTGATTATTGTGCATGCTAACATTGCCATGCAAATATAATTTGAGGATGTTAAATTGAGAAAGACACCGCCACCTGGGCATACACCATAATGTCCAACTGGGGAATCGTTCAAAGGTCAAAGGAGGTCGACGATAGGAGATTCCCCATGCAAATAAAATGTAATCACCTTATAGTGGACTTTAATGCTATTGAACAAATGTGGGTGTAACTGTTGTGCTAAATCTACATTTGGACTTGCATTTCAGACCATATTCCATGCATGCGTAACCGCCGCCGCTCCACTTTCTCTGCTTTCCCTAAAATGGCATCCTCCTAGTTTGTGGAGTTGACTTCCTTGCTTAGTTGGTAGTATACATAAGGATTAGATGTTCCTTCTCATGAGGTTGCACGATCTAATATTGTACTTGCATTCTTAGTTTTCAGTGATACAATTACACTGCTCTATTGTACTCATGTTTCTTGATGAATAAAATGAAGTTCTAAGTTTGTGCATCTGAGTTTTCATTAGTAGTAGAGGATACTCATCTAAGGGGGCCCACATGGTGAGCAATCCATTCTTTAGCTTAGTTGAGGAGAGCTATTAATTTATGTTTAGTAATTAGTTAAGAATCTGGCACTGACTGTTCCTACAGCCACTAGAATTCCATTTTGTGACTGTTCCTGCAACCAAAGCAGATAGAGTAGTTTCCTATTTGTTTGCTCAGATTTTCATTCCTATCATGCATTTCAGCTTAGTGTAGTTGTTGGTTGACATTCAAAATTTATGTTATTCCTTTCCAAGCAATTTACTTTCAACACTATGTATTTCTTAGCTATAGAATGAAAATGGCTACTTTGGGTTCCTAGTGCACATACTATGTTGAACCATTTCAATTTCATGTGCCTGGGTTGACAATTTAAATGTACCTTCATAATGATTGAAATAGCTATTCAGGTTAGATGACCAATCTTTGAATCGTGGTTGTAAAGGCCTAGTTGTTAAATCATTGTAGGAGGCCAACATTCTTGGTGTTGTTGTCAGGGATGGTGTCAAAATAGGAAGTTCTTTGGAGTCATTGATAGTTTTCTTATTGTAGTGTTTCTGAAGTTGTTCTTAGCATACCCCTCATTTAGGAAGTAATGACCCCCTTTATTCTTTACCAATTCTTTATGTGATTTGGATGATAATGAGTTGATATCACATGCATAGAGGAAGGAGAAGGGATGCTTATGGGAGATTCCTTCCTAATAATCCTAATCCATTCCAGCTAGTTGAATATCAGAACTTTCCAAGAGAAGAAGAAGAAGGAGATCCACACCCCTTTGCTGATGCATTTCATGATTTGACTAGCTCTGAAGTTTCCTCTAAAGACCAAAATTAGCTTGAGAATCCCTTTGCTTGGGAACTACATCAAGAAGGCATGGGTGATGCAAATAGAAATAGACCTAACCAACCAACTTTTCATTTCCCTATTTCCCATCAGAATGAAGTTGACAACATAAAAAATATCCCTGCTTCAATACTCCCCAAGTTTTATGGCTTGTCATAGAAGATTCTGATACCTTCTTGTTTGAGTTTAACATACTCTACAGGAGTTATGACTATACCACCAATGCCCATAGGCTTAAGCTATTTCCTACCACTCTGAAAGAAGTTGCATTAAAATGGTTCATGAGCCTTGGCAAAGATACTATGGAAACTTGGGAGGACATGAAGACAAAGTTACTTGAGAAATACAAGGAGTATTGCAAGGGCAGTGACATGAGAGGAGGTGACATTTTTAGGATGCAACAAAAGGAAGATGAGAGCCTGGAGGATTATATTGCAAGGTTTATGTTTTTCCTACAAAAATCTCCACACCATACACTTAATCAAGACTCACAAAAGTTGTTTTTCCTGAGAGGAATTAATGACAGCTGCATTGATGCCTTGGACCTGATGGGAGGAGGAGATATCTCCCAAGTCCCTTGGGAGGATATCAAAAAAATATGCTAGAACTATTCTAGAGCAGCTTCAAAGAAAGGGAGAGTTTACCAATCTTCCATGGGTAAGTAATCTACCAGTGGAGTTTCAAGAATGGAGATTACTCATTTGTTGGTAGACTTCAAGCAAGACATTATAAATAATCTAGCTACTCAGCTGGATACATTTAAAGCCAAGAAGAAACAAGAGGAGGAAGATGTTGGAGTTAAAATGACACTGAGAGGGGGGGGTGAATCAGTGTCTTAACAAATTTGACCAATTTTTCAAAAACTTCAAAACATAACACAGATTTGTTCTCAATATTACTCTGATTATTGCATTCATGAGTTGAATGTAATCATTCATAAACAAAATTGAGAAAAGTAATAACTCAACAGTGAACAAAACAACAATAGCATAGTAAAACAGAAAGAACACAGAAGAACAAAGAGGCACAATATTTTTCTGAGTGCAAAAACCCTCCTGGGGTATAAAAACTACTCCCTAAATGCCTTCCTGGCTTAATCTTATAAACAACTGTTCACAATGCCTTATAGGCTGATTTTTGAGCACCCACTCAAGGAGCACCAACCCCTCATTTAGAGATATCTATCTCAAGGAGTACCAACCCCTCAAATTATGTTTTGAACAATAATAATGATTCAAAGGGTTTCTCTATTTTTAGTTAATCACATATCTCTCTATTTTCTCATCGACAAAATACCTTAAAGATTCAATAACTGAATCCATAAAATACCTCATAGAGAAGAAACTCACAATCTCTGCATCTTGTTATAAAGATTTTATTGCAGAGTTTTATCCATATATTTTTTATACATCCAAGGAATGATAATCTCAGAATTACATCAACAGTCAAATAGAAAACTAAGTTTTTTGCTTCTATATATGCATCTTGATTTACATGCCAAATAGGTAACTGTCTTCAGGAGTAACGGCAGAACAACCAACCCAGCTAAGAGCCGTTCTCAACAAATCTGTAACGAATGAGTTCATTTTTCTGCATAAAAAGCACAACTATCCACCATAGAAAATCATAACCTCTAATGCATGAATGACAATACTCAGTTAGGGCATCATTTGTCATAGAGATGCAGAGAGCAGTTAAAGAAAAATTGTGATAATAAGTTAATATGCGCAGTATGAAATGCATAAATAAAAATACCAGATAGATCTGTAACTCCCATGGCTCCATTATCCACTGTCGAGCTTCTAGTCAGAAATGCACCAAATAAACCTTCCATAAACCTCTGTAAGAATTGTTACAGTCAGCAACAATAGAAACGTAAATACTCATGATGGTGGCCAGGCTAGGGTTTGATACCCAGCCAAAAAGAATAAGCTCAAAATGTTTTCCCTAAACCTTTTATTTCAATCGATGACATGTTATACCGAAGGCAACTTTAACATTGCCAAACATTGAATTTGCTTTCGCTGTGACACATCAGATTTGAAGAGAAGACATATCGAATACCACATGCTACGCCGATGGACTTCCTTAGTATATTATTCTTTCGTTGAGACATGAGGAAAATTCTTACCGAGATGCCCTTTTAGTTTCATTCATAATCGATGTAACAAACAACCTTCGGGGGGACCTCTTGGAGAAAAAAACTTTGTCATACCGAAAGACATTCGATACACATTATCGCCGTGACAATTCAACACCTATGCCAAAGGCCTTTATCATTTCCAAGTCGCCAAGACTATACATGGTCGAGGAGACACTATATAGACTGCCCCTTGTTTTGCCGAAACATCCCGAGCTCACAATAGATCGCTAGGACAAAAAAGATCTCACACCGACAGAAACCTTTTTCCTGATGTGCATTGCTATAACATTATAATATTGGTGAGACCTTTCATAGAAAGTTTGAGTCATACCGAAAAACTTCATTCACTCGGAGTCGCTAAGATAGGATAGATCCTATGCTGACAGAGTTCTTTTGTGTTTGATCGGTGAGACCGGAGGTCTCTCGCCGAAAACCCTAGCTCTTGCCGAAGAGACTACCTACATGTTTTCGGTCGGTGTAACAAATTGAATTCGCCAAGACCATATAACAGTGCCACAACTTTCACCGATAGACTTCCACATGCATTAGTCGGTGAGACCAAGTGAAGTCGCCAAGACCTTAGCCTGATACCGCTAAGTCTGGCCGAAGTTCTCTCAAAGAGCAGTTCAGTGAGACTCCTCCCGAAAAATAGATAAAACCTTTTGAGCATGAGTCAGTAAGACAAGAAAGACTTGCTATGACATTACTCTGAGGATGATTTCCTTTGTTGATATGCTCATTCTGAAGCGGGTCAGGGAGACATAAGGGAATCGATAAGACCTTATCCTAATGGTATTACATATGCTGATAGATAACACATTCTGTCACCGAACCCAAAGACAAGTCTTGCCGAAAATAGCCTGTAAGATAAATTCAATCACTGTGACATCTGAAATGTCTTGCCGATAGGCAACTCAGACATTTCAAAGTGGATCGGGGAGATCCTGCCATACTCATGCTGATATTTGTAAGCCCGAATGAGAAACAACCAATACCTATGATATGCAAAAGGAACCATCCTAACAAAGAAACCATCAGTCTATCATTCATAACAAAGAATCATAAATCAACTATAATCATAATGCCAAAGAAATCATAAATCAGAGATTTTGTCATCAAGGACAAACCATAAGCACAACTAAGATCCAACAAACTCCCCCTTTGTCCTTGATGGAAAAACACAAATGACTCTCCCCCTTTTTGCCTCAATGATAAAGAATAGAAGAGAAGAATGTGCATTGCCATGAAATACAATTGAGAAGCCAACCAAAATATCATGAGAAACAACTGCAAAAAAAGAGAGTAGGAGTGCAGCAACCAAAATTGTAGGAGAGTTGTAAGTGAATCAAAACATATAACATGCTCCCCCTAAGCATTAGCTTGGAGATTCAGTGAAGTAATGATTGAGAGATAACTCCCAATCGAAGTCTCAGCCTTTCAAATAGCTCTTTTGCTAAGGGCTTAGTGAAAATGTCAGCCACCCAATCTTGTGAACCAACAAACTGTAAGCAGACATCATTAGCCAGTACCTTTTCTTGCAGAAAATGAAACTTGATAGCAATATGTTTAGTTCTAGAGTGCATAACAGGATTTTTTGAAATATTTATCACACTAGTGTTATCACAAAGAATGGAAACAGGTTTAGAAACATCAATACCCATATCTGAAAGAGTCTGACTCATCCACAATACTTGAGTATAGCATGAAGTGGCAGCAATGTATTCTACTTCAGCAGTAGAAAGAGAGACAGATACTTGTTTCTTGCTGTGCCATGCCACTAAACAATCACCAAGAAAGAATGCAGCACCACTAGTGCTTTTCCTATCATCCAAACAACCAGCCCAGTTAGCATCAGTATAAGCAATCAAAGAGAAATCATTGCTCCTAGGATACCAAAGACCATAATCAAGAGTGCCCTGAATGTATCTAAAGATTCGTTTAACAGCAGTAACATGAGAGTCTTTAGGTGATGCTTGAAAACGTGCAACAGTGCAAACTGCCTGCATAATGTCAGGTCTAGAGGTAGTTAAATATAAGAGACTGCCGATCATTGATCTATATTCTGTTTGATTTGTATCAGGAGAATCATCAACCTTAGTAAGTTTGCAACCAATAACCATTGGAGTGCTAACTGGATGGCATTCATCCATCTGAAATTTCTTAAGCATCTCTCTAGCATATTTGGATTGAGAAAGAAATATTCCATTCTCACATTGAGAGATTTGTAGACCCAGAAAGAAATTTAATTCTCCTAACATTGACATTTCAAACTCAGATTCCATAATCTGAGAGAACTTTTTACTCAAAGTGACATTATTGCAGCCAAAGATAGTATCATCAACGTAAATTTCAACAACCAAAATATCAGAACCTTCAGTTTTAACATAAAGATTACTGTCTACACCTCCTCTAACAAAGCCATTAGATATTAAATGACTGTCCAGCCTAGAGTACCAAGCTCTAGGTGCTTGTTTTAGGCCATAGAGAGCCTTTTTCAATCTGTAGACATGGTTAGGATTATCTTTGCATATAAATCCTTCAGGCTGTTCAACATAGACCTCTTCATCTAAATAGCCATTCAAAAAAGCAGTTTTGACATCCATTTGATAAATAGTAAAGTTTTTGTAAACAAAATAAGCCAAGAATATTCTGATAGATTCTAGTCTAGCAATAGGTGCAAAGGTTTCACCAAAATCAATACCTTCTTGTTGAGCATAGCCTTTGCAGACAAATCTTGTTTTGTTGTGAATAACATTACCATTTTCATTAACCTTGTTTCTGTATATCCATTTGCCTCCAATGACATTCTTGTCATCTGGTCTTGGGACTAACTCCCAAGTTTGATTTTTCTCAATCTGATCAATTTCTTCCTGCATAGCATTAAGCCAACATGAGTCTGTGAGAGCTTCATTAAAAATTTTAGGCTCAAACTGAGTAACTAGACAGAAAGCAATTTGTGCCTTTTCATCAGATTCTGTAGCCTTTCTTCTAGTTTGAACTCCTGCATTTTTATCCCCAATAATCTGATCTTTGGGGTGGTATATAGCTAGAGTTTTCGAAGGAGCATTTGATGCAACCTTTTCAGGACTTGCATTTTCATTTTTAGGGCTTGCTGATTTAGCAATAGACTTTGCTGTTCCAACTCCTTCAGAAATTATTTCAAATTCAAGTTCTTCCTCATTATTTTGCAAAGATTCAGCATTCAAATGTGGTCTTTCATCAAATTTTACATTAACAACTTCAACAATCTTATTAAGCCTTTTGTTGAGACATTTATAAGCTTTGCTATGAGTTGAGTATCCCAAAAAGATACCCTCATCACTTTTGGATTGAAAACTTCCAAGATTATCATCATCCTTTTTGATAAAACACTTACTTCCAAAATTTTTAAAGTATTTGACAGAAGTAGTTTTTCCATACCACAGTTCATAAGGAGTGTGTTTAGATTTCACCCTAAGCTGCACTCTATTCAAAATGTATACAGCTGTATGAACAACTTCTTTCCAATACATATCAGACAACTTAGTTTTTTTTTAAATTTTTTTATTTAGACTGCAGGAATCGGGTAGCATGACCCCATATAAACTGCAGTGTGCCTGGTAAACTTTTTAACGTGACCGGCGGCGCTAGTGCAACACGCCCTCTGGTACCACGGGGGTGGGGGAGACTAGACCTCGTGACCAACCTCCTACAACAGGAAAGATTTAGCCAACCGAGCTAGGGCCCCAACCCATTAGACAACTTAGTTTCATCTAGCATGGTTCTAGCCATTTCTTTTACAGTTCTATTTTTACGTTCAACTACCCCATTTTGTTGAGGTGTTTTAGTTGCAGCATATTGCCTTTTAATACCGTGTTGTTCACAGTAATCAATAAACTCTTGAGAGGTGAACTCACCTCCTTTGTCTGATCGAAGGCATTTGAGTTTCAGATCAAATTCCTTTTCAACCATTTTATGAAAGATTTTGAACCTTTCAAAGGCTTCTGATTTGTGCTTAAGAAATGTGACCCAAACCATTCTAGTATAATCATCTACAAAAAGCATAAAGTATTTTTCACCATTAATAGACCTTGTTCTAGTTGGTCCACATAAATTAGTATGCACAAGCTGTAAAGGTTTTGAAGAAGAATGTTCTTTTGTCTTGAAGCTGATTTTAGTTTGTTTACCACTTAAGCATTCTTTGCACACATAATTTTTTGGCTTGTTAAGAATTGGTAAACCTCTAACATTCTGATTCTTACTGATTCTAACCAGATTTTCAAAGTTTATGTGTCCTAATCTTTTATGCCATAACCAACTATCTTCAATTTGGCCCATTAGACACATACCTTGAATATTGTCATTGCAAGATGAGTCAAGGAGATTGTACACATTTCCTTTTGTCCTCCTTCTAGCTGCAACAACCTTTCCAAGCTTGTTCTTAATCTCACATCCCTGCAAATTAAAAAGAACATGATAACCACTATCATAGATTTGACTAACACTTAGAAGATTGTGCTTGAGACCTTCCACATAGTACACATTATAGATAGGAGTGTCTTCATTCAGAAGAAGTGAACCTCTACCTTTAATTTGAATACCAGAATTATCACCAAACTTGACATATCCACCTACATAATCTTCAAGTTTTATAAACTTGTCCTTATCGCCAGTCATATGGTTAGAACATCCACTGTCCAGGACCCATAAGTCCTTTTTCTTGGAATGAAAAGCAGTTTGAACCAACATAGTTTGGTCAATGTTGTTGACAGTCTTAGGTTTCCAAACCTTTTTAATTTTCTGTTGTTTAGATTGCATATCAGTTCTGCACTGTTTGACAGAATGTCCTAAAGTATTGCATTTAAAACATCTGATCTGTCTAACAAAACCATAGTGTTGCCTAAGACCAAACCTGGGTACTCTAGAATTCATAAGCCTACAAGTGCTCACCTTATGACAAAATTTGTTGCAGAAAAAGCAATAACCATAGAAAAAGAATTAACATTGTATGAAGGTCTATTACCTTTAAAAAACTTAGCATGATCCTTACCAGCTGAGTGATTTGAACCTAAATTTTTGACTTCAGAAGAGGGGTTTTGTTTTGCTTTGTTAGTTGAGCATTCACCCTTTTCAAAACCAACACCAGATTTATCTTTATACACCTTTTGTTTGTTGAGCATCTCATTTAGTTTTAGAGTGCTTTCATATTTTTCAATTTCCTTCCTAAGAAGGACTACTTCTTGTTCCAGTTTTTGAATTTCATGATCTTTGTAGCTTACAGTCTCCCTAAGACAAACTTCAGCTCTTTTAACTTCTTCAAGCTAAGTTTTCAAAGAGATCAATTCTTGATTTGGTTTATGTTCTTGAGTAAGAACTTGTTTTTTGAGTTTTCTGACCTCTTGAAGAGCACATTTCAGCTCACTTTCAAGATCTACTTCACCTTCTTCAGTGTCAATGGTGTTAGAATCATTTTGCTGAGTAAATTCAGCCATGAACAAAGTTTCAACTTCATCAGCTGATGAGTCTTCAGACTCAATATCAGATTCATCCTTACTAAACAGACTTTTCTTCTTTTTAAAATTGAAGTTTCGTTTAGGTTTGAAAGCCTTCTTCTTAGGTTGTATTTCAGTTGTCTCGTTGTCATAGATTTGATCATCATAGGGACACTTTGTAGCAAAGTGACCTATTTTTCCACAGTTAAAACATTTAAAGGGAAGTTTTCCCTTATATTTTCCTGACCCCTTTTTAAATCTTCTAACAAAATGAGATTCTTTAGAATCAGACAACTCTGATTCACTGACATCGACTTTTTCTTTCTTTTCAGAGTTAAAGGCAGTTTCTTTTCCTGTTGAATTATTTTTGCTAGTTCTCATTTCATAGGCAGTAAGTATTCCTTGCAGGCTGTCTAAGGTAAGCTTATCAAAGTGTTTCTTTTCTTCTAGGGCTGAAACCTTAGATTCAAATTTAGATGGTAAGGACCTAACAACTTTTGTGACCACATCAAATTCATTAACCTCTTGACCTAGACCTTTCATTCCATTGACAACTTCATCTACTCTTAGGAAATATTCAGCCACTTTCTCATCATCCTTCATTTTCAACTCCTCAAACTGATGTTTGAGAGTAATGATTTTTGACAGTTTGACTTTCTCATTCCCTTGATATATAGTTTCAAGTTTTTCCCAGATTCCATGAGTAGATTTGCAATGCATGACTTTAATGAACACATCTTTAGTTAATCCACACAAGATGGAATGCTTAGCTCTGGAATTTGTTTCATACTTCTTTTTCTTAGCAGCATCAGTGGGAATAGTGGCTGGTACATTGTAATCTTCTAAAACAATGCTCCAAACATCAACATCAAAAGAAACAAGAAAAGCTTCCATTC
The DNA here is from genome assembly GCA_007258455.2 of Sequoia sempervirens. Classification (NCBI taxonomy): domain Eukaryota; kingdom Viridiplantae; phylum Streptophyta; class Pinopsida; order Cupressales; family Cupressaceae; genus Sequoia; species Sequoia sempervirens. Next base: position 297,040,915 of record VDFB02047230.1, read on the forward strand.
TTATTCTCCATAACACATAATCTGTTCCATCAAATAATGAAGCTCTGGTAATAGAGGCACCTTCTTGAGAATGTGCCATTAAAAACAAAACTCCAAGACCAAGATCAATCCAAGGTAATTAAACCAATCAGAGGACCCTATGCTTTGATACCAATTGTTGGAGTTAAAATGACACTGAGAGGAGGGGGTGAATCAGTGTCTTAACAAATTTGACCAATTTTTCAAAAACTTCAAAACATAACATAGATTTTTCCTCAATATTACTCTGATTATTTCATTCATGAGTTGAATGTAATCATTCATAAACAAAATTGAGAAAAGTAATAACTCAATAGTGAACAGAACAACAACAGCATAGTAAAACAAAAAGAACACAGAAGAACAAAGAGGCACAATATTTTTCTGAGTGGAAAACCCTCTTAGGGTATAGAAACCACTCCCTAAATGCCTTCCTGGCTTAATCTTATAAACAACTGTTCACAATGCCTTATAGGCTGATTTTTGAGAACCCACTCAAGGAGCACCAACCCCTCATTTACATATATCTATCTCAAGGAGTACCAACCCCTCAAATTATGTTTTGAACAATAATAATGATTCAGAGGGTTTCTCTATTTTCAGTTAATCACATATCTCTCTGTTTTCTCATCTACAAAATACCTTAAAGATTCAATAACTGAATCCATAAAATACCTCATAGAGAAGAAACTCACAATCTCTGCATCTTGTTATACAAATTTTATTGCAAATTTTTATCCATATATTTTTTATACATCCAAGGAATGATAATCTCAAAATTACATCAAAATTCAAACAAAAAACTAATTTTTTTGCTTCTATATATACATCTTGATTTACATGCCAGATAGGTAACTGTCTTCAGGAGTAACAGCAGAACAACCAACCCAACTAAGATTCGTTCTCAACAAATCTATAATGAATGAGTTCATTTTTCTGCATAAAAAGCACAATTGTCCACCACAGAAAATCATAACCTCTAATGCATGAATGACAATACTCATTCAGGGCATCATTTGTCATAGAGATGCAGAGAGCAGTTAAAGAAAAATTGTGATAATAAGTTAATATGCGCAATATGAAACACATAAATAAAAATACCAGATAGATCTATAACTCCCATGGCTCCATTATCCACTATCGAGCTTCCAGTCAGAAATGCACCAAATAAACCTTCCATAAACCTTTGTAAGAACCGTTACAGTCAGCAACAACAGAAACACAAACACTCATGATGGCGGCTAGGCTAGGGTTCGATACCCAACCAAAAAGAATAAGCTCAAAATGTTTTCCCTAAACCTTTTATTTCCATCGATGACATGTTATGCCGAAGGCAACTTTAACATTGCCAGACATTCAATTCACTTTCGTTGTGACACATCATATTCAGAGAGAAGACATATCAAATACCACATGCTACACCGATGGACTTCCTTAGAATATTATTCTTTCGCTGAGACATGGGGAAACTTCTTATTGAGATGCCCTTTTAGTTTCATTCACAATCGCTGTAACAAACAACCTTCGGGGAGACCTCTTGGAGAAATAAACTTTGTCATACCGAAATACATTCGATATACATTGTCGCCGTGACAATTCAACACCTATGTTGAAGGCCTTTATTATTTCCAAGTCGCCAAGACTATACATAGTCGGGGAGACACTATATAGACTGCCTCTTGTTTTGCCGAAACATCCCGAGCTCACAATAGATCTTTAGGACAAAAAAGATCTCACACCGACAAAAACTTTTTTCCTGATGTGCATTGCTATAACATTATAATATCAGTGAGACCTTTCGTAGAAAGTTTGAGTCATACCGAAAAACTTCATTCACTCGGAGTCACTAATACAGGATAGATCCTATGCCGACAGAGTTCTTTTGTGTTCCATCGGCGAGATCGGAGGTCACTCGCCGAGACCTCTCGCCAAAAACCCTAGCTCTTGCCGAAGAGACTACCTACATGTTTTCGGTTGGTGTAACAAATCGAATTCACCAAGACCATATAACGATGCCATAGCTTTCACCGATAGACTTCCACATGCATTAGTCGGTGAGACCAAGTGAAGTCGCCAAAACCTCAGCCCGATACCACTCAGTTTGGTCGAAGTTCTCTCAAAGAGGAGTAGTTCGGTGAGACTCCTCCCGAAAAATAGATAAAACCTTTTGAGCACGAGTCGGTAAGACAAGAAAGACTCGATATGACATTACTCCGAGGATGATTTCCTTTGTCGATATGCTCATTCTGAAGTGGGTCGGGGATACATAAGGGAATCGATAAGACCTTATCTCGACGGTATTACATATGCCGATAGATAACACATTATGTCATTGAACCCAAAGACAAGTCTTGCCGAAAACAACCTGTAAGATAAATTCAATCGCCATGACATTTGAAATGTCTTGCCGATAGGCAACTCAAACATTTCAAAGTGGATCAGGGAGATCCTGCCATACTCATGCCGATATGTGTAAGCCCGAATGAGAAACAACCAATACCTGTGATATGCAAAAGGAACCATCTTGACAAAGAAACCATCTTCCAAACTCTGTCAGTCAAATAGATAGCATTCATAACGTGAACCAGAAATCTCAATAGATATCTTTCTGTAATAGCCAAGAGACATCAAAGAAGTGCCATTATAAATCATAAGGATCAGAGATTTTTTCATCAAGGACAAACCATAAACACAACTAAGATCCAACATAAGAGGCAATGCTACTAGAGTATTTCCCCCATTATAGATAAAAGAAGAAGGACTGTAGATGCAAGATGGTAGCTAATATTGAAAGCAAGAAGATTGCACCCAAGTTCAAGCCAATTCAGATTGAAGAAGACCAAGTCTACTATGTTGCACAAACGAGGCCTTAGGCTCCAAGACAAGGTATGCCACCAGATCCACTCTCTTATGCTAGGCCATATTTCATTTCCTATTTATCTGGTAACCAATGGCATCCCCCATACCCATCTAGCTATGGAGGATATCTGCCACAACCGTGGGATAACCCTCCAAATTCTTGGCCCAATCATCAAAAATCTCCACCCCAGTGGCATCAACCTCTGGGGAATTAGCAGCAATTTCAAGGGCATTGACAACCACCTCCAGGAAATTGGAAGCAATTTCAAGGGAATTGGTAGCCACCTCTAGGAATTTGGCAACAAAAAAATCAATGGAGGGGAGGACAACAATGGCCTACACAGACAACCAGTTACATGTAGCCACCTTCTCAGCCCCAACAACCTGCTATAATGCCTCCACTTGCTAATTCAAGCTCAAATCCACCTAAATCTACTCAGTTACCAGCTCATCCCACACCCAATCCAAATAACAAACCACGACAACAACCTGTATACTCTGTTGATTCAAATCAATTCCCTGCATATGTTGTGAGTGTGAATGGAATCCACTTGCGTTTAGGAACTACTTTGTCAACCCCTTCCAAACCCATTATCATTGAGCTTCCTATGGAAGAATAAGAGGAAACTCTGAATGATCCCATTCAGCCAAGTGCACCTAAAAATCCTGAACCAGTCCCAGTCAAGCAGACTCAACAAGAACCACCATTTCCTTAGAGATTGGAAGTTTCCAAGAAAAAGAGGACACAACTTTTAACATCTTGGATCAGCTGAAGCATATATGTGCCTAGATACCTCTATTCCAGGCCATAAATGATGTCCCAATCTTTGGAAAGGCAATCAAGGAAGCATGCCTCAAGAATCCATGTAGGAAAAAGAAAGACCCAATTACAGTTCATGTGGTGGGACAACTAGCTAACATCACACTTGGAAAAGTGACTATCCCTAAGTACAATGACCCAGGTAGTCCTATGGTAGAAGTTGTTATAAATGGGATTTAAATAAAGAATGCTCTGATTGATTTAGGGGTAGCAATAAATGTAATGACCAAGGACATCCTGCAACAACTAAACATTGCAAGCATGAGATCTATCCTACTATCATGTAGCTTGCTGATAGTTCTAATATTAAGCCTGATGGTATAGTAGAGGATCTTGTGGTAATTATAGACTCCTGAAAGTACCCAACATATTTCATGATTCTTTCTCCTAAAGCTACACTAGGTAGGTATCCCATTATTCTTGGAAGGCCATGGTTAGCAATTGCAGATGCATATATTGGATGCCGTTCAGGTGACATGACCATTTATGATGGGAAGAGCACCAAAAATTTTGTTCTTTATCCTCCTGCTCAACCATCCCATGATGAGAGTAATCCCGTATAGCCACATGTTGGTGAAGAGGCTGAGGAAGTTAATTTTGTGGCACAACTTATGATACTAGGTAGAAGCTCTTTCATGCAAATTCAAGACATAGATGAAGTATTGGCTAACATCATTCAAAACCATTGTGAAGTGGAGGAAGCATCATCTTCTCATTCTACTGCTCCAATCAAAACACTTTTTTCTGCTCTTCCTACAACCACTATTCTTGCAGACGTTCTTCTTGCAACCACTCTTCCTACAGCCACTCTTCCTATAGCCAAACTTCCTACAGCAACAGGTATGTCCCATACATTGCTGCCATATGAACTCAAGGTACCATGTGTTAATGAAGTAATCATGATAGAGTCAACTACACAAGTGTAGGTGTCAAAAGGGAAATATCTGAATGTTAACAACAAACTGAGTGAAGCACAATAGTTGTTATTGGCAGACTTATTGAGGACCCACCATAATGCATTTGCATGGGACTATCATGAGATGAAGGGATTGGACCCTAATCTTTGCACCCATAGAATTTACATCAGAGATGATTGCACCCTAGTGAGGCACCCACAAAGAAGAATTAACCTTGCACTAAGAGAAATTGTAAAAGGAGAACTATAGAAATTACTAGATGCAGGATTTATCTACCCAATTTTAGATAGCCAGTGGGTGTCTCCATTAGTGATTGTGCCTAAAAAGGGAGGGAAATGGTGAGTTTGTGTTGATTATAGGGAACTTAAGGCTACCACCAAGAAGGATCATTTTCCCTTACCTTTCATAGATCAAGTTTTGAACTCATTTGCAAGAAAATAATACTTTTCTTTTCTAGATGGGTTCAACAGCTACAACTAGATCCAAATTGCACCAAAGAACAAGGAGAAGACCACCTTTACCTATCCATGGGGGAACAATGCTTACTTGGTACTCCCATTTGGCTTATGCAATGCACTTGCAAATTTTCAGAGGGTAGTCATTAGCATATTTTTAGACATTTCTCACAATTGCATGGAAATTTATTTGGATGATTTCACCACCTACGGTGCTAATTTCAAAGAAGCATTGGAGAGTATCAAGAAAATCCTATAGAGATGTGAAGATCACAATCTCTCTTTTAAAAGTGAAAAGTGTTTCATGATGATGCAGGAAGGTGTAGTTCTTGGACACTACATCTTGCACAAAGGAATTCAAGTAGACCCTGCAAAGATTGAGGTGATCACAAATCTGCCCACACCTGCAAAATAGAAGGATGTTAGGAGTTTCTTGGACCATGCAGGATATTATAGGCACTTCATCAAGGATTTTAGCAAAATATCAGCACCATTGTATACTCTCCTCACTAAAGATGTTGAATTCCAGTGGACTGAAGATTGTGACAAGGCATTTTATGATTTGAAGACAACTTTGACTCATGCTCCTGTACTCAAAGGACCTAATTGGGAGCTTCCTTTCCACATCCATATAGATGCATCAAATTATGCCATAGGATAATTCTTAGGAAAGAAAGAAGGAGCCATTGAAAATTCCATTTATTTTGTCAGGGAAAAATTGCAGGGAGCTAAATTCAAGTATACAGTGACAAAAAAAGAAATGTTGAAAGTGATCTATGCCCTAAACAAATTTAGGCATTACATAATAGATTACCAAATCTTTGTGCACACTGACCATGCAACCATTAGATATCTCATGAATAAACCTCTGATCTTTGGTAGGCTAGCAAGATGGTTATTCTCGATGCAAGAGTTTGATATAACCATTGTGGATAAACTAGGGAAGGCCAATGATGCTGCAGATTTTCTTTCAAGAATGACTACATCAGGGGATAATCAGGCCATAGATGAATCTTTTCCTGATGAGAATATATTCTCCATTAGTGTACAAATTCCTTGGTATGTTGACATAGCTAACTATCTAGTCACAGGTAGAGTTCCTCCTCACTTCTCTCCAAAAGAGAGAAGGACACTCATTGAAAAATATTTTCCTTTCTCATGGATTGTTGGATGTTTGTTTTATACTGGACCAGACCATGTCATGAGGAGATGTGTGAGAGAAGATGATACATATGAAATTTTGCATGTATGCCACAATGAACCATGTGGAGGAAATTTTCCAGCCAAGAGGACAACAATGAAGATCATGAACATAGGATATTATTGGCAAACATTCCACAAGGATGCAAGAAGGTATACAAGAAAATGTGATTGATGCCAAAGGATGGGCAGACCAACCAAATCTGATGAGATGTCACTTTTCCCTCAAGTAGTAATCACTCCATTTGACAAATGGGGACTAGATTTTGTAAGACCCATTGATCCTCCATCAAATGGTAAGTCTTATATCTTAGTTTGCACTGATTATGCAACTAAGTGGGTAGAAGTTAAGGCCATGAAGCATGCAAGAGATAAAAAGGTTGTTGAATTTCTTTATAAGGAGATTTTCACAAGGTATGGAGTTCCAAGAGTGATAGTGGCTGATCAAGGGACTCAATTCACATCAACCCTTGTTGCAACACTGGTTAATGAGTACAACATAAGACACAATAAGTCTACTCCTTATCACCCCCAGGCCAATGGCCAAGTTGAGGTGACCAACAAAGAAATTCAAGCTATTATGACCAAAACAATGGCTATCCCCATAAAGGATTGGGAAAATAGATTACTAGAAGCTGTTTGGGCCTACAAAACTACTTGGAAAACAACTACATGCTTCACTCCATTTGAGTTGTTGTATGGAAAGACAACCATGATGCCCATTGAGTTTGAACATAAGACTCTTAGGACTGTAGACTTGGGGATGGATATATCTAAGGCATAAAGAGAAAGAATCCTGCAACTAAATGCTTTGGATGAGATAAGGAGAGCAGCCTTGCATCACACAGAGGTAGTGCATAATTAGAGAATTAGGTGGCACGATAAATTTATCAAGGACAAGAAATTCCAACAAGGAGACTGGGCCCTGCTTTATGATTCTAGATATTGGGACAATGTCAAAAAATTGTAGGCAAGGTGGCTAGGACCATATGAGGTTGTTGAAGTATTCCCTAATGGTGTTGTGTAGCTCACTACTATTGACCCAGTCAGATTTAAGCTGCTTGTTAATGATCATCGCCTTAGATTGTATCACAAGCCAACTTCTAGGGAGGAGTTCCTACAACAATTCACTCAACATGTTGCACCTGAGCTTCCTGCAGCCGAAGGAAGTGGACCTAGTGTCCCTCATTATGGCTAATTAAGGTATGTACTTGTCATAATAAAGACTTCCACTTTTGTGGAAGTCAATTTCTTCACCCATCCACCCATCTTCCTATCCATCTCCACCTTTCTCTCTCTTCCATCACATCACTTCATTCCACTTCACCTCATTTCACCTCATTTTCATTAATTGCTCAACTTATTTCTTAAAAAGGAGAACGACACTTTCTCCACAATCTTTGCAACGAATCCTCCACACATTCAAGTATGTGCACATTAATTGCTATATCTTAATTGTCTTTAGTGCATTCATTCAATTGTTGTACATTAATATGGACTTTCACCATAGCATGCCATTATTCCCTTCCCATGTCAAATCATCATTATTCGCATGTGAGGACACATGCCCAAATTTAGGTTGGGGGGAGGAAAAATATGTGAATAATTTTCCCACATGTTAGTCCATGCTGGTCTACATCAGTAAAATTTGAATTGAGCCAATTTGAAATTGAGTGAGAGGACGACTAGCATGTGTGAGGTGACACCAACTGCTGTCGCCATTTCTCTCCATCATAGCTTTCCTTTATTACTCCTTCCTTGCCATTATTGACCCTGTCATAATCTCAAGTTGCAAGCATAAGGTAAGAAAGGGGAAATTCAATCGACATTGGCATTGGAAATTTAGCAAGTGTTGCAGGAAGGTGAATTTGGTTTTTAGATGAGAATTGCAAGAAAACCGTCGAGTGATTGTTTGATTGCAGACAATGGGAGGTGGGTTAATTCAAAATGAACCCACAATGTATGGTGTATTACTGTAGGATGCACCCTGCCTGACCAAATTCAGAAACTGTGGGTGGTTAGACTACTTCCTAAAGTTGGATGGTTTTGATGAAGAAATTGCACTCAAATTCACCCAGAAATTATCTGAAGGGAAGGCCACGATAAAAGGGTTGGAAGTATTGGCGACTAAGGAAAGGATTGCAGAAGTCACAGGGTTTCCTATCGACAGTGAAAATTACCCTGGGCCGAATTCATAGAACCTAGTGACCCTCCATTGAGCATAGATAAACAAGGTGCGAAGAGAACCTCTCTGCCTGAGCCATGGAAGCAGATAGTTGTTTATGTCACAAGATACATCACTTGTGAAGGTCGCTTGTTGAATCTACATTTCGTGCACTTCAAAATTCTAAATCACATGAGGCACGGGAGGAGGATGAATGTTTCAAACGTGCTATGCAACCTTCTTGCAATCATGGCAGCCAAGACTCAGAAAGGTAGGGACAATCCGTTTCCCACCATTGTTTGATTAAATTTTTAGTTGAGAAGTCTTTGCATGATATATGTGGAATGACCTAGGAAGAATTCATAAAAAATGATCAAATTAGACCTGAGCACTTGCAACCTAGGGTTTTACCTCAACCTCGTAGGTCTATCAGGAGATTGAGCATGACCAAAGCCACTCTTGGTGCTTCAACCTCTAGCATGGGACCTAGTGTAAACCCTCCTGCAACAAAAGAAACCATAGAAATTAGCTCTTTTGAAACTGAGCACTTAGACAAAGAAAGTTCCTCTCCTAATTTTGATGATGATGTTCCCCTTGGCACCCTAATAAGAACTAAGGCACAAAAGAGAGAAGCAGAAACAAGAAAAGGAAAATTTAAAAAGAAACCGATAGAAAAAGATGTGCCAAGCTCTAAGAAGAGAAAGGTTGACATTGTTCATCTTGCAACCAAAGAAAAACATGAAAGCCCTCTTAGAAAATCAAGACCAACCAGGTCAGCATTTGTTACACCTCCGCAGGAAATCCCTAAGTCGAGAGAAATATTGTAGGGGGATGCAAAAGCTCCAATGAGGTAGGTGAATATAGAGGAAGAGGACATATTTGAGAAAGCAACAAACATAACACTGGCCGATCTTGCTAACATTGTAGAACAAGTCGAGAATCAAGGGTATGAGGAAAATCAAGATTTCTTGTAGCAAGAGATCCTATAGCATGAGGTCCTGTAGCAAGAGATCCTGCAGCAACAACAAGAACAGGAACAAGAGGCCCTGCAATAAGAATTAGGAGAACAATCAGTACCCTTGTAGCCAGAATTGTCTGAACAACCTGAATCCTTGCAATTAGTACCATATGAAGAGCAAGCATTGTCAAAAATGTTGGTAGGAATACATAACTCCCCTGATTTCTCAATGCACATGGTAGCTATGAATTTATGGAAAGAGATGCAAAGAAGGGAAGAAGAATGGAAGGAGGAGAAACACAGGTTGAAGAAGGAAATTCAAAAGAAAGATGAGGAGATTGAAGAGAAGGATGCATAAATTTCCACCTTGAAGAAGAAGGTAGATGATATGACAGCCTTGGTACCACTGATTTTAGAGTGCATGACCCCTCCAAGGGTCCATTCTTTTCATTTGAAGGAGAAATATATTTCTTTTAAGTTGGCACAAATTGTCTTAGGTTTGAACCCTTCTATTGAGACTCCTATTAAAATTTTCAATGCTTATCGAATTGCTTCACCTGAAATGAAGAATTTGTTGTGTGAGTTTTATTTGCATAATTATGCTATGACTCAAGACCATGATTGAAATCCACTGCTATATGTTGAAGATTTCCAATTAAGGGAATTTATGTCTTGGGTACAAAATGAGATCAGTTGGGGAAAAAAATATGGGGCTTATAAGAAAATGGAATCCAACATCCCTTTATCCATTAGGGCCGAATCAAGGAATCCAAGGGACATTTACAGTGAATGGCACAAAATGCTTTTTAGACCTAGCTATGGTAATAGGATTATGCCTTGGATAGGAGCAGATTATAGTGAATATGAGGCAAAGACAAGAGAAAAAGAGGAAACTATGAAGAGATACCTATCACAAAGATGGAATAGCCTAATTGATGAGCAAAAATAGGCTAAGCCTCATTCCATCCAGAACTATGCTGCAACACTCAAAAGAATTGATAGATATATACAGATTGGCAGAACAAAGGGATGATTATGGCTTCCCTTGACTTTTCATCCACCTATTCTGATGTGGCCCATACCAAAATTTAGGTTCTACCACTATGATATTGTTGCAGAGAGACAACGATGGAGTAGATTGGACATATTGGGAGGATTCTATTGGGACCTTGATTCACACAAAAAACACTGATGTAGGACAGTTGTCAGTTACAAATTTCAGAGCATTGACCAAGCAGAAGAAAAAATATTCCCTTGCTAGAGGACTAGCAACACTTTAGGTTGGGGGAGTGATGAGCCTAGTTTATGGTATAATTTTGGGTAGAATTTATGATTTATTTGCTAAATTTTTCACAGACCTTGATGTTAAGTGTTGATAACTTTTATGATATTCCCCCAAAACTATAGACCTTGGGCCTAATCTTATTTTTGCAAATCTTTAATGGCATTGACATGTTATTTGGACTATCTATATTAATTCTACATGTGGTTAATGAATGTTCTTTAAGGTAGATATAGATATGTGATTATTGTGCATGCTAACATTGCCATGCATATATAATTTGAGGATGCTAAATTGAGAAAGACACCGCTAGCTGGGCATGCACCATAACGTCCAACTAGGGAATCGTTCAAAGGTCAAAGGAGGTCGACAACATGAGATTCCCCATGCAAATTGAATGTAACCACCTTATAGTGGAATTTAATACTATTGAGAAAATGTGGGCGTTATTGTTGTGCTAAATCTGCATTTGGACTTGCATGTTTGACCAGATTCCATGCATGTGTAACCATCGCCGCTCCACTTTCTCTGCTTTCCCTAAAATTGCATCCTCCCAATTCGTGGAGTTGACCACCTTGCTTAGTTGGTAGTATAAATAAGGATCATATGCTCCTGCTCATGAGGTTGTGTGATCTAATATTGTACTTGCATTCTTAGTTTTTAGTGATATAGTTACACTGCTTTATTGTACTCATGTTTCCTGATGAATAAAATGAAGTTCTAAGTTTGTGCATCTCAGTTTTCATTAGTAGTAGAGGATACTCATCCAATCTATTATTTATCTTAGTTTAGTAGATTTATTACTTTTTGTTCAGTAATTAGTTAAGAATCTAGCGCTGACTGTTCTTGCAGCCACTAGAATTCCATTTTGTGAGTGTTCTTGCAGCCAAAGTAGATAGAGTAGTTTCCAGTTTGTTTGCTCAGATTTTCATTCCTGTCATGCATTTCAACTTAGTGTAGTTGTTGGTTGATGTTCAACATTTATGTTATTCCTTTCCAAGAAATTTACTTTCAACATTGTTTCTTTCTTAGTTGTAGAATGAAAATGGCTACTTTGGGTTCCTAGTGCACATACTATGTTGAACCATTTCAAGTTCACATCTCTAGGTTGACAATTTAAATGCACCTTCATAATGATTGAAATAGCTATTCAGGTTAGATGTCCAATCTTTGAATCACGGTTATAAAGGCCTAGTTGTTAAATCATTGTAGTAGGCCAACACCAATCACTATGAGCTCCATCCACACTAGCATCTTTCATCCCCAACATCATAAACCCATCGATTGAGACCAACAACATCATCTGGCATATGAATGGAATAATCATTATGAAGCAAAATATCAAAATCAAGCATCAAATTAAAAGAAAGTGAAAATACTATTTAATGCACAAGAGAGTTGAGAGGGGGGGGGGGGTGAATCAGTTGTACATTAAAACATCAAAACCATCTTTAATATTTAGATCCTTATAAACCATTAATCTATTATACTAATTTAGCATGAAATTAAATAATAGAATTGACAACACATTAACACCATACACATTAGAACACCAGATTTACATGGAAAACCCAAGAAAGGAAAAACCACGATGGGGATTAGCTCACAATATAAAGTAATTGCAACATAAAATACAATAGGATCACTATGATGCAAAGAAAACTTCACTTAGAACAAATTGACATAGCTAAAACAATGATTCATGACCAACAATGAAAAAATGCAACAAACTTGATTCACTTGACAACTTTCACAAATTGATTTATCTCAAACAATGATTAAATGCATTCTAGATCACATTGGTAGCCTAATGTGCATTCAACGAGGAAAAACCAACATGATGCAAAATTTTCTTGGTATTTTAGTCTTATTATAACATTTTCTATTGATTTCCAACCAACCATGTTCACACAAAGTACATATTTTATCAAACCCTTCAAAGTTGTTCCAAAGAATGTCCTACATTTCAATGCACCAAAATTCCATTAAATAACTTTCACAAAAATAATAATCAAGCCAATATCTTTGGTGAGATTGAATATAACATAATTATAGACTTCTCCTCCAATTTTTATCAAGATCCAATCTGTGGAAAAGGAAGTTATGTCATTTTCCCCAAAACTGCAAACCCTTAGTAGGGTTTAGACCTGCCCTCACAAAAATGGTTATAACTTATTCAAAACTTAATAAAATTTGATGATACTTGAAGAAAATTAAAGTATATTCAAATGGAAACAAAATCCAATTAGTTTAACATAAAAATATGGATTGTACAATTCATACCATAACGTTCTTGAAACTGTAAATTTTGGCAAACATTGTTAGAATAGGGTAGCCTCACCAAAATTGGCATATCTCCCACAAAACTGAATGAAATTTAACTAAACCAAAACCAAATGAAATATAACTCAATTATATTTCCAGCCATACCACTTTCAGGTCATTAAATTCAAAGTAAAATCCGTACAAACACCAATAACAACACTGGAACATTGGAAATTGCAAAAAATTCAAGTCTTCATTCAAAAAATTCTTGTTCAATCTACACACCAACCCTCCATTTGACTTGGAGGCTCATATTTATGCTTTTAAAATCAAGTTATTCCCCCAACCAACCTACAAATACCATTTAACAACTTTTAACAAACCTTTAAAAAGTTGTCATTACAACATTGACAACATTTTAGCCACTTTTACAACTTTTAACCAAATGACTCTAAAACTTCACAAATGACTTCAAATGATCATTAATGGTCCAAAATAACCTTATTTGCATCAAAAAACACAAAATAAGACAAAAAACAAAATTTGAGCATTTTGATCATTTTAAGCATGAGGGTGCTCCTGCACCATACTCCCAAGGGGAAGAAAACTCAAGTCCACTTGAGTGTAGGTTTTCCTTTTCTTCTTGGTCTTCCAATTCTTCTGCAACTTGTCCTTCATCTCTACAAATTTCTCTAGATCCTTTTTCTTCTTCTTGTACCATCTCTTACAAATCATCTTCTCAACTTCAAGGTATTAAAATTCAAGTTCTCATTCGTATGCCTTAGTACTACCGTCTATGTCTTCATCTTCATCATTCAAACACAATATGTCAACATATTCATCATCCATAAAATTAGAAAATGCAACCATTACCTCGGTTGTTTCAGCAACATATTCATCCCCATAGTGTGCTACATTTGTATAACCATCTTAATTCACTGTATGCACTTCTCCTCCTTCTTTATACTCTTTTCCATCTTTATTTTCGTTTGTTGCACCTGTAAACACATACTCACACACATTGTTAGAAATAAAATCTTGAGTATCAAGGGACCCATTTCCTCCACATGTTTCCTCTTCCTCAGATGGCTTAGGCTCTCCCATCATCATCGAAGATTCTTTAATGCTTGGTTTTACTGTCCCCTCTTGCCTTCTTTTCCTCTAAATAATCTTCTTAATAGGCCATTTAACCTCCTTCCTTATTGGCCAATTCCAACCTTTTCCTTGGTTTTCTCTCTCAAGCAACTGTTGCATCTCAAGTTCCATTCTTTCTTCCATTTCTTCCAAGCTGTGCCTCAACTCCATTATCTCTTGCTGCACTTTTATCTGTTCTTCCTTCTCATTTTTCTTCTTCATCTCAATTTTCTCTTTTCTCATCACCGGTTTCTTGCTTGGTGCCTCATTACTCTACAAGTCTCCATGAAAAAATATTCTCAACATCTCCATTTTTATTTCTCAAACAAGTCTCTTTCACCTTGCTTCTCCTTATCTTCACGATACCTCACCTAGGTTTCCTCTCCTTTTCCTCACTACCTAGTCTTTTGGCATCCAAGTTCTTCCTCAAACCCGCAAAAAGACAACGTAAACTCCCAAAATTTATCTTGCCCAGATCTTCAGGCTCTGATACCAATTTGATGGAGAGAAACCTTCACTTAGAAAAAATTAACATAGATGAAACAATGATCCATCACCAACAATGAAAAAATGGAACAAACTTAATTCACTTGACAAATTTCATAAATTGATTCATCTCAAACAATGATTAAATGCATTCTAGATCGCATTAGCAGCCTAATGTGCATTCAACAAGGAAAACCCAACATGATGAAGGAGTTTATTGGTATTTTAGTCTTCTTATAACATGTTCTATTGATTCCCAACCGACCATGTTCACACAAAGTACAAATTTTATCATACCATTCAAAGTTGTTCCAAAGAATGTCCTACATTTGAATGCACTGAACTTCCATTAAGTAATTTTCACAAAAAAATAATGAACCCAATCGCTTTGGTGAGATTGAAGATAACATAATAATATAATTTTCCTCTAATATTTATCAAGATCCAACGGTGGAAAAGGAAGTTATGACATTTTTCACAAAACTGCAAACCCTAAGCAGGGTTCAGACCTTCCCTCACAAAAATGGCCATAACTTATTCAAAACTTAATAAAATATGATGAGACTTGAAGAAAATTAAATTAGATTCACATGAAAACAAAATCCAATTGGTTTTAGATTAAAATATGGACTTTAAAATCCATAATATAATGTTCTTCAAACTGTAAATTTTGGAAAACATTGTTAGAATAGGGCAGCCTCACCAAAATTGGCATATCTCCCAAAAAACTAAATGAAATATAACTCAATTATCTTTCCAACCATACCACTTTCAGGTCATTAAATGCAAAGTAAAATCTGTACAAACACCAATAACAACACTGGAATGTTGGAAATTGCAGAAAATTCAAGTCTTCATTCAAAAAATTCTTGTTCAATCTACACACCAACCCTCCATTCAACTTGGATGCTCATGTTTATTCTTTTAAAATCAAGTTATGCCCCCAACCAACCTACAACTATCATTTAAAAACTTTTAACAAACCTTTAAAAAATTGTCATTACAATTGAAAAGTTGTCATTACAACATTGACAACATTTTAGCCACTTTTGCAACTTTTAACCAAATGACTCCAAAACTTCACAAATGACTTCAAATGATCATTAATGGTCCAAAATGACCTTATTTACATAAAAAAACACAAAACAATACAAAAACCCAAATTTGAGCATTTTGAGCATTTTAAGCATGAGTGTGCTCCTACACCATACTCCCAAGGAGAAGAAAACTCAAGTCCACTTGAGTGTAGGTTTTCTTTTTCTTCCTGGTCTTCCAATTCTTCTGCAACTTGTCCTTCATCTCTACAACTTTCTTTGGATCCTTTTTCTTCTTGTACCATCTCTTACAGAGCATCTTCTCAACTTCAAGGTACCAAAATTTGAGCTCTCGTTCATATGCCTTAGTACCACCGTCTATGTCTTCATCTTCATCATTCGAACACAATATGTCAGCATATTTATCATCCATAAAATAAGAAAATGAAACCATTACCTTGGTTTTTCTTACAACATCTTCATCCCCATAGTGTGCGACATATTTTATAACCATCTTCATTCACTATATGCACTTCTCCTCCTTATTTAGACTCTTTTCCATCTTCATTTTCATTTGCTGCACCTATAAACACATACTCACACACATTGTTAGAAATAAAATCTTGAGTATCAAGGGACCCATTTCCTTCACATGTTTCCTCTTCCTCAAATGGCATAGGCTCTTCCATCATCATCAAAGATTCTTTAATGACTGGTTCTACTGTCCCCTCTTGCCTTCTTCTCCTCTGAATAATCTTCTTAATAGGCCATTTAACCTTCTTCCTTATTGACCAATGCCAACCTTTTTCTTGGTTTTCTCTCTCAAGCAACTGTTGAATCTCAAGTTCCATTCTTTTTTCCATTTCTTCCAAGTTGTGCCTCAACTCCATTATCTCTTGCTACACTTTTATCTGTTCTTCCTTCTCATTTTTCTTCTTCATCTCACTTTTCTCTTTTCTCATCACCAATTTCTTGCTTGGTGCCTCCTTACTTTGCAAGTCTCCACAAAAAAATATTCTCAACATCTCTATTTTTCTTTCTTAAGAAAGTCTCTCACCTTTCTTCTCCTTGTCTTCATGATACCTCACCTAGGTTTCCTCTCATTTTCTTCACTACTTAGTCTTTTGGCATCTAGGTTCTTCCTCCAACCTACAAAAAGACAACACAAACTCCCAAAACTTATCTTGCTCAGATCTTCAGGCTCAAATACCAATTTGATGCAGAGCAACCTTCAATTAGCATAAATTGACATAGGTGAAACAATGATCCATCACCAACAATGAAAAAATGCAACAAACTTGATTCACTTGACAACTTTCATAAATAGATTCATCTCAAACAATGATGAAATGCATTCTAGATCACATTGACAACCTAATGTGCATTCAACAAGGAAAACCCAACATGATGCAAGAGTTTCTTGGTATTTCAATATTCTTATAACATGTTCTATTGATTCCCAACAAACCATGTTGACACAAAGTATAGATTTTATCAATCCCTTCAAAGTTGTTCCAAAGAATGTCCTACATTTCAATGCACCAAAATTACATTAAATAACTTTCAAAAAATAAACAATGAAGCCAATTGCTTCAATGAGATTGAAGATAACATAATTAAAAAAATTTCCTCCAATTTTTATTAAGATCCAACGGTGGAAAAGGAAGTTATGGCATTTTCCCCAAAGCTACAAACCCTAAGTAGGGTTTAGACCTGCCCTCACAAAAATGGTCATAACTTATTCAAAACTTAATAAAATTTGATGAGATTTGAAGAAAATTAAATTATATTCACATGGAAACAAAATATTTTTCTTTTTAGATAAAAAAATGAACCATACAATCCATACCATAACGTTCTTCAAATTGTAAATTTTGACAAACATTGTTAGAATAGGGCAGCCTCACAAAAATTGGCATATCTCCCACAAAACTGAATGAAACTTAACCAAACCAAAACCAAATGAAATATAACTGAATTATATTTCCATCCATACCACTTCAAGGTCATTAAATACAAATTAAAATCTGTGCAAACACCAATAACAACACTGGAATGTTGGAAATTACAGAAAATTCAAGTCTTCATTCAAAAAATTCTTGTTCAATCTACAAACCAACCCTTTGAATTCGACTTGGAGACTCATATTTATGCTTTTAAATCAATTTATTCCCCCAACCAACCTACAACTACCATTTAACAACTTTTAACAAACCTTTAAAAAGTTGTCATTACAATAGTGACAACATTTTAGCCACTTTTGCAACTTTTAACCAAATGACTCCAAAACTTCACAAATGACTTCAAATGATAATTAATGGTCCAAAATGACCTTATTTACATCAAAAAACACAAAAAAGACAAAAACCCAAATTTGAGCATTTTGAGCATTTTAAGCATGAGGGTTCTCCTGCACCATACTCCCAAGGGGAAGAAAACTCAAGTCCACTTGAGTGTAGGTTTTCTTTTTCTTCCTAGTCTTCCAATTCTTCTACAACTTGTCCTTCATATCTACAACTTTCCCTGGATCCTTTTTCTTCTTCTTTTACCATCTCTTACAGAGCATCTTCTCAACTTCAAAGTACCAAAATTTGAGTTCTCGTTCATATGCCTTAGTACCACTGTCTATGTCTTCATCTTCATCATTCAAACACAATATGTCAGCATATTCATCATCCATAAAATCAAAAAATGCAACTCTTACCTCGGTTTTTTGGCAACATCTTCATCCCCATAGTGTGCTACATTTGTATAACCATCTTTTTTCACTGTATGCACTTGGGTATGTGTAGGATCATCATGGAAAAAATAGACCCTTAAGTGGCAAAAAATTTAGAAAAATCAGAGTTAGGCAACTAGACGTAAAATTTTGAATAAGTTATCTATATTATTTCAAAAATATGTAGCAAATTTAATGTAGTTTCTAAACTACTAGGTTTATTTTTATTTTTTTAAATCTATTTGATTGCAAGTTTTTGGATTTAACTGTGTATGTTTTTGTGTCAATGTTTCAGATCACACTCAACGATCCATCATTAGGAAGAGGAACAATCAACATGTCGACACAAAAACATACATAGTTGAATCCAAGAACTTGTAATAAATCTCATGGACTGTGGAAAACTCATTCCAACTAAAATCTATTTGGTGAAAATTTGAAATTTCAATGCAGTAGTACTTAAATTTCATGGAAAAAATAAGTTGGTGTCTGTCTAACCACCCTAACCATAATAAAATGATAATATTTTTTTATAAGATTTTAGATATAAGTAGAGGACTGATGTCTTGATGTGATGCATATTTTTTGTAATTTTTTCCAAGTAAATAATTAATTATTAATTTTTTATTACAAGTTTTAAAAAATAGAAAAACTTGTATGTCTGACCACCTTAACTTGGTAAAAATTCATGAAATTCATTTTTTTTAATCCTATAGTATGCAAAGCATAGAATGTGACACATGTTTTGGATTCAAAAAATGTGATACCGTTTGAAAGCTATATGTTTTTCAATTAGGCTATCAATCAGGAATTTAGTCATAATTCTAATAGAAAATGAATAATAATTATTTATTAAATTCAAAGTAAAGAATAATTTATATTGGTGGAAAGTTGAGAATCTCCTTTAAAAACCCTGTTCGTTTCATCAATTTTGGGTAAAAAAAAAGTTTCCAGCCACATACCCTACACATACCCATCATATCGCCACTTTTTGGCCCATCATGATCCTGCACATTCCCACTTTTCTTCCTTCTTTAGACTCTTTTCCATCTTCATTTTCATTTACTGCACTTGTAAACACATACTCACACACA
The DNA here is from genome assembly GCA_007258455.2 of Sequoia sempervirens. NCBI lineage: Eukaryota > Viridiplantae > Streptophyta > Pinopsida > Cupressales > Cupressaceae > Sequoia > Sequoia sempervirens. The sequence goes on from VDFB02047230.1 coordinate 297,060,320, forward strand.
TTGTTAGAAATAAAATCTTGAGTATCAAGGGACCCATTTCCTTCACATGTTTCCTCTTCCTAAGATGGCTTAGGCTCTTCCATCATCATCAAAGATTCTTTAATTCCTAGTTCTACTGTCCCCTCTTGCCTTCTTCTCCTCTGAATAATCTTCTTAATAGGCTAGTTAACCTTCTTCTTATTGGCCAATGCCAACCTTTTCCTTGGTTTACTCTTTCAAGCAACTGCTGCATCTCAAGTTCCATTATTTTTTCCATTTCTTCCAAGTTGTGACTCAACTCCATTATCTCTTGTTGCACTTTTATCTGTTCTTCCTTCTCATTTTTCTTCTTCATCTCACTTTTCTCTTTTCTCATCATCGGTTTCTTGTTTGGTGCCTCCTTACTCTACAAGTCTCCATGAACAAATATTCTCAACATCTCCATTTTTCTTTCTCAAACAAGTCTCTTTCACCTTGCTTTTCCTTGTCTTTGTGATACCTCACCTAGGTTTCCTCTCCTTTTCCTCACTACCTAGTCTTTTAGCATCTAGGTTCTTCCTCCAACCTACAAAAAGACAACACAAAATCCCAAAACTTATCTTGCCCATATCTTCGGGCTCTGCTACCAATTTGATGCAAAGCAACCTTCACTTAGCACAAATTGACATAGGTGAAATAATGATCCATCACCAACAATGAAAAAGTGCAACAAACTTGATTCACATGACAACTTTCATAAATTGATTCATCTTAAACAATGATGAAATGCATTCTAGATCACATTGGTAGCCTAATGTGCATTCAACAAGGAAAACCAAACATGATGCAAGATTTTCTTGGTATTTCAGTGTTCTTATAACATCATCTATTAATTCCCAACCAACCATGTTCACACAAAGTGCAGATTTTATCAAACCTTTCAAAGCTATTCCAAAGAATGTCCTACATTTCAATGCATCAAACTTACATTAAATAACTTTCAAAAAATAAATAATGAATCCAATCTCTTTGGTGAGATTGAAGATAACATTATTACATAATTTTCCTCCAATTTTTATCAAAATCCAACAGTGGAAATGGAAGTTATGGCATTTTCCCCAAAACTGCAAACCCTAAGCAGTTTCTGACCTCAAAAAAATGGTCATAACTTATTCAAAACTTAATGAAATTTGATGAGACTTGAGGAAAATAAAATTAGTTTCACACAGAAATAAAATAAAATTGGTTTCAGATCAAAATATGGACCTACAATCTGTACCATAACGTTCTTCAGACTGTACATTTTGGAAAAAATTGTTAGAATAGGGAAACCTCACCAAAATTGGCATCTCCAACAAAACTGAATGAAATCTAACTCAATTATCTTTCCAACAATACCACTTTCAGATCATTAAATGCAAAGTAAAATCCGTACAAACACCAATAACAACACTGGAACATTGGAAATTGTAGAAAATTCAAGTCTTCATTCAAAAAATTATTGTTCAATCTACACATCAACCCTCCATTCGACTTGGAGGATCATATTTATGCTTTTAAAATAAAGTTATGCCCCAAACCAACCTAAAACTACCATTTAACAACTTTTAACAAACCTTTAAAAAGTTGTCATTACAACATTGACAACATTTTAGCCACTTTTGCAACTTTTACCCAAATGACTCCAAAATTTCAAAAATGACTTCAAATGATCATTAATGGTAAAAAATGACCTTATTTACATCAAACAACACAAAACAAGAAAAAAACCCAATTTTGAGTATTTTGAGCATTTTAAGCATGAGGGTGCTCCTACACCACACTATTAGAGGGCTCATTACCCAAAAGAAAGAAGGGATCACTACCATATTAGAAAGAAGAATATAGAATATTGTTACAATGAGAAATCCATCTCATAGAAATAGAAAAGATGCACTATTGCATCACCTGATCATCTTTAACCTCTGTGATGAATGTACACAACTTCTTCTCAAGTTGCTTCCAGTTGTCTTAGGCATTAAATCTCATACTGAATTTCACACTTTTGCACTTCACATCTCAAAAAATTTCATCATACCATACTAACTACAATCCTCATAAATTCAACACTCATTTATACCATCCTCAACCTTGAAAGCAATTTATAAGGTTGGCTATGCACCTCAACCATGCAAATTCAAATTAGTTTGACACCATAACATTCCCACAGTGGAGAGGAATGAAGTCAAACCACATCACACCTCAACTTAGACCTAAATACACACATACACGCCACACCACACTTTCAAAAACACTAAATCTCATCCGCAATTAGTGTAAACACCCAAGGTCGGTTGAACCTATGTTAACACCATTAAAAAATTAAGTACTCACATTTTTTGATCCAAAGTCGACTCATAGACCATATAAAACACTTAAACACAATTTGGAATATTCCACCAATACACTTAAATCCAACAAATCCTTTGCAATAACATTCACCTGAAGAACATACTCATTTTGTACACCCAATTAACCTTCCACACACTATAACACATGAATCCAACCTTGCAGAGAACCAAACCATAGACAAATCAGACTGAAGATAGATATGAACACTATAAGCACATTCCTAGATCTGCAAGACTAGAAGCCAAAACATGAAGAAATGCAGAGAAAACTATTTCTCCCAAACACCACTATTCATCACAATTCACACACTGGTGAACACAACTTCCTCTGCAGAAAGATCCAAAACATAAAACCCTAGATATAACTCCTTTGAAAACCTCTAATCAACATATCCAAACCACACAAGAATTATCTTCAATACAAAATAAATGCAAAGAAAAAACCGGAATGGCACTCTACCACACTAAACACACTTTACCACATTATTTCATATTTTATTCAAATTTTCTCAAAAGCACTTGGAAGCCAAGAACTAAAAACATCTTCTCACTATCTGCAACACACTCACAATGTCTCAACCACACAATAGGTTGATCTCCACAAACACTTACTCATCATTGCTACTTTAGAGGTTGATAACAGTGACAATATTGATGACAACATAATGCAACTAGCTACCACCATCTCTACAATCATCTTCATAAGCATTTGCAGTACTTTGCAACATATCCAACAAACTTATGAAGTAATACATTAATGACAACACCATATTGTCTTGACATCAACACCAACACCAATACTAGCAACATACCAACACACTTACTTCCTCAAGAGTTGATATCAATCCAACAACACTCCTTTGACATCAATGACAACACAATATTCTGAAAAATATAAATCAAGAACAAAAAAAAATGAATATAATAGTGACATGAATCCAAAAACCAAAAGGAAAATAAAAACATAATATGTATCCTAAAGCAAAGTGAATTGGTGAATCCAATCAAAGAAAAATATCAAAACAAAGAAAACAATAAAAAGTCCCATGTTGCATATACTATTTGTGCACCACCTTCACACTTATCATTCATTTTAGAATACAAAGCTTCACTATCAAAAAATATTGTTGATCCTAATCCCAATTCTACTCCCAACAATATCTCCCAAAATCCCTCAATTCAAACATCCTCATCCTAAATCTAATAACCCAAAACCCTAAATTTGTTGTATCCTAGAAACCACACTTTAACATAAGGGATTTAATGGAACTCTATCAAGATTTTCACATTTTGACAAGGCCAAACTAGCTATCAAAGAGCTTTACCACACTTGCATATTATACGCTAATATAACAATCCTAGCAAAGCGACTATGTATGACAAGATACTATTGGTGCATCATGGTAGGAAATGTATCCATGTCAACTATATTAGAAAATCATAAACTTTAAACATGAAGTTGTAGACATCAAAGGAAATCCAAAATTCTAAAAAAATTGAAAATTAAAAATTACAAAAAAAGCTAAAAATAGTAAAGAGAAACAAATTTGTCCAATGGTTAAAACCACTTCTTGTGGTTCCCTGGGAAATTAAAATGATAAAAAAACCCATTCATGGGCATCACGTGTAAAATAAATCTATTTTTTCCACTTGGGGGAAAGCTCTCTCACCCAACATTGCTCCTATCATGACATCCCATCATACCCATCAACCATATTTGCATAATAAATTTAGTCACACCTCATCGATCCCCCCTTTAACCTTGATAAGGACTAGGGGCCAAAACTTAAAACATTCTTTGGTGAATTCTTGGCATGGCTACCCATTTTCCACACACCATCTAGCATAATGTCATCACCAACATAGCCCTATCCAATCCATATCTTGAATTAACACATGTTATCCCATTGTGATATAGTCATGTAGCATCGTAAATTGTCACCCTTGACAATTTCACACTACCTTGACACCCTATTTTGATTAGAACTTTAATTATAATAATAATTTACCAATTTCAAGGCCAAATTAATAAAATATATTTAATTCCCCATCATCCCTATAAATTTAGGCCAAAAAATGTCAAAAAAGCAAATTTTTGAATGTTCTAAATTCTAATTGGTGGGCTTTTATGAGTTGAAAATGACCCCAAGATGGTCCCTACCGAAAAGGATTAATTAAAATAACTATTTAAACATGTTTTTATCTTATTTTGAGCATGAGGGGAGCAATTTATGAATGGGAGAAAAATTGAAGATTTCAAAATCAATCAAGGGCAATCAAGAGAAGATTTATGAGCATTATTGTAGTTTTAATTTTAGTCAAGCATTCATCATGTTTTTATGTGTCTATTCATGTGTTGTGATTATTAGCTTTGTGAGTACTAACACTTGTAGGTATTCAAAGAAATCCAAGAAAAATTGTAATCAAGCCTTGAGGAGATGTGAATGACTTCAATCCTTCAAGGAAATCATACCCGAGTGGTGAGTTGCAATCCATTGTTGATTCATCATTCATTTGTCATTTAGCCTCTATCCCTCACAAAAGGATAAGCTCTCTATCATCAACTTTTCCATTGTGGAGGTGGAAACACCAACACGAGGCTTGAATGAGGCAAGCCCCTATATGAAATAACCCTTTTTCTCTCTTTGAATGTGTAGGTTTCAGATCTGAATAATATTGGAGGAAGATTGAAGATCATTTTTTCATTGTTGCATTCAAAACCCTACAACTTGGCAAGATACGAAAAATCAATTGTCTTTACAATCAATGAAGATCCGATAGTGGGATCCGAAAGGAAGAATCCTTTGAGAAGAAAATTGAGGACTATGAAATTAGATTATAGTTTCATCTCTCTAAACATAGGAGCCCTTGGAGGCATCATTTGGGAAAATTAGGCCCAAATTTGAACCATAGGTGCACATTACTCTGCTCTTTCTAGATCTATTGTCGAATTTTGGTTTTACAATTTCTATGTTATAGAAAAAGGTACATTTTCATATTAGGTCTCATGGTTTCATTAAGGGGTAAGTGCACCAAGATGAGGGGCCAAAAAGGGGTCTTAAGTGGCCACTTTTTTTTGAAATCAAGAAAATACCGACCTTGGATGAGAAATTGAGGATAGTTACACTCAAGATTTTAAGATGCAAAAAAAAAAAGGATCATAGAGCTTCAAATGTACTTTCTAAACTAAACTACTAAATTTTTAAAAATGGTAGAGATTAAGGGGTTCAAACAAGTTACCCACACAAATTGGTCCCTTTTTTTTTCAAAAAAATAGAACATAGAATTTGTTGTGGGTAATTCAAAAGATTATTTTTTTTAGTATTTTTAAAATCGCTTTAGTGGAAAATTAGGTAACATCATTTATTGCGACCTCAAAAATTTTTAATCATTTTTTAATGAACATATATTTTTTAACGAATTTTCAAAGTGGAACCATCCTAAAAGAATAGAAATTTGACCGTGGTAACCCTATACTTTTTTAAAACTAATCAAAAATCATTTTTTTTTTGAATATGTGTAGAATAGAGTCTAGTTTATAAAAATGTAATTTATTTGAAATTTCAATGAATGGTTAAAAATACCAAATAGTGGTTTTTAACAAAAAATGGATACACCAAAAAAATAAATTAAAGATGAAAGCCTTAATATAGTCAAGATGTGAAAAGAATTACATTGTTAAATAGCTAAGAGAGAGCTTAACATTACCTAAGTGTTTTTTTTACTTGACCTTGAAACACGTGCAAACTTGATGGTTAGCACAATCAAGATTATAAGAGATTTTTTAGAATATGTAAAAACATGTTTTTGGGCATTGGAATGGTAGTCCAAGCCTTTGGGTTGGAAATCCAAATCAAATCCAATCCAAAGGCTTGGGGATTCCCAAACCAAGGTATAACATGAGTGCATTATGTCACAATTTTGACATAATGTGAGCACGTTACAATGCGCTTGCTCACATTATGTATTTCTTGATGTTTTTGCGTGTTTTATTTTTGTCTTGCTTTATGTTGGATTCCCAAAGTAAGGAATAACATGATTGCATTATAATTTATTTGCATTATGGCTCTGATGCAGAGGCTATGGGAATTTTGGAAACACACAAAGATTTCAAGGTTTACAAGGTTGCAATCTCAAGCTCTCTCCCAGGCACCCTAATGGAGGCAAGGCTCAAAGGTTCACTTGTGACTTAAAAGATTCCTTTATGGTTCCAAACCATTTGAATGCTCTTAAAAGACTCAACTATACTGTCTTGAATGGTTTCAAAATCCCAAGCCACTAACTTAGACAAAACCCAATTTTTGCACCTTAACTAGCCTTCTAGCCCAATTAGGCCTCTAGTAAAGGATTTTTGACTTTTCTCACAAACTTTCCAAAGAAACCTCCAATATAATGGTTAATTAAGTTGTGTTTTATGATGAAAAACAACATACCCAAACCCTGATATCACTTGCTTCATACAATCCCTTCCAAAACCTGTTGTTTCCTCAAAAACTAGGCCTAATTAGCCCTCTTTTTCAAAGCAACCCCTCTCTAAACTTATCCCCTGACCATGAAACTTTCAAAAGTCTCTTAAAATGTCTCAAAAATAAAGATTCCAAGTTTTTAGGCTTCTATGACACCTTTAACATGCTCAAACACAAAACCCTCACTAAATGGCTCTCAAAACTAGGGCTTCTTGAAAACTAACCTTCCAATCACTTCCAGAACTTGTTCACTGACTCTACACCACTAGGAAAACATATTTAGTCTATCCCAACTCAAAAACACACCCCTCATTAAGGCAGATCTTCTACTGCTATACCCTAGCCTCCATCTTCAAGCACTTTTCACTATCAAATCTTGGTGTACACCATAGTATTGATCTCTCCTGCACATTATATTGTTAGTCCAGTATGGTAAATGTTAAATATGATCCATTTCACAAGATACAGTCATAATCTCCCATGAAATGGATCATTTATCCATGAAAAACCCTCAAAACTAGTGTAAATTCTGTGTTTTCTTGAGGACAGTCAATGTATTGTATATAAAACTTATTTATTATTGCTCTCAGAACCTATAAGGGTTTCAAAACATGTAAGTTCAAGTTCCTAAACAATTCAAATGATCATAACTTTAATGGAAATCAAAAACTCATCAAAAAACTCAAAGAAATTGCAAGAAAACTGTATTTCTTTCACTATTTCCTGTAGCAGTCCATACAGTCACCTCTCCAATTGATCAACCTCCGTACAAATGATTCTTTTGGGGTTATAGATCAATCCCCCAACTGTCCCAACCAATTATAGTTGGTTTTCATTACATTAAAGTTGATTAATCCCCTAAAACTCACTTACCCGCCCAAAGCACAACTAACCGTTGGAATTCAAAAATTTGAATTTCCAAACTTTATTTATTGATTTGTATTGACTAAAAACTATCTACCCTTAATATTTAACCTTAATTGATCTAATTAAAACATTATAGACCTACCTACACCCCTTGGACACTATTGGTCCACTTACAAGGTTTTTTTGGTCCTATGGTCCTTTCAGGACCCTTAGGACTTTTGATATTCCCATTACCTTTATTCATCCCAAATGCCATTATAGGCTCCAAGATACCATAATTGATGCTCTGATATGATGGAAAGGTCCTTCTGACCCCTGCACACTTCTGACCTTTGAAGAGCTCCTTGAAGGCCTTGGGTGCTCCTGCACCATTCTCCCCAAGAAAGAAAGATTTCTTGCCCCAAGAAGTATCCCATGTGTTGCCACCAAAAGACCCCTTGCTCTCATATGTTTGCATCTTCAAATGACAGGGCATGTAATCTCCCAAAGTCACTGTCTTCTTCTTCTGCCAATCTGCACTCTTGATAGAATCAAAACATTGATTATGTTGTCCTCTTGACTGTTTAAGATCAGTCTGTCTTTGAGCCTTGATTTTTCCTTCATTCCACTAATTTATTTTGAAAAGACACCATCACTACCATGCTCAACTATAGGGCATTCAATGCCTCCAACCTTGAAACTGTCTAAGTCCCACAAATTCTGATTTCTAGGACTGTGTGCTCCACAACCCTGCTGCAACTCATCACTCCTCTTCCAACCAGTATCTTCCCCTGTCTTGCCTATCTTACCCTGCTTATTCACCTGCAAAATCTTCTAAAAAAAAATTCACAAAACTATCATTAGACTGATCCAAAGGCAAAGGCACTAATTTGTATCTATTATCTCCTTTGTGAACCAAATATGTGTTATGGAATCCATCATGCACTGTCCTCCTAGCATACTGCCATGGCCTCCCCAAGATGATATGACCACAAGTCATTGGAATGACATCACAAAGCACACTGTCATGATAAGATCCAATTGAAAAATCCACAAAAGCTCTCTTACAAATCTCTACATGCTCATTTGAGTTACCCAAGTGGCCTTGTAGGGAGTAGGATGATCAAAAGTTTCAATCCCTAACTTGGTTACCATATCAGTTGAAACTAAATTGCTATGTGACCCTGAATCTATGAGCAATTTGCATATTTTACCATGACTCAAACAATTTGTCTTAAAGATAGTTACCTTTGGCTCTTGATGAAGTCTTTCTCCTTGCTTGACCATAAGAAACTCACCATCAGTCATAGGGTCTGCCATGAATGTTTTTGATTCCTCCTTTTTGTCCTCTTCTTCTTGTACCAAGTTAGCTCTCCTTTCTCTGCCCCTATTAGATTGTTCCCATTTAGGACACTTGAAGGAAGGATGCCCTGGTTCATTGCAATTGAAACATCTACCTGTGAATGGGCCTCTACCTTGTCCAAATCTGCCTCCTCCTCTAGGAGTGTATCCACCTCTTTGATCAGAAAATACCTCTTTACCTTTGTCATTGTTGTTCTTGTCATTGCTGCCTTGTCCTTGTTCTCTATTACCTTTGCCCCTGTTTGAACTACCTCCTCTTCCACCATTGCTTGATCTTTCTTGCTTCCTCTTCACCTTTTCTTCTGCTCTAATGGCCAACTGAAAAAATTCTCCTAATGTCCTTGGCATTTGCAAACCAATCTCATCTTGTAGATTATACCTCAAGCCATTGATATACCTGGCTACTTTCTCATCTTCTTCCTCATAACCTCCTCTAATACCAAGCTTGTGAACTTGCTCAGTATAGGACATCACATCCATGTCCTTTTGCCTTAAATTTTGCCTCATCCTCTTCACATGAATTGTGTAATCAGATGGTAGGAATTTTTCCTTGACCAAACTCTTCATCCTTGCCCATGTAGAGAATTTTTCCAATCCCCTAGCCATCCTATCATTCTGAAAACTAGTCCACCATGTCAATCCTGTGCCTCTCAACTTGGTTTTGGCAAACTTAACCTTCCTCTCTTCACCCATCTCTTCAAACTCAAAGTAGTTCTCTAAGGCATCAAGCCATCCTAACACCTCCTCACTATCCATCTTCCCTTGATAGATAGGCAAGTCTATGTGACTCTTTCCTCCATGACCTTGTACTGCCTTCAGCAATCTCAGTAACCTCCTTTCCTCAGGGTCCTCTGTCTCATCTGCTTGTTGTTCTTGATTTACCCTCACATGCTCTTCTTCTTCATCATTGTCTTCTTGGTCTTCTTGTTCTTCTCTCCTCCTACTCCTCTCAAGGTTATTTATCCTTGCTTGCATGGTCTCTCTCTCCCTTCTCCATTTCCTTTCTTCCCTTGCTCTGGCCTGCTCTCTTGCTGCTTCTTGTTCTCTTCTTTCCCTTCTCTCCCTTTCCAAGATTTCCTTTAACTCCTCCAACTCTCTTGCTAGTTGATTTTTAGGTGCCATTGCTGATTCTTCAATCCCTAAAGACTTACTCCCTGCTCTGATACCACTCTAATGCAGAGGCAATGGGAATTTTGGAAACACACAATGATTTCAAGGTTTACAAGGTTGCAATCTCAAGCTCTCTCCCAGGCACCCTAATGGAGGCAAGGCTCAAAGGTTCACTTGTGACTTAAAAGATTCCTTTATGGTTCCAAACCATTTTGAATGCTCTTAAAAGACTCAACTATACTGTCTTGAATGGTTTCAAAATCCCAAGCCACTGACTTAGACAAAACCCAATTTTTGCACCTTGACTAGCCTCTAGCAAAGGATTTTTGACTTTTCTCACAAAATTTCCAAAGAAACCTGCAATATAATGGTTAATTAAGTTGTGTTTTATGATGAAAAACAACATACCCAAACCCTGATATCACTTACTTCAGACAATCCCTTCCAAAACCTGTTGTTTCCTCAAAAACTAGGCCTAATTAGCCCTCTTTTTCAAAGCAACCCCTCTCTAAACTTATCCCCTGACCATGAAAATTTCAACAATCTCTTAAAATGTCTCAAAACCAAATATTCCAAGTTTTTAGGCTTCTATGACACCTTTAACATGCTTGAACACAAAACCCTCACTAAATGGCTCTCAAAACTAGGGCTTCTTGAAAACTAACCTTCCAATCACTTCCAGAACTTGCTCACTGACTCTACACCACTAGGACAACATATTTAGTCTATCCCAACTCAAAAACACACCCCTCATTAAGGCAGATCTTCTACTGCTATACCCTAGCCTCCATCTTCAAGCACTTTTCACTATCAAATCTTGGTGTACACCATAGTATTGATCTCTCCTGCACATTATATTGTTAGTCCAGTATGGTACATGTTAAATATGATCCATTTCACAAGATACAATCATAATCTCCCATGAAATGGATCATTTATCCATGAAAAACCCTCAAAACTAGTGTAAATTCTGTGTTTTCTTGAGGACAGTCAATGTATTGTACATAAAACTTATTTATTGTTGCTCTCAGAACCTATAAGGGTTTCAAAACATGTAAGTTCAAGTTCCTAAACAATTCAAATGATTATAACTTCAATGGAAATCAAAAACTCATCAAAAAAACTCAAAGAAATTGCAAGAAAACTGTATTTCTTTCACTATTTCTTGTAGCAGTCCGTACAGTCACCTCTCCAATTGATCAACCTCCATACAAATGATTCTTTTGGGGTTATAGATCAATCCCCCAACTTTCCCAACCAATTAGAGTTGGTTTTCATTACATTAAAGTTGATTAATCCCCTAAAACTCACTTACCCGCCCAAAGCACAACTAACCGTTGGAATTCAAAAATTTGAATTTCCAAACTTTATTTATTGATTTGTATTGACTAAAAACTATCTACCCTTTAATATTTAACCTTAATTGATCTAATTAAAAAATTATAGACCTACCTACACCCCTTGGACACTATTGGTCCACTTACAAGGTTTTTTTGGTCCTATGGTCCTTTCAGGACCCTTAGGACTTTTGATATTCCCATTACCTTTATTCATCCCAAATGCCATTATAGGCTCCAAGATACCATAATTGATGCTCTGATATGATGGAAAGGTCCTCCTGACCCCTGCACACTTCTAACCTTTGAAGAGCTCCTTGAAGGCCTTGGGTGCTCCTGCACCAAGCTCGCTTGAAATTGTTTTTTGTGTAAGTTTGTTAAATGTATGTTTTATGTATGTATGTTTGTATATATTTATATGTATGCATGTAAATTTGTGTTCTTGAATGTATATGTATAAAAGAATGTATGTATGAATGTATGCTTTTGTGTATGTATGTATGCTTGTATGTATGTATGTAGGGATGTATGTATGCTTGTATGTATGTATGTTTTTATGCATGTATGTATGTATGTATGTATGTATGTTTTTTGTATGTATGTATGGTTGTATGTATGTATGTATGTATGTTTATGTATGTTTGTATGTATGGTTGTAGGTAAGTACATATGTATGAATGTATGTATATTTTTATTATAGGGTTTAGGGTATTAGGCTAAGGTAGGCTGAGGCTTTAGGGTATAGGGATGTTTAGGGTTTAGGGTAGGGTTGATGGTTTATGTATTTAAGGTATAGGGTTGAGGGTTTACATTTTAGGGTAAATTAGGGTACAAGGTTGAATGTATCGTTTAGGGTTTAAGTATGGGGTTGAGGGTCAAGGGATTACGGTTGAGGGATAATGTTCAGGTTTGAGGGTATAAGGTTAAGTGTATAGGCTATACAAGGATTATAGTTAAAGATTTTAGGTATAGGGTTTAGGGTATAGGTTGAGGGTATAAGGCATAGGGTTAAGGGTTGAGATTGTAGGTTTTAATGTTAAGTATATGGTTGAGGGTATAGGGTTGAGGGACAATGATCAAGGTTTAGGTATAAGGTTGAGAGTATAGGGTATAAGGATGAGGGTTGAGGGTGTAGGGTTTAGGGCTTAAGGTATAGGGTTGAGGGTTGAGGGATAGTGTTTATAGATGAGGGTATAGGGTTAAGCATATAGGGTATAGGGATTGAGGGTATAAGGAATAGGGTGAAGGGTTGAGAGTTTATGGTTTAGGGTTTAAGTATAGTGTTGAGGGACAATCTTCAAGGTTTAGCATATAAGGTCGAGACTATAGGGTGTACAAATGAGGGTTGAGGGTGTAGGTTTTAGTGTTTAAGTATGGGGTCGAGGGTTTAGGGTTTACAATTGATGGATAATTTTTAGGGATGAGTGTATAAGATTATGTGTTTAGGGTATACAGATTAGGGTAAATATGATATTGGGTATAGGGTTTAGGGTATAGGTTTTTGGTATAAGGAATAAGGTTAAGGTTTTAGAGTGTAGTGTTTAGGGCTTACATATAGGGTTGAGGGATAATTTTGAAGGTTTAGGGTATAAGGGCGAGGGTATAGGGTATAGGGATGAGGTTTTAGGGTGTATGGTTTAGGATTGAAGGTATAGGGTTGATGGTTGAGGGATTATTAAGGGGTTATAGGGTATAGGGTTGAGGGTTTACAATTGAAAGATAATGTTCAACCTATTGAGTGTATATGATTAAGTGTTTAGGGTATATAGATTAGGGTTTATGATATTGGGTTTAGGGTATGGGTTGAGGGAATAAGGAATAGGGTTAAGGGTTGAGAGTGTATGGTTTAGGTTTTAAGTATAGGGTTGAGGGTCAATGTTCAAGGTTGAGGGTGTAGGGTTTAGGGTTTAAGGTATAGGGTTGAAAGTTGAGGGATTAGGGCTTAAGTATAGGGTTGAGTGTTGAGGGTTTACAGTTGAGGGATTAAGTATTAAGTTTAATTGTAGGGTTTAGGGATAATATTTTGGATTTGTGGTATGTAAGGGTGAGGGTATAGGGTATAGGGATGAGGGTGGAGGTTGTAGCATTTAGGATTTAAGGTATAAGGTTGAGGGTTGAGGGATTAGGGATTAAGTAATATGTTGAGGGTATATGGTAGATGATTGAGGGTTTACAGTTGAGGGATAATGTTCAACTCATTGAGTGTATAAGATTAGTGTGTGTAAGGTATAGGGATTAGGGTTTAGGATATTGGATTTAGGGTTTACAATATGGATAGAGGGTATAACGCATAGGGTGAAGGGTTGAGAGTGTATGGTTTAGGGTTTAATTATAGGGTTGAGGGATAATATTCAAGGTTTGGGTTATAGGGGTGTGTGAGACCCCACCCTCTATGCTCCTATTGTGTCTATACATTTTGGTGATCCTTGTCCAATATTCCATGTGCCTTAATATTAGGTGTTATACCCATGATCAAGAAATTAGATTTTAAGATTATCAAGCACAATAAATATACTTGAAATTCCTAATCTAATGATGGAGAACAAAGAAGTGCATAAAAGGAAATAACAAAGAACACTTTCATCATAATCTTTACACCTCCATTGAATGACCTCCATCATCCTTCTCCATTCTGCTGTAAATATAGTTTCCCTCAGTCAAGTATGCAAATATTATCCTAAGTAGATGATAGCAAAATATCAAAGAAAGTATTATCTCAAGAACATTTACTCGCATAAAAAATGGATCTAAAAATGATAAATAACAGTGTTATTTGTAGAGAGTCAGATGCAAAATGGATGACCAAGACTATATGATTTTTATTTCGATCAATGGATGGAATTAGATGAGATGAGATAAGATAGAAATAAGACTGATGGAAGAATGAGGAAATTGACTGATTTTTACAAAAAATCACTTCAGATTGAGAGGGGAATTGCATTTTCAAATAATGGAAACATTATTTAAATGCAAAAGGAAAAGGAAAATTAATTTTTTTTGATTAAATAGAAATTTAATTCAAAAAGTGAGAAAAGATGAGTCATTTAATTAAATAAAATTTAATTAACTTGTGATAGAAAAAGCTAAAAGTGAATAATTAAATAATTAACATTATTATTTAATTATAGTGGAAAGTGACAAAGAATTAAATAAATATAAATTTATTTAATTATACAAATCAAAGATATTAGTGATGCAATTAAATAATTAACAATTTATTTAATTAATCAAAAAAGGACATAGAAGGATAAAATTAATTAATAAATAATTTAAATTATTTATTTAATAGAAGACCTTACAACATTAGATAATAATTAAATAATTATAATTATTTAATTATCAAGGATGATGAAGGGGATTTAATAAAGTCATGGGCCTAGTGATAATTTTCAGTGTGTACATTTTCCCCTCTTTGATATAATGTAGTTTATCACATTATGTCAAAGAAAATCAATCAAAACATGCCCCAGTGTAAACAAGGTGAGGAAAAATGATGAGGATGTAGTGGTATGCCCCTTCGAGAGGATAGAAAGGTTCAAAGAACATGAGTGTTCTCTAGAAATAGATGAGAAGAATAGAGGATGAAAGATAGAAGGAATGTTAATGCAGAAAAGATGGGTGTGAGTATGATGTTAATGAAAGTTAGCATGACACTAATTGAGACAATGTAAAGATGAATTTTGTTATACAAGGCTTTGAATTTTATCATCATTAGGTAGTAAAATGTGACAAATGAAAAAAAACACCATGGTATGATATAGACCAAGGTGTGCAAGGTCATCCATATGTAAAACAAATAGTCACAAACAAGGAATGTCGTAACTCATACTAAGGGAAATGTTTCCCTAGTATTTTTTTCAAGACAAACTACATACAACAATGAAATAAAAGACGAGTCATGAGACATCATCGTTCCTCTAAATGCTTCATGGGACATCCTCGAGGTGGCTAGTAACATGACCAAAGTAAATCCAAAAGATAAGACAAAATATACCAACAAGGTCAACAGTCATTCAGATTGTTTGCCAATAAGTGTTTGCCAGTGTGTTAAGGGATGAAGTGAGTGATGGGTGGACTATTTTGAAAAGACTTGGTTTTAGGAGAAGAAGCATGTCGTATAAGACATCAAGTCTAATTTCGATCATGTAAGTACCTGTATAAGGAAAATGAAAAAGTGTGAGAGTGACAAGGTCTAGTTTCAGGAAGGACACATCCTGTATAAGACCATTTGTTTTGATTGATTTGACTGGTTTGATTGATTTGAAAAATGACTGATTTTACTTGGAGACTTGTTGGCTTGCTTGTCTTGTTGATTTAGGATTTGTGTTTGAAGTTTAGATCATTATTTTGCATCTAAGTTGACAGTGTCTGATTTATTTTTACTGACCCGATGAACCCTAAAAGAATGACCTAGGGGGCCTCGGGGGCTCATCGACAAATGGCCTTGCTTATGTAACAATGCACAGAGACCTTGTAGTTTGACATGAGACTTGAGTTTGTTTCAATGACAAAGGACTGAATCATGATTTTATTTGACAACACCTAAAGGACTGACCTAATGCCTCGGGGCACATCGATAGATGGCCTTGCCTACGTCCAGTTGTAGGGGCAACGTAGTTCGACAATGACAAAGACAAACATGATTGACTTTGACTCTTTTTTTGAGATTTTTTGGAAGTTATTTGAATGTTTTTATGTTTTGACATGTTTTGATTTTTTTAGATTTTGAAGTTTTATGATTTTTTAAATTTTTTTTGGTGAATATTTGATTTTTTTTGTCTTTTTTGAATGTTTTGATTTTTGTCTTTTATAATTTTATGATTTTTTGGATTTTTGTTTTATGATTTTTTGTCTTTTTGGGAATATTTGATTTTTTTTTGTCTTTTTCAAATGTTTTGGTGTTTTTTTCTTTTTTAAATGTTTTGACCTCCAATGACAAGTGTAGAATCTAATGAAGCTAGGTGTTAGGATATTGCCCCCAGTCAGGTATGAGACTAACCAATAGGGATGGGATGGGACAGGGGTTTATTATGGATGAAAGATGGAAGAGAAAGGACTCAAGATGCCAACTAGTTGGAAGTCATGATAAAGATGACAAGGCCTTATGATCGATGTAAAATGGAAGATGATGAAAGGTAAAGGCATTATTATGAATTAGGGTGGAAGACCAGATAGAGTGATAGTAGATGATGGAGCAAAGAATGACTACACATGGCATCTATTTTCTAGGTTTTCACCATGGTACTTATCCAAAGTGCCACTAACATGGTTTTCACTATTGGATGAATTGTTTTCTCTTTACTATTTTTATGATTTTTTTAATCTTTTTGTTGTCACCAAGATGCATGTTTGGTAGGTTTTTATCAAGGTAACGATTTTTTTGATTCTTGATTTTTTTTTTTTTATGGTTTGAGCTTGGCTCTCTGAAGCTAGGTTAGAATTGATAAGCATCAAATCCGTAGGCTGCCTTGACGATGCCCTGATCCTGTTTGGATGACCGTACTGGATGAAAGGACTCGATCTGGATGACGAGTGCAAGTGGAAAATATGAAGGATGGTAGATGTGACAGATGAAAGAGGTTATGGTATGATCCCTAATGTATACACTACATGGCATTGGGCTTCATAAAAAAAGGATCTTGGGCGAGTGTTGAGCTAGAGTACGTGGATGGGTTATCGTCAAAGGTCCATCGAAAGACATTGCCAATGGAGTGATACGACAAATATGTGAATATGGATGGATGGAATGGAGTATATGGTATGAGTGAGAGTAACGTGGATGGAGACCTTGGATCAACAAGCTCTTTGTTTGAATTTTTTCCTTGATAGATTCCCACAATGATTTTTGATGGAGAGGCATACTTGGAGATCAAATTTTGCTTGCTTTCACTTTTGAATTTTATTTTTGATTTATCCAATAGATTTTTATTTTGGCTAGGGGACTTGTCTTGATATTATTTTATTTTGGCTAAGGGAATTTTCTTGATCTTCTTTTATTTTTTATTCATCCAATAGCTTTTTATTTTGGCTAAGGGACTTGTCTTGATCTTCTATTCTTTTCATTATGTCTCTTCATTCTTGATATCCTTTTAAAGATAGCTCATTCATTAGAGCTTTACCTTTATTCTTTTCTTGAGCTACGACTTGTTGATTCCATTTCTATGATATGAATGGATGTAAGTGAGATGGAGGAAGTAGGTGAAGGACATGAATGTTTAGTGGATGAACAAGAGTGGTGATGCCATCAATGGAGTCTTTGGGAATATCCTTTTTGGTATTGTTAATGTCAGAGGAAGCTTGCACATCCTTAATGACTTGGAAGGATGGCTTAGTAGAGGTGAAATTAGAAGTTGTATATCCTAGAATAGGGTAGGTGGGATGGAAGGATGATGATTGGATATCCTCAGCAGGGTCATGATCAAATAGTTGGTTATCGTAGATGTCCTAGTTGAACATGGGGTTATCATGGATATGAAAAGATTGAGTGGAAGCAGATATGGAAAAGGCTGATGTATCATCAGGGTCCCAAAAGGTTTCAATCCAAGCATGACCATATTTTTGCATTCCTTCTGTAGTTGTCTTGACACCATTGTTAGAAATATGATCTTTCTCAATAGCATTAGCATTGTCGTTCGCTAGTAAATTATCCATACAATATTCTCCACATCCCATGTCATGGACTTGGACCCTGGGGTTTGATGGTGTGGTAAATGAAGTGGGTGACTTGGTCAATGAAGATGGATCAATGTAGCAAGATGATGAAGCTTCTTGATTGATAGGCACTCAAAATTGAGTAGTCCCTTTCAGATTGCTATAATATTGAAAGGGATTGGGATCACCCGTGACTATAATCTCAGTGCCTTCATGAGGAAACTTGAGGCATTGATGGTATGTGGATGGTACGACCTTCATCGCATCTAGCCATGGTCAGCCAAGGAGGGGGTTGTATGGAAGTTTAAGGTTCAAGACCTGGAATGTGTTATTCAGGACAACCGATCCAACTCTAATTGGGAGTGTGGTGACACCTTTGGAAGAGCATTCTTCATCATCATATGCCTTGATAACAATGCTCTTGGTCATGCCTACACATGCTTCAAAGAGGCCCAATGCCTTCACTAGTTTTAAAGTGCAAATGTTCAATCCAAATCTACCATCTACTAGGACTCATATGAAATTGTGTTTGTGGATGAAGACCTCAAGGTGCAATGGGTCATTATGGTTTGATGTGGGTGTAGAGTAATCTTGGTCAGAAATGGAGACATGGTGGGATTTGGACAAATATCCAACAATGGATTCAAATTGGTTGACGTCTAGGTCAGTAGGGACAAAGGTTTCTTGCAAAACTTTTTTGAGGACAACTTTTTGTTTAGGTGATATGCACAAAAGCTCAAGGATGGAAATCCATGTAGGTGTCTTGCTCAATTGGTCAAAAATATTGTATTAGGCTTCATATTGTGGTTGCTTTGGAGGAGGACTGAATATGGTAAGCTTAGTCCTACGGGTAGTGATGGCACATTCAGGCTGCTTCTTAATGGTGATTGTGTTAACATGATTGTCAGTAGCTTAGATGTGGTTAATAGTTGTGTAGTTAAAAGAGGCATTGGTATAATTGGCATGGTTGTCTATCTTTTTATGCAGGAGTATCTAGGGCCAAGAATAGTCCTACATCATTCTCTTGTGATGTTTGATCAAATTTTGGGGTTACATGTTCTATCAGCAATACTTAGTTCTATTGGCAGGATGATCTATTAGGTTCCAAGGACACACTGATGATTTTACTTTGTCATTGACGTGAAGACCTCCTATCAGCAGGACTAGGTCTCCTATCCCACTGATAGTCCAACAGTGGGTGTTGTCTGTGGGTATTCCCAACGATGGCCCGATGTACATGTGTTCAATGTTCTTGTTTGGCAGGAGTTTGTTCTATCGGTGGAACCCTCTCTTTTGTCTCACCGATGCTTCGATGTGTTTTTTTGGTGGGACTCAAACTTGAGTCTCCCTATAGGGTGATGATTTGGTGTGCAAGGTGCTCGTCGACAAGACTCCTTCATTTCGGTGGAAGTTGATCTAGGGTCTCGATGATGGGCAGTCTTGATGGCGTATGTGATATGTTTTGTGCAATGGTCAACAATGCTATGTGGTAGAATGATATTCATTGGATTTCTACATCATTGTTGTGGAAATCAATCTCCATTGGTTGACTTGATGAGCTACTGATAATGATGCAACAATTTGATGCTTATACCATTCTAGAAACTTCAACTTGAGGGTAGGAACATGCATGGCTGACCTGAAGGAATAAGAGAGTATTGTGTAGTGTTAGCAACAATAGTAGCATAGGGTAGTAAAGTACAAAAAAAGTGTTGCTCTGAAGAGAGTATCATAATGTATCTCTATACTTGAATAAAAAGAAGTTGTTTCCTCTCCTATGTGTTCATTTTTTATCATTCTATGTGTGTGTGTCTATGTTGGCTATGAGATCGGATAGTCTAGCAAGACCCTTTGGTCTCAACTGTACCAAGTGGTATCAGAGCAGGTTGCTCTTGGGAAGGTGTCAAGTGATTACAAAGACCTATAGAGAATTTTTTGTGGGTAAGAAAGAAGGAGACCTGTGGCTACAAAGGACTTGTGTAAGATGGCAAAAAGAGGATGAGGTAGAGGACGAGGGCTGCAAAGAGAAACAAACCTTGTCCTAGTGGAAATGTTAAGAGGGATTGTAGCCAAATTAGAGGCTATCAAGAATGCACAACGAAGAGGTCATCATGTCAATGATATGAGTGATGATGAAGAAGAAGAATAGGCTGAAGCTGAAGGAGAACAACCAAAACTTGATCAAGGGGAAGAGAGGTTCATTCGAGTCCTAACCAAAATAAATACCAGACCCTGTTTTAACCCTCTTGAGTACAAAGGGAACTTGAATTCTGATGAGTTGCTGGATTGGATCACTGAGATGCAAAAGTAACTCAAATTTGAAGGTACTAAGGATGGCAAGAAGGTGAAATATGTCTGGAAAAGGTTGAAGGGACATGCATCCCTATGGTGGGATCATTTGTAGACCAATAGACAAAGGAGAGGTAAGGAGAAGATAAAATCATGGGACCGCGTGGCGAATAAACTAAAGGAAAAGTTCATGCCTCTAGACTATCAAATAAGTCTGTTAAGGAAATTGCAGAACTTGAAGTAGAGAGAGTTTAGTGTCAAGGAGTACATTGAAGAGTTCTATTGATTGAGCATTCGAGCTGACCATAATGAGGATGAGGTTGAACAAGTTGCAACATACCTAAATGGTCTGCGAGTGTCCATTCAAGATGAAATAAGTTTACTCAAGTTGCAAAATGTGGAAGAGGCTTATCAATATGTCTTGAAAGATGAGGAGAAATTAAACAGAAAGTAATAAGGAAATAACAGAGGTAGAGGAAAAAATTCTTGTGGCCGAGGATAGAACAATGGTGGAAGAGGATATTCTACCAAACATGATGGAGAAGGTACCTCCAAAGACATGAGAGGTAGATGAGATTTTTGAGGAAAAGGGGAGTCATCTCGAGGAAGAGGAAGTTTTGGAAGAGGAAGAGGTAGAGGATTCACTATTACATGCTACAAATATGGAGAGACCAGGAACAAGTCTTTTGAATGCCCACAAGTTCAAGGCAGAGGCAAAGGAAAGGAGGCCAGAGTGCACGTGGCCTAGGATGAAGATGAAATGGTGGAAACTTCAAAGCATGGAGAAGAACTAGAAGATGGATAATCCTTGATGATAAGGAAGATTTTGTTAAGTCCTGAAAACGTAGAAGAGGAACCGATACAAAGAATAAATTTGTTAAGAACCAAATGCAAGTTAGGTGGTAAGTGTTGTAAAGTAATTGTAGATAGTAGCAGCACGAACAATATTGTGTCTGATGAGATGGCGAGGAAGTTGAAGTTGAAAAGAATGAAGCATCCTAGTCCATACAAGGTTTTGTGGTCGGAGAAAGAGCATCAATTAGTGGTAAGAGAACAATTCTTGGTTAATTTTCAGATTGGTAAATAAAAAGATGAAATACTCTGTGATGTAATGCCTATGGATGCTTGCCATATCTTGTTGGGAAGACCATGGCAATTTGACCGTTAAGCTATTCATGATGGTAAGAGTAATACATATACCATCAAGAAGGATGGTCAAGAATTTACTTTGAATCCCATGAAGGATAAGGATGAAGAAATGAAAGGTAATTCCAAGGTGAGTTTTGTCATAGGAAAGAAATTCTTGAAGGATCTAAAGAAGGACAATGTATTTTATGCAGTGGTAGCATGACCACCTTAGAACTTGACAACACAAAAGGAAGAAAAGTTGCCAATAGAAGTTCAAGAATTGGTTGATGGGTATGTTGGCATAATGATGAATGAATTACTAGATGGGTTGCCATTGGTGAGAGAAATCATTCATTGTATGGATTTGACTCCAAAAATGAGTTTTCCAAATAAGGCATTGTATAGGATGACACCAGAAGAGAATGAAGAGGTAAATAAACAAGTCTAGGAGTTGTTGGACAAGGGTTTGATTAGGGAGAGTCTTAGTCTATGCGTTGTACTTATTGTATTAGCACCTAAGAAGGGAGGTGAATGGAGGATGTGTATAGACTCCCATCCAATCAATAAGATCACCATCAAATATAGATTTATGTTACCAAGAATGGATGATTTAATGGATTGTTTAAGTAGAGCAAGGTATTTCACAAAGATTGATCTAAAAAGTGGTTATCATCAAATTGAAATTCGTGAAGGGGATAAGTGGAAGACAACATTCAAGATGAAGGATGGACTATATGAGTGTCTGGTTATGCCATTCAGATTGACAAATGCACCTAGTACATTCATGAGACTGATGAATCAGGTGTTGAAGCTCTATCTTGGTAGGTTTGTCTTAGTCTATCTTGATGATATTTTAATTTTTAGTAAAACAAAAGAAGAAAATTTAGAAAATATTAGAGCTATTTTGCAAATATTGAAGGAAAGGAAGTAATGATGTATCTAAAAAAAGTGTACTTTCATGGAGTTAGAATACTTGGGATTTGTGATTTCTGAGGAAGGACTAAAAATAGATCCTAAAAAATTAAAGGCTATTGTTGAGTGGCCATCACCAAAGAGTACCTTTGAATCTCGTAGTTTTCATGGGTTGGAAAGTTTCTACAGGAAGTTCATAAGAAATTTTAGTGGGATATGTTCTCCCATCATAGAGATAATGAAGGGAACAAGAAAGGAGTTCTAATGGATGACTGCAATAGAGAAAATTTTTCAGCTGTTGAAAAGCAAGGTGACAGAACAACTGGTGTTGGCATTACCAGACTTTGGAAAGGTTTTCGAAGAAGATTGTGATACAAGTGGAATAGAAATTGGAGTTGTCGGTCATGAAGGAATACCAATCACATACTTTAGTGAGAAGTTGAATGAATCCAAGAGGAAATATTCAATGTATGATCAGGGGTTCTATGCAATTGTGCAAGAACTCAAGAAATGGAGGCATTATGTATTGCTAAAATAATTTGTGTTGTATATAAATCATCATTCCTTGAAATTCATAAATAACTAGGGTAAGTTGAATCAGAGGCATCTGAAGTGGGTTGAGTTTTTGCAAAGTTATTCTTTTGTGTTAAAACATAGATGTGGTAAATCCAATAGAGGTGTTGATGCACTAAGTAGGAGAACCTTATTGCTGAATGATATGAGAGTGAGTGTTGTTGGCTTTGATTCATTGGGTGAGTTGTATGAGCATGACCCAAATTTCAGAGAAGCATGGTTAGCATGCAAGAACCTAGCTGAATTGGATCAGACTCCATGGATGGAATATTTCATTCAGGAAAACTTGTTGTTCAAAGAAACAAGTTGTGCATACCAAGAAGGTACTAACCCTTCATATCAAGTTGTTCAAAGAAACAAGAAAACTTGTTGTTCAAGGAAAACTTGTTGTTCAAAGAAACAAGTTGTGCATACCAAGTTGTTTAAAGAAAAAATTTGTTCAAAGAAACAAGTTGTGCATACCCTATTTTAACCCTCTTGAGTACAAAGGGAACTTGAATTCTGATGAGTTGCTGGATTGGATCACTAAGATGGAGAAGTAACTCAAATTTGAAGGTACTAAGGATGGCAAGAAGGTGAAATATGTCTGGAAAAGGTTGAAGGGACATGCATCCCTATGGTGGGATCATTTGTAGACCGATAGACAAAGGAGAGGTAAGGAGAAGATAAAATCATGGGACCGCGTGGCGAATAAACTAAAGGAAAAGTTCATGCCTCTAGACTATCAAATAAGTCTGTTAAGGAAATTGCAGAACTTGAAGTAGAGAGAGTTTAGTGTCAAGGAGTACATTGAAGAGTTCTATTGATTGAGCATTCAAGCTGACCATAATGAGGATGAGGTTGAACAAGTTGCAACATACCTAAATGGTCTGCGAGTGTCCATTCAAGATGAAATAAGTTTACTCAAGTTGCAAAATGTGGAAGAGGCTTATCAATATGTCTTGAAAGATGAGGAGAAATTAAACAGAAAGTAATAAGGAAATAACAGAGGTAGAGGAAAAAATTCTTGAGGATGAGGATAGAACAATGGTGGAAGAGGATATTCTACCAAACATGATGGAGAAGGTACCTCCAAAGAAATGAGAGGTAGATGAGATTTTTGAGGAAAAGGGGAGTCATCTCGAGGAAGAGGTAGAGGATTCACTATTACATGCTACAAATATGGAGAGACCAGGAGCAAGTCTTTTGAATGCCCACAAGTTCAAGGCAGAGGCAAAGGAAAGGAGGCCAGAGTGCATGTGGCCTAGGATGAAGATGAAATGGTGGAAACTTCAAAGCATGGAGAAGAACTAGAAGATGGATAATCCTTGATGATAAGGAAGATTTTGTTAAGTCCTGAAAACGTAGAAGAGGAACCGATACAAAGAATAAATTTGTTAAGAACCAAATGCAAGTTAGGTGGTAAGTGTTGTAAAGTAATTGTAGACAGTAGCAGTACAAACAATATTGTGTCTGATGAGATGGTGAGGAAGTTGAAGTTGAAAAGAATGAAGCATCCTAGTCCATACAAGGTTTTGTGGTTGGAGAAAGAGCATCAATTAGTGGTAAGAGAACAATGCTTGGTTAATTTTCAGATTGGTAAATAAAAAGATGAAATAATCTGTGATGTAATGTCTATGGATGCTTGCCATATCTTGTTGGGAAGACCATGGCAATTTGACCGTTAAGCTATTCATGATGGTAAGAGTAATACATATACCATCAAGAAGGATGGTCAAGAATTTACTTTGAATCCCATGAAGGATAAGGATGAAGAAATGAAAGGTAATTCCAAGGTGAGTTTTGTCATAGGAAAGAAATTCTTGAAGGATCTAAAGAAGGACAATGTATTTTATGCATTGGTAGCACGACCACCTTAGAACTTGACAACACAAAAGGAAGAAAAGTTGCCAATATAAGTTCAAGAATTGGTTGATGGGTATGTTGGCATAATGATGAATGAATTACTAGATGGGTTGCCATTGGTGAGAGAAATCATTCATTGTATGGATTTCATTCCAAAAATGAGTTTTCCAAATAAGGCATTGTATAGGATGACACCAGAAGAGAATGAAGAGGTAAATAAAAAACTCCAAGAGTTGTTGGACAAGGGTTTGATTAGGGAGAGTCTTAGTCTATGCGTTGTACCTGTTGTATTAGCACCTAAGAAGGGAGGTGAATGGAGGATGTGTACAGACTCCCATCCAATCAATAAGATCACCATCAAATATAGATTTATGTTACCAAGAATGGATGATTTAATGGATTGTTTGAGTAGAGCAAGGTATTTCACAAAGATTGATCTAAAAAGTGGTTATCATCAAATTGAAATTCGTGAAGGGGATGAGTGGAAAACAACATTCAAGATGAAGGATGGACTATATGAGTGTCTGGTTATGCCATTCAGATTGAAAAATGCACCCAGTACATTCATGAGATTGATGAATCAGGTGTTGAAGCTCTATCTTGGTAGGTTTGTCTTAGTCTATCTTGATGATATTTTAATTTTCAGTAAAACAAAAGAAGAACATTTAGAAAATATTAGAGCTATTTTACAAAGATTGAAGGAAAGGAAGTAATGGTATATCTAAAAAAAGTGTACTGTCATGTAGTTAGTATACATGGGATTTGTGATTTCTGAGGAAGGACTAAAAATGGATCCTGAGAAATTAAAGGCTATTGTTGAGTGGCCATCACCAAAGAGTACCTTTGAATCTCGTAGTTTTCATGGGTTGGAAAGTTTCTACAGGAAGTTCATAAGAAATTTTAGTGGGATATGTTCTCCCATCATAGAGATAATGAAGGGAACAAGAAAGGAGTTCTAATGGATGACTGCAATAGAGAAAAGTTTCCAGCTGTTGAAAAGCAAGGTGACAGAACAACTGGTGTTGGCATTACCAGACTTTGGAAAGGTTTTCGAAGAAGATTGTGATACAAGTGGAATAGAAATTGGAGTTCTCGGTCATGAAGGAATACCAATTGCATACTTTAGTGAGAAGTTGAATGAAGCCAAGAGGAAATATTCAATGTATGATCAGGGGTTCTATGCAATTGTACAAGAACTCAAGAAATGGAGGCATTATGTATTGCTAAAATAATTTGTGTTGTATATAAATCATCATTCCTTGAAATTCATAAATAACTAGGGTAAGTTGAATCAGAGGCATCTGAGGTGGGTTGAGTTTTTGCAAAGTTATTCTTTTGTGTTAAAACATAAATGTGGTAAATCCAATAGAGTTGTTGATGCACTAAGTAGGAGAACCTTATTGCTGAATGATATGAGAGTGAGTGTTGTTGGATTTGATTCATTGGGTGAGTTGCATGAGCATGACCCAAATTTCAGAGAAGCATGGTTAGCATGCAAGAACCTAGCTGAATTGGATCAGACTCCATGGATGGAATATTTCATTCAGGAAAACATGTTGTTCAAAGAAACAAGTTGTGCATACCAAGAAGGTACTAACCCTTCATATCAAGTTGTTCAAAGAAATAGGAAAACTTGTTGTTCAAAGAAACAAGTTGTGCATACCAAGTTGTTCAAAGAAACAAGTTGTTCATACCCTATTTTAACCCTCTTGAGTACAAAGGAAACTTGAATTCTGATGAGTTGCTGGATTGGATCACTGAGATGGAGAAGTAACTCAAATTTGAAGGTACTAAGGATGGCAAGAAGGTGAAATATGTCTGGAAAAGGTTGAAGGGACATGCATCCCTATGGTGGGATCATTTGTAGACCGATAGACAAAGGAGAGGTAAGGAGAAGATAAAATCATGGGACCGTGTGGTGAATAAACTAAAGGAAAAGTTCATGCCTCTAGACTATCAAATAAGTTTGTTAAGGAAATTGCAGAACTTGAAGTAGAGAGAGTTTAGTGTCAAGGAGTACATTGAAGAGTTTAGTGTCAAGAAAATGGTGCAAGGATGCAAACTTTGTCAACATGCAAAGTGTATGAAACAAAATACTAGAATGTATCATCCATTACCGGTTCTAGAGAGACCATGCGAACACATTAGCATGGGTTTTTTTCAGGGGCTGCCTCGAACTCTAAGAGGTAATGATTCAGTTTTTGTGGTTGTTGATAGATTTTCAAAAATGGCTCATTTTATTTCATGTTAGAAAACTAGCGATGCTTCCCATATAGAAAATTTGTTCTTAAAAGAAATATTTCGGTTGCATGGATTACCTAAGAGTAACATCTAATCGGGATATAAAGTTTGTTGGTCATTTCTGAAACACATTATGGAAGAAATTGGGAACACATTTGGGTTTCAGTTCAACTTACCATCCACAAACATATGGTCAGACTGAAGTTGTGAACATGAGTTTAGGTAATCTCCTTCGGTGTTTGATTGGAGACAAACAAAAGCAATGGGATTTGCTGCTATCCTAGGCAGAGTTCACCTATATAATTATGTGAACAGGAGTATTAGAAAAAGTCTATTTAATGTGGTTTATGGTTTCAGCCCTAGGGGCATAGATGAACTCAGAGATAGTGCAAACCTGGTGAAGACAAGTGTTGTGGTGGAGGATTTTTCAAAATATATTAGAGATTTACATAAAGAGGTGAAAGAAAATTTGGAGAAAAATACTGCTAAGTATAAGAAGTCTGCTGATCATCACAGAAGAGAGTGGGAATTTCAAATTGGAGAGATAGTATGGCTTCATTTAAGGAAGGAGAGGTTTTTGTAGGGAACCTACAATAGTTAAAATGGAAAAAGATCGGTCCTTGTCAAATCCTACGTAAGTTTTTAGCCAATGCTTATGAATTTGAACTTCCAGAGAATGTAGATATATGTCCTATTTTCAATGTCAGTGATCTGTACAAGAATTTTGAAGGAGAGACAAATACCCAACCACATTTTCCTACAAATATCCTTGATAATATAGAATGGGTGAATCAGTTGGATGCAAAGAAAACTATAGAAGTAGACAAAATCATTGATTCTAGGGTTGCAAAGAAAAAATATGGTGAGTAGATGGAGTACTTAGTCCGTTGGAAAGTAAAATTAGTAGATGAAGCATCTTTGTTGAAGGTGCATGAGCTGGCTCAGTTTGGATTGTTGGTTCCAGATTGGCCCAAATGTTCCTGAGTCTTTACTCATGGAACATTTCTCCAACCTTGGGTGTCTTGTGCAGGAGAATCTAGGGCCAAGAACAATCCTGCACCATTCTCTTGTGATGTTTCATCAAATTTGGAGGGTACAGGTTTTATCAGTGAGACTTAGTTCTATTGACAGGATGTTCTGTTAGGTTCCAATGATACACCAATGATTCTACTTTTTATCAGTGTGAAGACCTCCTATCAGTGGGACCAGGTCTCTTGTCCCACCAATAGTCTAATGGTGGGTGTCATCGGCGGGACTAGTGCCTATCGTCGAGACTTGGTGGGTAGTCCCAATGATGGCCATATGTACATGTGTTTGGTATTCTTGTTCGACAAGAGTGTGTTCTATCAGTGGAACCCTCTCTTCTATCTCACCGATGCTCTGATGTGTTTGTTTGGAAGGACTTGGTGGTATCGGTGGGACTTGAACTTGAGTCTCCCTAATAGGGCGATGATTTGGTGTGTGCCCATCGACAGGATTCCTCCATTTCGGTGGAAGGTGATTTGGGGTCTCGACGATGGGGCGATGGTCAGTCTTGGTGGCGTATGTGATATGTTTTGTGCAATACTCAATGAAGGTATGTGTCAGGACAATATTTGTTGGATTTCCACACTGTTTTTGTGGAAATCAATCTCCATTGGTTGACTCGATGAGCTACTAATAACGATGTGAAAATCTGATGCTTATACCATTCCAAAAAATTTGACTTGAGGTCGGGAATGTGCATGGCTGAATTGAAGGAATAAGAGAGCAATGTGTAGTTTTAGCAGTAGTAGTAGCGTAGGGTAGTAAAGTGCAAATAGAGTGTTGCTCTAAAGAGAGTATCAAAATGTATCTCTGTACTAGTATAAAAAGAAGTTTTTTTTTCTCTTGTGCATTCATTTTTGATCTTTCTGTGTGTGTGTGTGTGTTGGCTATGAGATCAGATAGTTTAGAAAGACCCTTCAATCTCGACTACACCATCTTTTAACCTGAACTGGAGGGTTTTTCAAAACCATGGTCTTGCAATGGATTCTTTAAAATTGTATGGTCTTTATTGGAAGTTTGTTGCTATCCCTCAACCTCTATGGTGTTGTTTTCAATTAGGCCTTGAATCATGTTTTCCAACTGACAACATGATGAGGTCTTATGCCCTTTGATGCAGTGGTAGTCACAAAAGGAATTTTCATCCCACCAAGAGGGTTTGAATTGTCCTGGGTCATATGGTTTGGGCTCTTGGAGTTGTATAACATTTGATTGTACTAGATTCTTCAAGACAGATTCAATTGGTTATGGTAAAGGAGTGTATTGTCTCCATGGGTATTGCCTTGGTTGTCTTGGTGGTCCCCACTCTTGATTATTTTGGACCATGTTAGCTGCTTGGTTGGAAAAATATGGTGTATTATTTTTTGTGTTTGGTGCTTTGAGAGTCAATGTGGGACCTATTCTATTTACAAATTTGGCTTCTACAACTACATTGTTTGTTACATTCTTGTTATAGGACTAGAAATTGTTTTTTTATCATTTGATTTCCCTTGGATATTTTGCGTTTTGGTATAAATTTTAATTTCCCCTTTAGCAATAAGGGTTTTCTCAAGGATGGCCCCTTTTTCAACAAGGTCAGTGAATGTGGAATAACAATGGGTTTCCAATGCATATCTTAGTTTGTGTTTAGGTTTTGCATGAACATGATAATTTTCTATTTTTCAAGAATGTCAATAGGATAGTGGCTCACTAAGCTTCTCCATCTTTGGAAGAATGTTATGAAAGCTTCACCCCCTTCTTGTTTAGTTTGACATAAAGCATCAATAGTAATGTCATTTTGAATGGTGAAGGAAAAGTGGGTGATAAAATTGTTAGCTAGCTTGTCAAAGGATTGAATGCCAATAGGTAGGTGGGAAAACCACTCTAGAGCATGTCTTGTCAGAGTCCTAGGAAATAGTCTCATTAAGTATTTTTGTTTAAAAGCAATGTCAATCAAGGCTATATGAAATTCTCTCACATGTTCGATGGGCTTTCCTCTTCCTTTATATTTAGGTAAATTTGGCATGACATAATGTGGAGGAAGAGGAGGCATGTATAATGTCCTATAAAATGGGTAAGGACATAACTCTTGGGTAGAGTAAGTCTTCTTGTTTGACAATGTCATGGTTTCTACTTGCTTTTGCAAGGCTAACAGTTGATTGGATAGGATAACATATGGTGTAGGTGTTGTATCTATGGCATTTGCGATTGCATTTTGGTAAGGCCTAGTGTTTCTACTTTACAATCCAATGTGTTGAAGGGATGGTATGAGTAATGGTCGGGAT
The DNA here is from genome assembly GCA_007258455.2 of Sequoia sempervirens. Taxonomy (NCBI): domain Eukaryota; kingdom Viridiplantae; phylum Streptophyta; class Pinopsida; order Cupressales; family Cupressaceae; genus Sequoia; species Sequoia sempervirens. The sequence continues at coordinate 297,090,715 of VDFB02047230.1, forward strand.
ATAAGTTGAGCTAGGAATTTGGATTTGATGGATGTGTGTAGTATGAGTTGGAATGTGTGAGGTGAAAGTTTGAGTTAGGATGTGAGTATTGGATTACGTCTGAAAAATATTAGAATTATTTGGAACTTGTGAGTGTTGAGTGCTGAATTGGAAAAATCCTTGAGGATTTGTTTTAGGAACACTTGTGTTAGGACCCTGGGTCGTATTGTTGTTGGTGTTGGTCCCACGAATATTAATTCTAGTCCTCTTTTTTTTCCAAATGGATTGAAATACATAGTGTTCATTGCACTGGATGTCCCAAATGGGTTTGAAAATGTAGTGTTGATGGTACTAAATGAGTTTAATGATGTAGTGTTCATGGCACTAAATTGAGTAGAGGTACGACCAAAAGTTTGTTACATGGATTGTGTCATAGATTGTGTGCCAAATAAATATGTATGCATTGTGGTGGAAGAGGGATTCAGACCTCCTTGTAGCATAGAAACGTTTAATTATGGGATTATGGAACCACTAGAGGTTGACATTTCTTGTCCTTGACTTTGTTTATTAGGTGAAAACTCTGGTCGAAGTGTGTTTACGTCAAAGCCAGGGGGTAGTTTTGCTCCACTATGTAAGAGTTTGGCTAAAAACCTTTGAAGATCTAAAGCTACCATGTCATCTACAAATTTAGCCACATTGGGGTCTTGGGAGGCAACCTTTAGTTGATCTTCCTAGAGAGGAATATTATGGATGTTGTAATTGTTGAAGGGAGTGCTTGTCTTGGGTGGTTCATTTGAGGAAGAGCCAGAGTTCATGTTGCTTGTATGATAAAAAAGGTCATCGTCATCATTGTTGTGGAAAAAATCCATTTCCTTTCTTTTTCTTTGGGACCTTGTTTCTACCATAAAATGACTTGCAAGGGAAAGGCATATGATGTGATGAACTATGAAGCCTAAGGCAATGACAATGTAAGGGTATGACTTAAGCCTAAGGTATGCAACCTAAGTGATATTTTTATTTATTTTTGAAGATATAGAGATGCCTAATAATGATACCATGATTAAGGGTCAAGGTGACAATATTCAAGGTGTGAATAAGGTAATTCCATAATGATGAAAATTAGAAGTATGTCTATGACTAGGGTATGCAAGATGTGAGACGAAGGGATGGCATACTATGACCTAGTATGAGGACTAAAACATCTGGAAAACCTAAGACACAAATGCTAATAAAACTAAGATAGGTATAACAACTAATCTGATTATCAATGACCTTGGATATAGCAAAGACTAATAGGATATTTTGACAAGGTGGTCTCAAGCTAGACTGACGAGCTAAGGAACCAACCTAGATGATGAAGGAATAGGATGATTTTTTTTTAAAAGATAAGGTCAAGAGAATACAGATTTAAAGCTATGGTCTAGTATAAGTTTGATGAACTTCCTAATCAAGAGGTTTATGCAAGCTAAAAAGATGACTTGAAAACTTGACCTATGGGGAATGTCTAATTCAAAAATATGAGGTGATGGATGAATGGATAATGGTAAAAAATGAGGTGAGAAAGTCCTTGGTCTAATTGGATTTAAAGGTTAAGCTCGTTTTGGATATGTAGGCCTAGTTCATTTCAAGGTTAAAATGTTGTAAGTTTTGGGTGTGGAATTTGATTTGTATTAGCAATGTTTGTTTGAACACACACACAAAACACAACAAACAAAAAGTTTTTTAATGTCTTTGATATTAAACTAGAGAGTGTCTGAGTAAGGGCTTATATTAGTCCCAAAATTTTTGCACTAGTATGAATAATTTTGAGAACACTTGTAAGCAAACACAACCTAGGCTAGAAAGTGGATACTACCTGCTAAGTCCCTACTTGGATTTCTCCATACACTTAAACAAATTGGATAGCTAGAGATCTTGGTGACATTGGCTCCCCCTTACATGGCACGAGCACACCAAGTTCTATTACCCCATAAGATCCGAAAACCTTGAGGGATTTTTTGTCTCTACAATGAATAATGAAACATAGGGAGGTTTCAGAATGACCATTCCTGCACTAGCAAGTAAAAAGGATTTGGGCTGCTACAACAAATGGTTCTTATTCTATGTTTTGGGGAAATACTGGTGCCTATACATGCAACAAGACTATCTCAATTAAGAGGCATCCTAGTCCCTTCCTAAGAAATAATTTTGACGTATCTCATGGATACTAGGGATGGTGATGCAATGACAGGGGTCAAACAACTCAATTCACCATTCACTTGGTAAACAAATCAAATCACTAAACTAAAACTTATTTTTGAGGAAATCATCTTTGGAAACTTGTGGTTTTTTTCAAGTCCACAACCTTAAACAAGGTTACATACACTCTTCACAAATTCCAACTCAGTCAACCAATCCATTCCAAGAACCTTAATTTACCACTTAATGATCACTCCTTGCTCAGATTGTCCACAACGTAAAACTATGGAAACTCTTAACTACAAACCCAAAATTTGATCTCCAAGACACAAACACCCAAATTAACATATTCAATAGGGCTGATACAACATTTTCAAACTCCCCTTAAAACTCAAGAGCACATATCACCCATCTTGGCTATCATTCCTTTATAATCTGATATTCAAATGCTAGTAGGGTTCCCTAACTGACTGTCAGAGTTTTACTCACAAGATATGCACTGAAATATAGAACTAATCACCCATTTGAATACCATTTTTTCTTTCTCAAAGCATATCCCAAAATAGGTTATAAGTCTGTTGTCACAAATAGCTCAAAACTTGTTGTCTCAGTCCAAATCTAGGCCTAATTAGGCATGGCTACAATAGGGGTTTACTGGTTCTACTGATTCTAAACTCAAATATACTTTCCCAACACCAAAAACATATTTAAATATGCTTTCCTATGCTTTATAAACTATTTCCCATCCCTTATCAACCATTTTAGAAAAAACTCCAACTATCAACCATGACTGTCACAATACTGTATTGACAGGATAGTATACAAAATGCACTCAAATACTTGTAGTTCATCAAACCCTCTTCAAAGAAGGATAAAAACACATTTTATCAACCTTTTCAAACAATAAATACCAAGGACACATACACCACAATCAAAACTCATTAAAACTCCACTGTACACTATTTTACCAATTTTATTCACCATTTACAAACCTAGGGCATCAAAGAATCTGCCGAAAACCTTAACCTCATACCCTACAACCTTAGGAAATATTAAAATATACTTTAATATTCCCTCTCACCAACTTACAGGAGATTTTAACGGTGGACTTTGGAGTTTAACAACTCACTGTTTACCCTAGATCAAGGCTTAACCCGCTTGGACAAAATTGCTTATAACTTAAACAATACAAAATGGAATTTAATGAAACTAGATACAAATCAAAGTAGAATCATAGGGATCTAACCTAAAATGGAGGAGAAGAGGATTTATGCACAATACATGGCCGTACAATGACTTGAAACCAACTAAAATGCTGCAAATTGATAGAAAACTGAGTTTTTCAGTGAATTTCTTACTCCTACATCATTCCCCTTCCTTCCTCAAAACCAATGACTCAACCTAGCTTTTCAACTACCTGAATCTTCACATTCCATTATTTGGCATTTTTTTGCATTTTTACAATATTGCTATGACAACATTTTGTCAATTTTTCCAATTTTTACATAATATGCCCAATGAACCCAAAATGACTATCTAGGACCTATTACAAGCTTAATGTGGCCATTTAGACCTTATTACAATATGAGATCATCTACGCTAAATCAAAAACCTAGAATTGCCTCATGGAGGCATGTTCTTGCTAGGGTGCTCCTGCACCGGATGGCACTTGTCGGCATAGGACATCCTCACCAGGTTATTGAAGACTTTCCCAACAATCACAACAATTTATATAGAAGATCGAGACAAAGTACCTCTTGGGTCGTTCCCTCTCACAAGTTGGGAGGAAGACCCTCTAAGGGTTTAACACAACAAAGACGATGGGTTTAGTTTCTGATCACTGAGTTTGCACAAGGTGATAGCATACACCTACCATCTCAAGCATAGTAAAAATTGGTTCATTAACCCCCCATATGAAGACAAAAGAAAATTATGGGTCTGGCTTTTGATCACTGAGTTTGCATAAGGTGAGAGCATACACCTACCACCTCAAGGAAAATTATCGCCCCTTAATTATCCCATGTGAAAGTAGACACTTAGAATAAAAGAAATTAAGGAGAGCCCTGTAAAAACACTATTAGTAGTTTCAAGCCTCTGGTCTTCGACAAATGAAAGTTTAAGTTTTATATTCAATTCTTGGACATTTGAACCTACAAAAGAACCCAAATCAACAAAATTAACCCTCGAAATAAAAAACTAAACTAAAAAGAAAAATAACATTTAATCTGACTAATGAAAATTAACAAACAAAATTAGTTTAATCTAAACCTAAATAAATTAATCCAACTAACCAAAATTAATCTAAGTTAATCAAAACTAAAATTTAATCTAAATTAATCAAAACTAACAAAATTAAAAAATCAACTAATATTAATTAATCTAAATTAATCTAAACTAATAAAATTAAAAACTAAACTAATATTAATTAGTCTAAATTAATCTAAAATCAAAACTAAATTAATCTAAATTAAAAAAAATTAACTTATATTAATTATTCTAAATAAATCTAAATCAATACCAAAATTAATCTAAACTAATAAAGTTAATCCAACTAACAAAAATCACTTATAGAATTAATCCAAACTAATCTAAAATTAAACTAACTAACCAAAATTAACAAGCAAAAACTATCAAAAATTAAAAATTAGTTTAACTAAATTAACTATAAAAAATTAAGCCTAGAAGAACATAAAAGAGCAAATGCAACGAAAATAGCAAATGTGATGACAATAGACAGTGTGAGCATTGAAGACAAAAAGGCCCGCCAAGTGTTTTAAGATTTGTAGAGCACAGATTTATTCATGAAAATGCATATTTCAACTTCTGTTTGAAGAGCCGAGCAGGCAGATCAAAGCTCATCTTCAGCTAGAAATCTCAGTGAATCGATTTTATGTAGTCGCCTTCTCAAAGATGATTATCACCCCTATAAAAATTAACAATGATGGAGCACAATAGAAAAACAGAATAAGATAGAGTGGGAAATAGTGGAAAATAAAAACCCCTTCTCATAACAAGAACAGTCATTTCATAAGCATCAAAATTGCCACACAACCTATGCCTCAGAAGTATGAAGATAAAAGAATTTGTAACTAAAGCGATGATGAATACAGTTTCACGTTGGATTCACTATCTATGATCAGAAAATTAGATTTTAAGATTATTAAGCACAGTAAATAAAATTGAAATTCCGAGAATAAAGAAGTGCATGAAAGGAAATAACAAAGAACAATTTCACCATAATCTTCATGCCTCCATTGAATGATCTCCATCATCCTTCTCCATTCTGCTGTAAATATAGTTTCTCTCAGTTGAGTATGCAAATATTAGCCTTAGTAGATGATAGAATTTTTTTGAAGAAAGTATTATCTCAAAACATTTACTTGCATAAAAATTGGATCCAAAAATGATAAATAACAGTGCTATTTATAAATAATCGGATGTGAAATGGACAGTCGAGATTAGATGTTTTTTATTTCAATCAATGGATGAAATTAGACGAGATTAGATAAGATAGAAATGAGGCTAACGAAAGAATGAGGAAACTAATTTTTACAAAAATGACTTCAGTTTGATAGGGAAATTGTATTTTTAAATAATGGAAACATTATTTAAATGTAAAAGGAAAAGGAAAATTAACTTTTTTGATTAAATAGAAATTTAATTCAAAAAGTGAGAAAATATTAGTCATTTAATTAAATAAAATTTAATTAACTTGTGACAGATAAAGCTAAAAGTGAATAATTAAATAATTAACATAATTATTTAATTATAGTGGAAAGTGACAAATAATTAAATAAATATAAATTTATTTAATTATAGAAATCAAAGATATTAGTGATGCAATTAAATAATTAACAATTTATTTAATTAATTAGAAGAGGACATGGAATGATAAAATGAATTAATTAAATTATTTAGATTATTTAATTAATAGAAGACCTTACAACATTAGATAATAATTAAATAATTAAGATTATTTAATTATCAAGGATGATGAAGGGGATTTAATAAAGTCACAGGCCTAGTGATAATTTTCAATGTCTACAATACTTGAGTTAGCAGATATGGTCGTTTGCTTGATAGATTTAGGATAAAGTTAATGAGAAATTTTTACCTATTTAATGGGTGTAATGATTTCTCTATGATAATTAAATGTATTCTTTTGATTATGCACGTGTGTGTTGCATGAGATGTTTAGCTATGAAATTAGAGATTATCTAATTGTTAGTCGTGGTGCTATATTTGTATTAGATGTATTGAGTTAAAGGGGGATACTTGGTGACTGGTAGTTGGATTATTATGGATGATATATTATTCAGTTCATAAGTTAGCCTCTAGTGTGATCTTTTGGTGGGTCTAGATATATTCTGATGATCATGAGATTTAGTATTTTTTCAATCCATATTAATTCACTAAGGATGGTATTTGAAATGGTATTAGAATTTATAGTTGATGATTTGGCTAATGCAAATTTTGGAAGGTATTGATATAATTGTGGATATTGTGTTTATATTATTCATGTAGTAATTCTTGTTACAATCATTGTGATTGGTGTATTTGCAAAATGAAGTATTGTATATGTTACCTTATGATTGATCAATTGATTTATAATTATATGTGCTTATGATGATGATGATGATGGACATTTATATTTTGTGAGTGATATTGATGGATGTTATGTTTTATAGTGTGTATGCAGTAATCTTGATATGGTTATTTGATTAATGTGTTTTAAAATGAAGAATCATATATGAGATTTTATGTTAGATTAGTTTATTTGTATTGATATGTAAAATGATGTATTTTATTTGGTTTATATGAATATGTGAATATTTATATCATACTGACACCTCTTGTTGAGTGAACATGGATTTCTAATATCAATGGAATTGAGGGAACTCACTTAGTCACCATTTGTTATTGTGCATGGGATCCGATGGGTTATTGATGTTTATGTTGAGTTGTGTGGTGGTCATATAGGGTGTGCACCATGTATTTCATGATTATCTTTTATGTGAGTTTTGAATTTCAAATTGTAGATAAGGAATTTGAAAGTGTGTTTCAATGGTTCTAGGGTGTGTTTTATGTGAGAAAAATTGGAATAGGACCTAAAGGTATTGGTGGGAAGGCTATTTTTTCTATTTTTAATCTTTAAAAAAAAAATTATCCCTTATTTTGTCCCCACTCATAATGGTGACAAAAAGGGGGGGTTGGTTAAGTGGTTAAGGTGGTTATGTGAGGGAGTTATTTCTCCCTTTTCTTTAAAACATCCTACTCATGGAGAGGAGAGGGTTACCTTGCTTATTCTACCTTTTGTTTTTTATTTTATTCTTGGGAGTTATTGGGAGGAGAAGAGGAAGAGATCTTTGGAGGAGGAATATTCTACCATGGTTGGGATTATAACATATTGAGGTATTTCTTTCTCTTGACTCCTTGCAAGGTTATTGTATGTTGATTTGCTTATGGAGGATTTGATTGAATGGGTTAAATGTGTTTTATTTTATGGTGTCTTTTGTTGGGTGGTTTCTTGTGTGTTCTTTGTAGGGGAGGTCACCCCTCGTATATAGGATCCTTGGTCCTCCAAGTGTAGGAGTTGAGTGGGGTTAGCTCCATCACATTGGGGCTTTTCATTTTGGGATAAGAGTATCCCATTTAGGTAATGGCCATTACTGGGGTTATGAGTACCCTTGCATCTATGGGATATGAGTATCCTATTGTATTTTTACAAAAATGTTGTTGGGAGGAATAAGGGTGTTGATTTTCATTGTGGTTTTGTGGAATTGGTGTAGTGTTGTGTTGAGGTGGAGATTATGTGGAGTAATATTATGGAGGTGTGATCATGATGTATATATATTTCCCATGTTTGATTGAGCCCCTACTCCCCCTAGGTAGTTTTTCCATGGGGTAAACCAATATGATAGAAACATGTGTGTTCTTTTGTGAATGACTTGATATGAGGGTTTTTTGTATATGTGAAATATTATTGTAGTACTTGTGCTTGTGTCTTGAGTTGAGTTGTGTCACATGGCTAAGTGAATACCCCATGCTCAGGAGTGGGTTTTTTTACAACCCTATGGATGAGGGGAGAGCCCATCAATATCTTGATGTTTTCCATACTTTTTTATTTCAAGTTCTTATGGAGATCTTTGGAGATGTTGGAGAGTACAGAGTTTTTGTTTAGGATCTCAAAAGTCCTTAATTTGGTCATGCATTTTGTACTTCAAGTTTTCTAAATCTTTTGCAAAGACTTCTATTGTATCTTCAAGGAGCTAGCATGTGATGCATTATGTTTTATCAATCAAATTTAACCTATATGATCTGAATTTAATTTGAAAAGAAAATCTCACAAAAGTTGCGTTGGAATATCATGTAACTCTAAGTTCTTGTCAAAATAGGAATAAATTATGTATTTTATATGGAAGTAAGAAATTCAGAAATCAAAATTCTACAAAGTGCAAGCTTATGTATTGATTGAATAAGTGGTAGAAACAATTTCTCTAGAGTTTAGAAATAGATTGAATGATTTTAAATGAATACTACATAGTCTAAAATGAAACTCGGGAATAAAGTTGTGTATGCCTTGTCGAAAGGAAAAAGGAAGAGTGCTTCAATGGAAAAGTTGAAAATAATGTGGACTAATAGATTGGTCTTGTATTCGTTCTTGCAATCTAATTTTAAAAAAGTTAAAAAAAAATGAATTAATTTTAGAGCAATCATGGTTTTGTGGGTTCCGGCAATTCTTGTATTTCATGGTTGCATTAAAAAAAGAGAGGACATTATAGGGAGCTCTATTTTTTATTATGGAAAAAATAGGTTTTGATGAGGCCCTAAAACCTAGTACATACAGTTTTGATAGGATCCAAAACCCAATCCAAAGTGAGCAATCTGCTAGCAGAAAAAAATAGCATATCATCAATAGCCAAACACCAACAACATCAAAGATCAACAAGACAACATAGGCTACAAACAACCAACAAAAAAGGAAATGACCTTACAACTTAACAAATAGGTTTAAACAATAATAACCACTTGAAATAGTCAAGCAATAATACAACAATGACCACTTGAAATAGTAAGGAAACAAAGCAACAAAGTTGTAGCCAACCAACTACTAAGTATCAAAAATACTAAGCCCAACAAAAGAAAATGCAACTTAATGGTAAAGAACACCATCAAGCCCATACCCATAATCAAAAGCACCAGCACACAAAAAAGAAAACCAATGAACACCAGGAAGGAGAGACTCCCCTTAAAACTCCCAAACGCTCCATAGACCAAATCCAATTCCACCTCAAGAGGAAAGAGCTCCCCTCTATAGGAGAGGATGTTGTGAAAACCCAAAAAAGAAAAAAAACAACTCTCCAACAACCTCAAGCTCCACATCGATAGATGAAACTTCCACCTCAATAGGAACACCACAAGAGGAAACCAAAAAAGAGGACTTCCAACCACTTCCACAACACCCACCTCCAACTCAATAGGAAATGACTCTTGAACATCAAGAGATTTCTTCGCCTCAAAAGAAGACACAATGTGAAGGAAATGGAAAAAATACAAAGCTCCAGAAGACTAGGGAAACACACCATCCTTTGGTTGAGCAAGCAAGAGATTCAAGAGAGAAACCACAACTAAACCAACATGCACCAATAGGAGACCAAGATGGATAACTTCAACAACCAAATTTCTTCCCAAAGAAACATCATGCAAGGAAATCCACCATTCCAACAAAGTATCAAAAGCAGATAATTCATTTAGCGTGACCCTCTCAAGACAAACCAAGACCTCCTCAAACTACCAAGGAAACTGCTTGGAATAGAAACTAGAAGAAAAAGGAAATCCACTTCACCATCTCAATAAAAATAGGGCAGAAACCCACACGAAGCAACAAAAGACAAGCCCCCAAAAAGAAACACCAAAAACACCTCCAAGATAGGAGACGTGAAGCCTGACAAACCTCTAGCGAAACAATCAGTGCTAGAAACTAAAGGCAATCCCCTTAAAAAAAAAAGCATCACATCCCATAGAGGAAACAATGCAACCTTCAAGAAAAGCAAAGCACCCCAAGAAACAAAAGGAGGAACCAAAAGAGACCATTGTCCCTAAATTCCATGGTAGGAAGAGCACCAAATCATCAATATATTCTAAAGGAAAAACCACTAGAAAAGTAGAGCAGGCCGCTCCAAAAGAGAACCCTTGCCAACGCACAACCATGACAACCCAAGAAACATTCCAGTGGCTCCCAAAAGGGAGAACACAACCACAAAACACCCAAAAAATAGGTGATGGCACCACCAATAGATCCAACGAAAAAGACCAAGCCCATTTAGCAAGGTGAAGCTAGATAAAGAAGAGGGGCTCATGGAAACTCCCAACAAATGCCCCAAAACACCAAGAGAGCACCAAAGACCAAAGATCTTCCAATGGTAGAATAACAAGAGAAAAATCCCCAAATGATAGGGAACCAATGACCAGGTGAAAAAAGAAAAATCTCCCAAATAGGAAACAACAAAAGGGCAAGCCATGACCCCCAAGGCTAACCTCCCAAAGTTAGAAGCCAACTGCAACACCACAGGCATTGAAGCATCCTAGAACAGACCCCACTGCAACACCAATTCCCAAAGAACAACAAGCGGAGGCTACAAAACACCTATGCCATCTAGATCTCCATCGTCCTTGCCCTCCTCTATAGCATCAGATTTGAAAAAACCCCTGACCCGCATCCTTTCCCGCTCATTGCTACCATCGCTCATTAAAATTAAATTAAATAAATTTATAGGGAGCTTTTTTGATGTTTTATGGTTGTGTTTTAAATTTATAAAGAACATAAATTTAATGGTAACCTTAAGATTGCATACATAAGTGTTGATTGATTTGAAGTGCTGATTATTTTTTAAGAACCAAACTTATTCTCACCATAGATCTATGAACTTTACAGGAATAATTATCAGTAAGGGTAAGGATTGGCCAACACATAAGTAAAGGATTTTGGGTCTTCACTTCTTCACTTCAGGCTTTGTGAAACCCAAGAGTGTAATCCTAATCAATGTGTTTGTAGATACTAGTGTGTATTAGTATCAAACACAGGATGAACAAATAATTCTCTTAAAATTTTTGATAGACACAATATCTTGAAGATTTGGCTAACCTTCATAAAAATGACTAACCTAAACAAGAGAAGATATAATTCATTAAATTCCCACATGGCCAGAAAGAGCTTTATAAGTGATTTGATTATATTTTGTGATCAACAATTGAATTGGCCACCACAATTGGAGTATGATTACTTTACTACACTAGTGCCATATTCTTGGAACAGAGTCAAACCAGATACCCATATGAAGATAAAAATATTATGTTTAACAATACCCAAAGCTTGAAAAATATTGCATTACAATACTCCCAATAGTCATTTCCATAATTTACATCTTACTAGCTTCCTCACACAAGATTTATTTCAAACCCACTGTTACGTTCAAGCATTTACATACATTAATTGAATGAATAATCAAGAATAAAACAACACATCTATTGGAAACCAACAGAGACTAATAAGATAACCATTGATTATATTATTCATAGTCTGTGTAACTTGTACATAGGAGAGTAATATATAGAAATTTTATGCTATTCTGTTATATGCATTGTCATTTTCATTATCAAAACCATATGCATATCGACTGAATTTTCCTAGAACATCTTATTGGAAAGTTTAGTATCTATTTTGTTTCTATGTGTAACTTCTTCAAAAAAGAGCTACCTACTAACCTCTTTGTGTAACCAGCCTTGAAATCCTTTTTATAAGACAAGGGAGCAACAAGCATCAAGTTGAATTACACTTACATTTCACTTTCATTCAAAAATGAATTTCAATAGAAAGTGAGAATATTCCCAAATCGGTTGCAAGAAATCATGTGTATGTTAGGGGAGAGAAAAATAGAACCCCAAAAAATATTAGCCAGAGCAAACCCACCATTCTTCAAAAAGTGTCACTGTTGCACCATCAAAAACATGTAAGTTCATTCCAACCTGAGAAATTTCACCATCAACACCAAAGGGAAAAGTAAATAAAGACTAATATCACAATATACTAGCCAAAGAGAGCAAGATAACACAAAGGACCAAAAATTGAGCACCCACTCAAAGAGGGGATAAGGTGCTACTTTTCATTGTCATCAATAAAGCAGATGTGCTTGTTTAGTGTCCTTATTGTAAGAAAAGTATCATCACCACCTCATCCTCAGAATCAACCAAATCAATCATAGCCATGAGATATTGATGATAAATATAATTAGTCTCATCTCCATTGTTATATGAATCATCTAAGACTTCAATGGGAGAATGATGATGTCCCATTTATGCTCGGTGATACCTATTCCTTCTTGCAGCTTCCCTCTCGGGTCTTTCAACTTTCTTATCCTTACCTTTCACTAATTCCTCTGAGACAATTCAACCTCTTAGATGATAAGCACATTTGAGCACACCCTGTGCAAAATTCTTGGTAGCTCTATCTTCCTTCTTTGGTGTCACAGGGATTTTTGGCATATCTCGTTCACCTCGGGGAGAATCCTTCTGAGACTCAAGAGGGTTGAGTCTCTTAAACCTACGGACAAGGATGATATTCACACTTACCTTTCCCATTCCCTTACTTCGCAACTCGCCAAATTTTCTTAAAGAAAAAGACACTATCCCACCTAGAAATAACCAACTCAAAATCACACTTACTCTCAGACTCCTAATTCTCATAAACAATTAGACAGTGAGAATAATCAAGCATGTGATCTTTATTAAATAGAGAAACTGGTGTGTGTCTGCATTAATTTTCTAGGAAAGCTTGTGTGAAAGCACTGGCAATCAATTACCCTGATTTTGAATCTTAGTCGTCGATTATACTATGAAGTGAATCAATGATTAGAAAATCAAGATTATTAATTATGATAAAATTAAACACATGCATTTGATACTTCTCCCCAATCAAGAAACTTGAGTGAGATAAGCATCAACTTAATTTACATATTAACCAAACACTTAGTTTTTTAACCAAACCTATCATGTCACATTTACCCACTCGCCCGTGGGAAATAATTCACTTGTGATTCATTATAGCAAGACAATGGAGAGCGATCATTATTTATCTTCAGTATATCGGCTTATACCCTGCCTTACTTCAATTTCACCTTACCACGTGTATTAGCTCTTGATAGATTTGACGACCACAAAAATGTTTACAAATTTCACATGCGTGCCCAAGAATCAGTTCTAATTTACCACCATTTTTATCTTAGAACGGTCTTGGCCAATATCTCCAGTAGCCTCTATCTTTACTAGAAACCTTCTAAGTCCTTTGCAATGGTCTGCGTGGCACTTGCCTACATGCCCACTGAAGAATACATGACACAAGTGGGCCCCTCACAGGATGGCGGGGAATGGTCAAGATTGAACCATGTCACTTGCCATCAGTCATCGATTTCCTTCCTATGAAGCAATCACCATCTTTAGAGCTTGGTGGGTTTCTCAATAAGTGATAGGTGTTGCCCTGCCTACTAGCCAGTGTGATCATCTTTCCTTAATGCATAAATACAGACGGGCATGTGAGGGATGGTCCCGATGAGAACACATGTTGTAGTGTCCATCATTGATCTTTGTTAAAACCATGTTCACTGTCCTTCTGGAAACACTGGTCCCACCATCTAACAGTAACGCATGGCCATCACTCGCTAGCCCATGTATTTAAAATAACATAAAACAAACAAACACGGGTGTGCGAGGAGTGATTAAGATGTGGCTACATCTCAAACTTGCAACTGTTGATCCTCTTTGAATGGTGTCAACTATTTTCACCAAGGAGGCCAGACCCACCAATACGCTAGACACATGGCTGAAGTCCATCATCCCTTGTGAATAAAATAAGAAGGAATAAATCAACACGAGTGCACGGGGAACGACTAGGATCAACTTCTGACGATCAAATGGCCAACATGAAATTATAATTCTGCACATGTCATAAAAGTTAGCTTAAAAGGGGTCCATTTCTAGGCCAATGGGAATTTGACCCTTAGGAATGAGAATTTAAAACTTAATTCATTAAAAGGAAAATCAAGCCTGACCATAGCAAATTTTTAAACAAATGAAAAAAATGATCAAGGTGACTGACAATCCTAAACTTTGGGGGTCGGTGAAAACAATGACTTCGATTACATAAGTGATATCTTAAACAATCATAAAATGGAAACATTAGGTCAATACAATAATATAATGATCAAGGGTTTTTAGAATCATAGGCCAATTCTGGAGGGTTTTAAATCATAGGACCCTAAAACATTTATAAGGAACACAACCCTAAGCTAGGAACAAGGGCCCAAGCCAGATTTTACACAATTGTAAAAATGGAACCAAGAATTTTTTTAGGGGTTCCATTAGTGGCTCCTATGGGGACACATGCCTCTTGTAGGCATGGTGAGATCCTAAAATCATGGGAGAGTAGACTAGGTGCCTTATCCATTGGGAAATAGAGTCTTTTTGAATTTTCAAACCACAGTTGATGGCCCCAAGCCACCAAATGAAAAGAAAAACCCATGTTTACCTCTGTCAAACACCAATCTATTGAAGGAATTGATCTCCCTCAATCCAAACTTGAGTGATGGTATTCCTACAAACACTAGTGTCAAGATGCCTTTGAATTTATCTTTACTATCACATGGCAACCAGATGATATAGGCCATATCACTGCCATTCATTTTATTTTTTGATTTTGTGACAAGTGACATAATATGAGGACAAAGGTCAAGACTATATGAAAAGAAAGTCTTTTCACATTCACCAACCCCTTCATACTGATTAGGCTCAAAGAGGACATCACGCCTCAAGAATAATGTGCAATCTTCCTATACGTTGAGCAAAGAGTGCTCACATATTTGAAACTCCTTCAACTGAATTGCACTGTAGGTAAGTTTATCGAAACACCACAACTCAGTCACATCAAATTTATCTTCATATGAACTAATTTGAATGCCATCACTTTCAGGATTAATAGGATTAACAAAAACACTTCCATGTGTACTATCGGTTGATAGACATACTGACCTATGTGCCAAATACTCACTGATATTTGAAATTTGTTCATTAGCATTTGAACAAGCATCTTTGTTTTCTTTCACATAAATGCTTCCCTCATTGGATGAAAACATGTCCATAATCATATTGTGAAGATAAGGAACATTAGCAAAGAACCCCATCTCACATTTACTATCATGAGATCCACCATTGTTTGCATCATCTGGCTGGTCTACACATAGACCTAAAAGTTTTGTAGTGTCAACACATTCTAAAATTTTGTTGCCGGATAAATCAACAAGCTTTTAGATATTATTAACTGGAAATGATGCTGATTCAAGATCCATGTGTTTTTCATAATTCATAACTTGATCATTCAATAATGAACCCCTTCTTTCTTCAATGAGCACATATTCATCCTCTTTATACATCACAGATATGTCCATCTCTGCTTCGCACAAAAAATCAAAAGCGGTAGGGTCATGAGCACGTTCATTAGCATCATAGTTAGCACCATCAAGATCTTTATCATTTCTAACACTATGCTTAGGATCAAGATACTAATTTTTTTTTTTTTTATCTTCAAAGTGATCATCATCCATTGAGTCAATATGCTCTAGTGATAACAAACCTGATCTACACTCCAAGTATTCATCATGTGAAACTTGTTCATTTACTTGTGAACAAGTGACTTCAACATCATTTACATCACTACATCCTTCATGTGAAGAAAACAACTCTAGCTCCTCCTCATAGGAGTATTCATAACCTTCAAAAGAATAATCAGGTTCACTGTCATCATGGTCTTCATCACAAGAAAACTCATCACTATATAAACTATGGTTATATTTTTTAGAGTGAATGCTTAGATTTTCATCTTCAATATCTTGACCATTGATTTGTGATGAGAAATCAGAAACACTTGCAAGTGTATCTTTATCTTCATTACTGGTATATAGATCTTCATATATACTACATGTGGGTTGATTACAATCACTATCCTCATTGATACAACATGGATCTTCATCTTTTGATATACCATTTTCATTTTTGTGTATCATGTTCTAATTTTTCTCAATGGGACAACTGCTATCTTCATTTTGAGACATCACATTTTGTGCATAATTACGTTGGGATCCTTCAACACTCTTTATCCAATCAAGTACTTGGTCAAAACTATGAGGTTTCAATTCTTTTGACAAGGTACTCAACCATGACTCAAAGATTTCACAAAATAAATCAATGCATGCTGAATCCTCAGGTCTGAAATTTTTGGGGACCTCCAACAAGGCATCCAAAAACCTCGAGAACAAATAATATGGTGATTCTCCCTTATGCCTCTTCATGTGTCAGAAAATTCTTGAACAGAAGATTTCTGATCAAATTTGCTCAAATTTTGTTGATGTTCAACTTGGAGCTCACTATGATCTATGTGTTGTAGTGATGGAAAAATCAGAACAACAGAAGCATCACCCCCTTGAAAATAATTTCTATTGTCTGATCCATGAATTCCATTTGCATGAGGTGTGCTAGAATAACCAACACTTGCAGCCATGTATCCTTTCATCATTGAATATTTTAGATTGTTCTCAATATCCATGGCAATTTGATATGCTTGATGTAATGTTGTAGGCTCTTTATCTCTTAGCAGATAACTCCTTTCTTCATCAAATGAATCAAAGTATACAATCAGACATACTGCATCATTTGGTCTCATGCTTTCAGGAATGCCACATAATATTTTTGAAAATATGAGATTGAAAGCTGGGATTAACTCATCTTCTTCTTTCTGGATGTTATTAAGTTTTTGTCTCACTGAATGTGGATTAATTCTTTCTCCAAACTGTTTGAGGAATTTTTCCATGAACTCATTCCATGAAGAGATAGAAAACACTAGAAAATATGAAAACCAATCTCTAGCATCTTTCTTTAGAGATTGAACAAAGAACTTCATGACAACATCTTCATGACTTATATCAAAATATCCTATTAAATCAGAAAATTCTTGCAGATGTTGAGATGTTGATTCTGATATTTTCCCTTTGAACTTCGTAAAAAGTTCCCTAACTTCATTAGGAATAGGGTTTGGGAAACCTTGAATACCATCAAAATTCAATGGTCTATATCTTTCTACAAAAAAACTTCTTTGATGACATGACAGGGGCTGCACACTCTTCATTGTTTCATTACGCACCCCATAGGGATGTACAAGGGAATGATACATTTTATTACACCCCTTTACAAACTTCAAACATCAACTCTACAATTGATCACTGCCCTATTTCTTGCTTTTATCATGACCTTAAAATATTACAATGCATAACTCAAACACTTCTACATCTAAGATCTCTCTAATGGGAAGATCTCAAGAACAAGCATACTTCTTCCACCCCATTTAGATATTACAAAATTCAGTTCAGAAGTATGTAGAACAATTGCCACTATTCCCTTCCCTAGTGCTTTAACTCACAGGAACATAATATTTCTTTCATATCTCTTAAAAATGGCTTTCTTACAAACTTATTTCTTCTTGCAAATCAAAACAAGGGAAAATACTTGGATATATTAGTAGATATCACACTTTTTCAAGTCCTTTGCATAGAGTCGCCACTTCCTCTACACACTCTTCATTGTTTCATTATGCACCCCACAGGGATGTACAAGGGAATGATACATTTTATTACACCCCTTTACAAACTTCAAACATCAACTCTACATTTGATCACTGCCCTATTTCTTTCTTTTATCATGACCTTAAAATAGTACAATGCATAACTCAAACACTTATACATCTAAGATCTCTCTAATGGGCAGATGTCAAGAACAAGCATACTTCTTGCACCCCATTTAGATATTACAAATTTTAGTTCAAAAGTATGTAGAACATATGCCACTATTTCCTTAGTGCTTTAACTCACTTAATTGGGATCATAGTATTTCTTTCATATCTCTTAAAAATGGCTTTCTTACAAAATTATTTCTTCTTGCAAATAAAAATAGGGGAAAATACCTGGATATATTAGTAGATATCGTTCTTTATCAGGTCCTTTGCATAGAGTTTCCACCTCCTTTGTAGAGGATCAAACTTCAACAATATGAAGTTTCTTTCACCTGTTGATTTCACTTTAAGCTTCTTCTTCCTGCAACATTTTTCACTGGTATAGAGTTCTTCAGAGTCGCCACCTACTCTTAGTGAGAAAATTACTTTAGAACCTCCATGACTCTATCAAGACAAGATGATCTATTGCAAATAATTTCCCAAATAATTCCCCAGTAGAGTTGCCATTACGTTGGTTATTTTTTTAGAACCAAACTTATTCTCACCACAGACCTATGAACTTGCCAAGAACAATTATCAGTAAGGGTAAGGATTGTCCAACACATAAGTAAAGGATTTTAGATCTTCACTTCTTCACTTCAGGCTCTTATAAACCTAGAAGGGTAATCCTAATAAATGTGTTTGTAGATACTAGTGTGTATTAGTATCAAACACAAGATGAATGTAAGACCCTCCTTTCATGTAATAGGATAGACATTTAATATTAGCATGGTTGCCAACTTTTGTTGTCATGAAGGTATATTGGATAAATATTATATTGAGAGAAATTTGGCTCTATAATACATGTTTGAGACTTGAGACTAATCACCTATGACTCTTCTTACTTGACTTCATCATAGTATGAAACAAGTGTCACTACTCTCTTTTCTTAAGGACTTCTAGGAGGAAGCCTATATAAGGGGGGGAGGATGTAAGACCACCTAGCCCACTCCCTATAGTGCATCTAAAGGACCATGACAATTATGCCATCGACAAACTCCTAGCAACATGATCAATCCTTAAAGGTATGATAAACATATGTACTAATTTTATTCAACCATTATGATGTGGAAATGTGATGATTCCACTATTATATAGATTTATATAGTTAGTGTATCAAATCTATAATTTAGAATAAGCTCGCACCACATTCTTGTAGAAAGAACTGTCTCTATAGATACTCCCATGCATAGTGTCTCTTTGACTTCAGGGCCTCCTTGAACTTATAATATACATTAACTAATTTATTTCTTATTTTTAATGCTAAATCTTTAATATAATCATTGTATAGGATAGCACTGAAACATAAAATTCTTCAAATACTTTTATGATATGGTTAAATTTAATGTGAAAATAAATATAATCTTTGAGTAGGAAATGAATGACAAGGATGTTATCATTAAATTTTGAAATATATTAGGGATATCTCTATTTTAGGATTTAATAGTCGTGATAAAGAAACTAACTCATATTTCTATATCCTATATTACAAAGGGCATAAATATTAAATAGGAAGGGAATAATTGATTTCATATTAGTTAAACAACTTGAATGATAATTGCACGATGTATTGGAATTAGTTTTGAAATGTTGTCAATGCACGGATTGCATAAGAGAGGATTAGTAATCCCACAGCTGTATTAGATTTTAAATATACAGTTTTAGGCATCTGTTCACGGGGATATCCCGGGGAGTGTCTCATGGATATAGTGGTTAATATGGGGCAGGATTGGAATCAATGTTGGTGAAGGATGGCTGATAAAAAAAGAGTAGAAGTGGAGATATCCTGGGGGGTGTCTCATGGATATAGTGGTTAATATAAACTTGGAATTATACCCTTAAGGGGGAGTTGACTGTATATTTTGATTGTTGGAAATCGAATTTGATGTTCATGCATGTTGTCGATTCTGTCTCAATTGGTATGAGGCCCTTTTAAATAAATGAGTGGAATTGTATACTGTGGAGTGGGATGCAAGACTCAGAGCAAAATTTGCTTCCTTGGTGATCTGGGTGAATGCTAACCTTTGTGCTTCTCAATCCAAATAAAACCAAATCGTGCAACCAGGTATGTAGACTAAGCAATAATTCCTATAATATCATGTACTATGTTTTGGTACGATAATACAATTTAATGTATGGAAAATAGGGTTGAAATATGTGAAATAAAATGATTTAGGTAGAGAGATTTATTTAACGTTTCTATATGATTATCTTATACACTGCACTACTTGTTACATGTCAACTGTATTTATTTAACTAGATTTCAACTGTGAGGTGGCTGATATACCAATTGTTGGATGTTCATCTGTTCTTCTATTAGTAAAATATAATATGATCTCTATTTTTTTTAATTAATGTCACTTTAGTTACTATAATATACTTTTATTTTATCAATTTATCTTAACAGTAATTAGCAACGCAGCAAACAATAATGGAAGTGATATGTGAAAGTTTACATTGCAGCCATGATGGTACTTGCGTAAGCAAAATGAAAGCTATTAAATTTCCCATCCGGAAATTCAACAGTCGTACTAGTTTTTGTCTGTCTTGTTTTGCATGCAAATCTGAGCCAATCGTGGTCTCTACAGTCAGTTTGCAATTTTCCTATTGTCATGGTATGATTTATTTAACTAACGATTTGGGAGGGTAATATTTTCTGTGCAATATGATTAAGTATAAAACATAGTAGAGAATTGGAACATCTGCATAAGCAACTACTTCATTTTAGATAGGAAAGATAGATAGCTCAACAAAGAAATCATAAGATTTCATTTATTTGGGAGTTAACATCCAAAAACAGATTTTACTGTTAATTATTCTTGCAACTTGAGGGAAATAAATAAATAAATTGCTGCAGTGATATCTGTCCTTTGCTGCTATACACATAACTATAAACTATCTTTCCCAAATACCATTTCAGTTAATCTTCTTTTTGCTGCTATCCATATAACTATAAACTATCTTTTGCAAATATCGTTTTAGTTAATCTTATATAAGCTATATTTGTTTTTAGAGATATGAATTTATGTGTTTCTTGTTTGAGTATCATGCATGCCTAATGTAGTGATCAGTGTATTTCTATTATGAACTTCATATTAATTGATGATTGCTGCATCATAATGATCATAGTGTTAAATTGAAAAGATCTTAGATACATGTATGGATGACATATAATTTAAACTTAAAATGCTATTAGCATTATCCAAAAATAAATAAATTATACAACTGAGATTTAGTAAAATTACATGATTTTTCGATAGAAGACCAATTGTTGATTTTTTTTTTTTTTTGTCACAACTGTAATTAGGTTGGCGAATGTGACAGAAGACATAATCTTCTATGCTTGTTTAGAGTGATACAATGATTTGGAATGCAAACCAAAAATCAAGTAGTCAATTATTGTTACCTTATATTTATAAATTTCAGAGTTTTATCATATGCAAAACATGAGGAAGACATTTATTTTCTTGCTCCTACTGCGATGGTGAAGAATTAGAACTGTTTTTATTCAATTGCTAATTTGGGTAGAAAGTTAGTGAGCTCTGTTGCAAAGAAAACTGCTGGTACATGTTTGGGATTTATACTAAACTATTTCTGGGTTTTAATCTTTGGTCTTTCCTCTTTCCAGATCATATTAAAATTTAAAATTCCGTTTAGTATTGTGAAAGTTATCGCTATTTCAATATCATCTATTTTGCTGTGATTAGCAAGCTAAAAGTTATGGGAAATTTATTATCAATTTATTATTATTATTTTTTTTTCTTTCTTAATTAGATCTGCTTGTTGTGTGTGCTTGAGTATTGTTTATGATTTCTACAAAATCAGTGTCCACCTATACTTTTATTCTCAAATGGAATTACCTAGAGGGTTGGCGTATCTATTCCTTGTTGAGCTTTTCTTGAGAAACTCATATAATTGTGTGTAAGTGATGATGTTTTGTGTGGACTCATTGGTATAATATCTTCTGTTATGAATAAGTCAATTGTACTTGTAAGGGATAATACTAGATTTTATATGAGTGTTGTCTATATCATCTTTTGTTTGAAAATTTTTGGGAAGTCCTATGGGTGTACCAATGATAATATTTTGTTTACCCTTAATATATTATCTTGTGATTTGAGCCTTGATGTTATACATTAGTGTCAACCAAACTAGTGTTGGTTCAAGTCCTCTATTGACTATTCTATGTATTTACTAAACTATTGTGAGATCAGTGGTGACTTGAACCTTTATGTGAATATCGTTTTGACCAACCCGATTTTTTTTGTGAAAGTTAAAGTGTCGAACTACGACTCCTCTGCGAATTACATACGTAGGCAAGACCATCAAAGATGAGCCCCCGAGGAATTAGGTCTAGCCCTTAGGTTCCCCTTTTCTTGCTTGAAATCATACATATTGCGAGTTGGTCTTGTGTTGTGATTGTAAATTTGAAGTTTTTGCTATGTAATTTAGATGAGTTTGTAGTAGAAAGTTTTGGGCATTACAATGAACAAATAATTCTCTTTAAATGTTTGATAGACACAATATCCTGGAGATTTGGCTAACCTTCATAGTAGTGACTAACCTAAACAAGAGAAGATATAATTCATTAAATTCCCACACACCCAGAAAGAGCTTTATAAGTGATTTGATTATAATTTGTGATCAACAATTGAATTGGTCACCACAATTGGAGTATAATTACTTTACTACACTAGTGCCATATTCTCTGAACAAAGTCATACTAGATATCCATATGACTAGATAACAATATTGCATTTAGCAATACCCAAAGCTTCAAAAATATTGCACTACAATACCCCCACTAGTCATTTCCATAATTTACTTCTTACCAGCATCCTCATACAAGATTTATTTCAAACCTATTATTAGATTCAAGAATTTAAATACATTCATTGAATGGATAAGCAAGAAAAAACCAACACATCTATTGGAAACCAACAAAGACAAATAAGATAACCATTGATTATATTATTCATAGTCTATGTAACCTATACATAGGAGAGTAATATATATAAATTTTATGGTATTCTGCTATATGCATTGTCATTGTCATTATCAAAACCATATGCATATCAACTGAATTTTCCTAGAACATCTAACTAGAAAGTTTAGTATCTATTTGTTTTTGTGTGTAACTTCAAAAAATAACTACTTACTGACCTCTCTGTGTAACCATCCTTGAAATCCCTTTTATAAGAGAAGGGAGTAACAAGCATCGAACTAAATTAAACTTACATTTTATTTTCATTCCAAAATGAATTTCAATAGAAAGTGAGAATATTCCCAAATCGGTTGCAAGCAATCTTGTGTATATCAGGGGAGAGTAAATCAAAACCCCAAAAACTAGTAGCTATAACAGACCCACCATTTTTCAAAAAGTGTCGTTGCTACACCATCAAAAACATGTAAGTTCATTCCAACCTGAGAAACGTCACCATCAACACCAAAGGGAAAAGTAAATAAATACTGATATCACAATATACTAGCCAAAGAGAGCAAGATAACACAAAGGACCAAAAACTGAGCATCCACTCAAAGAGGGAATAGGTTGCTACTTTTCCTTGTCATCAGCCAAGTAGATGTGTCCACTCGGTGTCCTTATTGTAAGTGGAGTATCCATCACCACCTCATCCTTAGAATAAAATAAATTAGTCATAGCCATGAGATATTGATGATAAATAGAATTAGTCTTGTCTCCATTGTTAAAGGAATCATCCAAGGCTTCAATGGGAGAATGATGATGTCCCATGTAAGCTCAGTGATACCTATTCCTTCTTGCAACTTCCCTCTCTAGTCTGTCAACTTTCTTCTCCTTACCTTTCGCTAATTCCTCTGAGACAATTCAACCTCTTAGATGATAAGCACGCTTGAGCACAGCCTGTGCAGAATTCTTGGTAGCTCTTGCTTCCTTCTTTGGTGTCATAGGGATTTTTGGCATATCCCATTCACCTTGGGGAGAATCCTCCTGAGACTCAAGAGGGTTGAGTCTCTTAGACCTACAGACAGGGCTGATAGTCACACTTACCTTTCCCATTCCCTTACTTAGCAACTCGCCAAATTTTCTGAGAAAATAAGACACTATCCTACCCAGAAATAACCAACTCAAAATCACACTTACTCTCATACTCCTAATTCTCATAAAAAATTAGATGGTGAGAATAATCAAGGAGGTGATATTCATTAAATAGAGCAACTGGTGTGTGCATTAATTATCCAGGAAAGTTTGTGTGAGAGCACTAGAAATCAATTACCCTGATTTTATATCTCAGTCGTTGATCATACTATGAAGTGAGTCAACGATTAGACAATTAGGATTATTAATTATGACAAAATTAAACGCATGCATTTAATACTTGTCCCCAATCAAGAAACTTGAGTGAGATAAGAATCCACTTAATTTGTATATTGACCACATGCTTAATTTTTAAACCAAATCTGTCGTGTCACATTTACTCTCTCGCTTGTGGGAATTAATTTACTTGTAATTCATCATAGCAAGGAAATAGGGAGCGATCATGATTTATCTTTAGAATATTGACCCGTATCTTGCCTTACTTCAATTTCACCTTCCCACGTGTACTAGCTCCTAAAAAAATTGATGACCACAAAAATGTTTACAAATTTCACATGCATGCCCAAGAATCAGTTCTAATTTAGTGCCATTTTTATCTTAGAATAGTCTCAGCCAATATCTCTAGTAGCCTCTATCTTTACTAGAAACCTTCTAAGTCCTTTGAAAAATAGTCCGTGTGGCACTTGCTTGTGTTCCCGCTGAAGAATACGGGACACAAGTGGGCCCCTCATGGGATGCCACGAAATGGTCAAATTGACCCACATCACTCGCCATCGCCTGTCGATTTTCTTTCTTATGAAGCAATCATCATCTTTAGAGCTTGGAAAGTTTCTTAATAAGTAATAGGTGTTTCCCTGCCCGCTAGCCCATGTGATCATCTTTCCTTAATGCATAATACAAACAAGCGCGCGGGGAACAGTCTCAATGAGAACATGTGTTGCAGTGTCCATCGTTGATCTTTGTTAAAACCATGTCCACTGTCCCTCTAGAAACATTGGTCCCACCATTTGACAGTAACACGTGGCCATCACCCGCTAGCCCGTGTATTTAAAATAACATGAAATAAACCAACATAGGCACACGGGGAGTAGTCAATATGTGGCCACGTCTCAAACCTGCAACCGTTGAACATCTTTGAATGGCACTAGTTATTTTCACCAAGGATACCGGGTCCACAAGATGCCAGACACATGGCTGAAGCCTGCCAGCCCGTGTGAATAAAATAAGAAGGAATAAATCAACACGGGTAGACGGGGAATGACTGGGATCAACTTTTGATGATTGAATGACCAACATGAAATCCTAATTCTGTACATGTCACAAAAGTTAGCTTAAAAGGGGGCCATCTCTAGGCCAACAAGAATTTCACCCTTATGAATGAGGATTTAAGACTTAATTCATTAAAAGGAAAATCAAGCCTGACCATAGAAAGTTTTTAACAAATAAAAAAATGATCAAGGTGATTGACAATCCTAAACTCTAGGGGTCAGTGAAAACAATGACTTTGATTGCATAAGTGATATCTTAAACAACCGGAAACCGGAAACATCAGGTCAATGTAATAATATAATGATCAAGGGTTTTTGGACTCGTAGGCCAATTTTGGAGGGTTTTAAATCATAGGACCCTAAGAAATTTATAAGAAACACATCCCTAAGCCAAGAATGAGGGTCCAAGCCAAATTTTACACAATTGTAAAAATGGAGCCAAGAATTTTTTGAGGGGTTCCATCACAAAGATCAACCATTACTAATTTTTGATAAAAGGGAAGAATGACATTTAATAAATCAAAAGGAAATCATATTTGAACCATAAGAATGGGGGAAAATGGTTATTAATTTGAAAATTAATATGTTATCCAAGCTATATTAATCCACCATAGCATGTTTAGGAGATCTGGTTATGACTTAAGACCATATTAAAGCATAAACGTTTTTTCCTATTTATGAATCTATTTAAAATCGAACTTGTATTTCATAGGATTTTGATACAAATCATAAACAGATAAAAGAAGAAGAATGAAAAATTTATAATAATAGAAAGTAGACTTAGTAATGAATTCGAGTTTGAGTTTTCAAAGCGCCTTAGTGTAGGAAAATACAATTTATTTATATTCGACTTTTTAAAGGAGTTTGATATTGGGAGTTGAGGAAAATACAATTTATATATAAGCACAAAGGTTTATTCATAAATATATATACATGAAACACTTGATTGGGAATGGTGAAGCTAGGTGTAAATTACCTTAAGTTTACCCTTTGAGGCAATATTTAATCATTTTTAAAATTGGAATTAAATTTGAATTTGCAGAGTGTCTAGTGTAATTAGTAGGTTAAGAATTATTTCCCTTTTAAAATGTAATAATTAATAAATCATTTTGGTAAATATGATAATGTGACCCTTAAATTTTTAATGTAAATAATAGTAAAATCAAGAAATTAAAATGGAAAATGGTAGTAAGAAAATTAGATAAATAACTATCTATTTATTTTAGTATATAATAATAAGGTTTGAAAGTGATTGAACTCTTAATAAGTGTGACTCATTTTTTTATTATATGTAGCACCCCTCCATTTTGGCTCTTTGATCGGACAGTGTTTTCTTTGTTATGCTTTGTTCTACTATCACTTTGACTATGGTACTTGGTTCTATTTGATCGTAACTGTTAAGCGATGCATAATATTTTAATGTGATGGTATTTTACTTTGATGTGATCATTATGGAATGTTTTGAATTAGCTTAGCAGATATTTAATTAATGATGCTTATGCTCTTGATTATATTGTTGATGTTAGACTCATCAGTAGAAAGCTTGTATTGGTGAAGGGGATGGGATTGTTCACTCACTTGCGACCGCCCTACGATTTCGAGATTTCCTCTTCACGGTGTGTTTTATTATATCATATATATATATGCATATTCGATATACTCTTTGCTCACATGTTGACAGGTATAAGACATCAACTCCACCTAGTTTTATAGGTTAGAGCATGCCCATTGACCAACAGTATTCGATTGGGAGATAATAGCTAGGTTTTATGTGCCAAGTCATCACCCTAGTTATAGTGTGTTGTCGGGTTGTAGTTGGGTTAAGTTGTTTTAATGTTGTCCTTTTCACCTTGGTTTTTTATTTAATTTCAAAATTATAAAGGTAAATAAATGGCTTGTATAGTTAAATTGATGATTAAATATATTTGATTGTAATGTTAGAAATGTTAGTTATTTTATTAATTAATTTAATTTAATTAATAAAATAATATAATCTTGGTTTATATTTATGTTATTGATTAACTAAATTAATTATGATTAATTGAATTAAGTTATCCATCTTGGAATTAAAAGTGTTAGATTCTTTTTGAAAATATATATTTTTTTTAAGTTTTAATTTTTTTTTGTAAACATAAATTTTTAAATGTATGAAATTCTTTTGGAAATGAAAATGTTTAAAAGCATTTAGATTCTTTTGAAATAGAAATTTAGAAAAGAATGAAATAATGAAACAAAGTCATGTTGAAAGAAATTTTGAGTTTTATTTTTTATTTTTTAAAAAGAAAAGAAAATCAAATATCTCCAAATTTGCAATAACTATGGTGGATGGGATATTTTAGGATATTTGACCAAATTTGGGGAAAAAAATAGAGAAGGCTTTTCATTCTTAAAATTTGGCTGTGAGAAAAAAGGAAGGGAGTTCTTCATGATTTGTTGATGCATTTTGGATTTTGGGTGAGGATTTGGAAGAAGCTTTGGAAAATCTTCTTGCAGGGAAGCTCAACTATCTTCTTCAAACTCTCCTTCAAGCTACAGATCACAAGTTTTGCTTGCTTATTGTTTTAGAAAATTACATTTTTCAATTTGAAAATTTGCTTGGAAATCTTTTTGAAAATCCTGTTTAAATCTTGAAAATAATTTAGATTGTTAGTTGAAAATCAAAACTTGCAACAAGAAATCTTCAATTTCAACAATAGAAAATGAAAGAAACAAAATGAAATTTGAAAACCTCTACTTTGGATTTGAAATAGTTCATATCAAAATTGGAAATTTAAACCAAGAAATTGTGTTGGTAAATTAATTTCATTGCAAAAATTTTGCTGAGAAGTTGCATAATTTGACTGTAAATGAGAATTTTAGGTATATTTTTATACATATATATATATATATATATATACATACAAACATATTGTATAAATGTATTTTTTTTCATTCTGGAAATTTTGTTTCAAAAATTTTAACACACAAGAAATTTCCTATGCAAAGAAAAATAGGGGAGGGTTTTTATTTTCGTTTTAAAAATAAATTATAAAAATAAAAGTTTATTGTGTTGGTGGGGAGGCCGCAACCATGGCTGCACAACTGCCCCATGGAGGGGCGTTGCTGTGGCAGCGCCAGCCTCCACAGGGGAGGCTGGGCGCAACCTTGGCTATGTCCATTCTCCCCTTTGAGGGCCCGTGGGGCCAGGGGAAGCGATTTTTGATTTTTTTTAAATTTTGTTTTTTTTAAAAAAATTTTTAAATTTCGTTTAATATTATTATTATTATTTATTAAAATCATTTTATATTGTATATATTTTATAATATATGTATATTATATATTATAAATATATAATATGTATAAATTATAAATATATAATATGTATAAATTATATATATACATATAATATTATAATTTAAACAAATAATTTATTATTATTATTATTATTATTTAAATATATATATATATATATTATGTATATATTTTAAATAATAGAGAATTATTTTTATTTAGTTGGAATATATAAAATAATATTTTTTGTTTTAGACATATATTTAAATATATGGATTCTTTTAAAATGATTATTCTATAATCATAGAGAGAAATAAAAATTGATATTATAATAAATGACTTTACTTGAAAAGTTAATTCTGATTATTATGGGTAATTGGAAAATAGGGAGATAAACTATTGGTTTTAAATTCCTCAATATTGCAATTGTAATTTGAATTACTTTTGAGTAGTTGCAAACAATTTTAATTAATTGTATTTGATTACATGCAATACGTCATTGTTTGGCTTGGATTTAGGAAATCCTAAAGTAAGTGATTAAATCGTCAAATTGCCCTTTCGTTATGTAATCTCCCTCTTCCGTGATGCTGGGCAAGTAGAGTTAAATGTTATGTAAGTCTTCCAGATTGGGTTTCCTTTGAGTTTGGGGGTTGTCATAATGTGTTAGTCAACCTTGTTTTGCCTTGGGTAGTGTGCCTTGTTGGATCCAGTTAGATACCCGATATCAAGAATGTGATGTGTGGACTTTATGTCATGGATATGGAGTCATTCTCCTTAGGTTGTACTTGTGTACCATTGGGTGTGGAGTTATTCTACGTGTTGTCTTAGAGGAGTGGCTTGCAATGAGGGCTGACACACAAAGTGGTGTCAGGGTAACTCTTTGTAAGTTAGTTAATTTAGTGATAACATAATAAACTTATTAGAGGTTTAGGTTGCATCAAACACTTAACAAGATTAATTTTGCCTCACTCATGGACACAAGGGCTTGTATAGACTTGGGATGAGACGAGAAGGCCTGAAATGGCAAGATCGTTATCTCGTCTCTAGGAGAGATAACTGATTCCACACTGGTTTGCATGAGGGGCTGAGAGTCATTAGAGGTTTTCAGGATATACCGAGATGGGGGCTGGGACCTAGGAAGACTTACCTAGATATCCCATGTGACATTGTGATGACACTTCTCTTAAGTCAGCAGTATATTTGTAACAATGATGCAATTGATTATTTAACTCTGGAAGCATTGTAACCACTGTGTTATGTGATGTTGTACTTGTATTTAATTCAGTTCAGTTTTGAGTAGCCTGTGTCTAGAGGTAGATGGTCTTGCCTAGGAATCCTTGTTACTATCTCCTAGCATGGGGGGTGAGCCTTCGGGTATCACATGGTTGGGTGGAATGTGTACCTTAATTCGTTGGGTCGTCTTCTTGTTTGTGTGGACGATATTTCCAATTGGAGAGCTCATGGGATCTAGTTTCATTTCATGCTTAATTCATTTAAGTTGTTATTGTAATTTTATTACCCCTCCTTTGTATCGAGGTGGAAGATATAATTTGTAACCATATTTATTGGAATTACCTCATTCGGGGAATGAGAGTTGTGATCGTATTGTAAATTATATTATTGGAAACATGTGGTATCTCTTATGCCTTTGATGTAATTTTATCATGTATGGAATGTGTGTATTTAATTTGTTAAGTAATTAAATGTTATGGTTTCAATTCATGTTTCTTGTTTGGGTTTAAGTAAACTCAGTCTCGTAACCTTAGGGGTTGTTGGCAATGGGTAGTGAACTTGCATGTTAATTGTACTTAAACAAAATAAAAAAATTAAAATTATTGTGTTTGAGTAGTTAATTGCAATTTCCCCTAGGGTTGCGTGGCGGGGCAGTACACATGGTATCAGAGCCCGGGTTTAAACCTTGGGTACTCTGGGATTATGATGAACCCATTAAGATTTTAGTTGTGTAGGTTTTAAGTTGTGTAACTTGCCTAATACCTTGATGTGTCTGTGCAGGATTATGTCTCCCATATGCGGAAGAGGTAGAGGGCGTGGATGTGGTCATGTAGGCGGTCGCGATGAGAGTCAACATGACTCTCCTCCTGATGTTCCTATTATACCAAATTAGGAAGAGCACGAAGCATCTCAAAATGTTTTAGGGGGTATAGATCAATAGCAAAATCTGCCAGGGATTGAGGCTGCACGTAGAGCTCTTGAGGAGGCATTAGCACTCCTTGGTCAGAGACAGGTCATGGTTTAGGGTAACCCTACTGAGAGGGAAGTTCCACCTCACCCAGAGATGCACATGAGATATTTTCTCAGGGTACATCCACCATTGTATGATGGATCGACACTGGGTTAGAGGCTGAGACATGGCTCATAGACTTGGATAGGTGTTTTTGCAATGCATCCGTATGGTAGCAATACCAAAGCGCGATGCGCTATTATGCACCTGCGGAGATTTGCATCCACTTGGTGGAGGTTAGAGGAGCAAAAGCTCCACATAGACATCAAATTTGTATCTTGGGAGATCTTCTTATAGTTTTTCAGAGCTCGTTTCCTATCTGAGCATTGGCATCAACGTCGAGGCGATGAGTTTCATGCCTTACGTCAGTTGGCCCTAACAGTTGAGCAGTATGAGAGACACTTTTATGAGCTCAAACAATATGTAGGGGTAGGAGATGATGAGGGTATGCTGGTCCACCATTTTTCCAAGGGCTTAAATGCCTGTCTTAGTGGAGGTGTGAGGGTTTTCGAACCCAAAACCATGGAGGTAGCGGTGGAGAAGGCGCGTTTGATGGAGGAGAATTTGGCTTTAGCACTTGGAGGTCATATGGGTGTATAGATAGGCAGTAGTTCGACAGTGGGGTCTAGTGCTAGAGGAGGTCAGTCTCAGGGAGGAGCACCTTCCAGAGCTCAACAGGGACCATCGCAGAGTGGGAAGCAGCAGGTATCTCAGGGGGAATGTAAAGGTTTCCAGTAGAGGCAAGGGGATAGGAACTTGAGGTGTATTAAATGCTTCAGCTTTGATAAGCTAGCTCAGAGTTCTTAGTCCACCTTCAGGGGTAGTGCACAACAATCTAGCGCACCATCTGGAGGTAGGGGTTATGGTAGAGGTACTGAGTGTTTCGTATGTAGCCAACAGGGTCATATAGCTAGAATGTGTCCCAACAGGGGCACTTTTGGGTTTTCTTAGGGACCAGCGACATCTGAGCCTACAGTTGGAGATGTTGGTTGAGGGCATCATGTTTTTGCAGTGGTTGATAACTGCCAGGTAGAGCATTAGTGTACCATTTTTGAGTCATATGGTATGTTGTCAGGTAACCCTGTTACCATTTTGTTTGATTCTAGAGCATCAGACTCCTTCATTTCTTCTTCCATTGTGACGCGATGTAGACTGGGTGCGGTAAGGAAAGTCAATAGGTGGCAGGTTGAGTTAGCCTCAGGTGCGAAGGTTGCATCCCATTCCCTTGTACCAGATTGTAGATTGGAGGTTGGACCTCTTCATACTACATTGGACCTTCATGTTATTCCTTTGGGTTCTTATGAAATTGTCATAGGGATGGATTGGCTAGAGGCACATAGTGCAGTCATAGATTGTCGGTGTAAGTCGATTCGATGCATTGAGGCATCGGGAAGAGTAGTAGAGATAGTGGGAGTTCAAAGGCCGATTTCCTTAAGGGTCATCTAAGCTATGCAGTTGAGAAGGTGTGTGTCACAGGGTTGCCACTTATTTGCTGTTACAGTGGATGATTTGGATTTAGGAGGTGGAGAGGAGAAAGTCTCTCTTGATAGTCACCCCATTTTTTAGGAGTATTCTAATGTCTTTCCAGATGAGATTCTAGGGATGCCACCTTAGAGGGATATAGACTTCAAGATAGACCTTGTACTTGGATCAGAAACCATTTCACAAGCTCCTTATCGTATGACCACCCAGGAGCTGAAAGAGCTTTGCTTGCAGCTTGAGGAGTTGTTAGAGAAAGGTTTTATTCACCCTATTGTTTCTCCATGGGGAGCACCAACTATCTTCGTGAAGAAGGATGGTTCACTTCAGTTATGTATTGATTACTGATAGTTGAAAAAAGTGACCATCAGGAATTGATATCCGCTTCCTAGGATTGATGATCTATTTGACTAGATCAAGGGTGCCACAATCTTTTCAAAGATTGATCTTAAGTCAGGATACCATCAGCTTCATATCTTCGAATCGAACATCCATACGACAACGTTTCAAACGTGGTATGGTCACTATGAGTTCACAGTGGTACCATTTGGGTTGACGAATGCCCCCTTCTGTGTTCATGAGTCTGATGAATGACGTATTTCATACATACCTAGATAGATTTATCCTTGTATTCCTTGATGACATTTTGATATACTCTAGGACAATGGAAGAGCATGAGGAACATTTATGGTAGGTATTACAGTGCTTACGGGATAATCAACTTTATGCTAACCTGTCGAAGTGTGAATTCTTCAAGACTGAGGTCCAATACCTTGGTCATGTGTTCTCAGGAGAAGGTATTTCAGTGGATCCTGCAAAGATCCAAGTGATCTCAAATTGTCCTACGCCCATGAATGTGGTAGAGATACATAGCTTTATGGGGCTAGTGGGTTATTACAGGCATTTTGTGTAGGGTTTTTCAAGGATATGCTATCCTATCACCTCCCTTTAGAGGAAAGGGAAGAGGTTTGAGTGGTCAGAGAAGTGTGAGGCAGTGTTTCAGGATCTTAAGGGGAAGCTGACCAATGCACCAATACTTGCGATACCGGATCCGACTAGGGACTTTGTAGTTTGTACACATGCGTCTTTGGAGGGATTAGGTGCAGTGTTGATGCAGGAGGGTCGTGTCATTGCATACGAGTCACAGGAGCTCAAGGATCATGAGATGAATTATCCCATGCATGATCTTGAGTTAGCGGTAGTTTTTCATGCATTGAGGAGATGGAGGCATTTCCTTCTTGGCCATAGGTTTGAGTTGCATAGTGATCACAGAAGCCTTCAGTATATTTTCACATAGCCCGACCTTAATGCTAGGAAAAGGCATTGGATGGATTTTCTCTATGAATATGACTTCGAAGTGAAGTATATCTAGGGAAAGGAGAATGTCGTAGCAGATGCACTTAGTAGGAGGAGACATGAGATATCTGAGTTGACTCTTGTTGTAGATTTGCGGAGTCAAATTCTTTTTACCCTTCCAGCGGATAGTTGGTATTAGGAGATTAGGACAAAGATTGAGGTAGGAAGACCCCTTGAGGGTAGGTATTCAGGTTATTCTCTAGATTCAGATGAGATATTGAGGTACATGGGATGCATATACATTCCTTCATCAAGTGATCTTCACACCTTGGTCATGAATGAAGAACATCGTGCACCTTATTCAACCAATCTTGGGGTGAAGAAGATGTATGTAGATTTGCGTCAGTTGTATTTCTAGCCAGGGATGAAGCACGATATTGTAGATTATGTGTCATGATGTCTTGAGTGTTAGCGGGTGAAGGCTGAACACCAACATCCAACAGGGATTTTGCAACTGCATTTAGTACCAGAGTGGAAGTGGGATATTATCTCATTGGATTTCATTGTTGGTTTACCCAACTCTTCGAGATGACATGATGCGATTATGGTGACAGTTAATAGGTTGACGAAGGTGGCACACTTCTCACCTATTCACTCTTCTTATACTGCATCATTTGGATCTAGAGTGTTCATGGAGGACATAGTGAGGTTACATGGTATTCTACATCAGATTATTTCTGACAGGGATCTAGTGTTCACCTCAGCTCTTTGGACTTCATTACAACATGTGATGGGGACACAGTTGAACTTTAGTTCAACTTATCACCCAGAGATAGATGGATAGACTGAGAGGGTCAATCAGATCCTCAAGGACATGTTACGTATGTATGTAATGGACCAACAGACACTATGGGAAGATTATCTCTATTTGGTAGATTTCACGTATAATAATGGTTTTCAGAGTTCTATCGGCATGCCTCCATTCTAGGCATTATATGGGTGACCATGTCACACTCCCTTGAGTTGGGATTGACTTGAGGACAAAGTGACTTTGGGTCCTGAGATGTTGTAGGATATGGAGCAACAGGTGGATAGGATTAGAGAGCACTTGGTGGCAGCTCAGGATAGGCATAAGAAGTATGCGGATGCACATAGGGTGGATCATCAGTTTTCTGTTGGCGATAGAGTCTTCTTGTGGGTGCATCCGCGAAAGAGTCCCATCCATTATGGGAAAGGCTCTAAGTTGGCGCCTCGCTTTGTCAGACCCTTTGAGATACTCGAGAATATTGGTCCAGTTGCTTACCGTCTTGCTTTACCGCCTAGTCTCTTGTGTATTCACGATGTTTTTCATGTTTTAGTTCTTCGGCCATACCATCCAGACATTTATCATGTACTTGATTGGAATGCATTATAGGTAGAGGATGGGCAACTGGGTTTGAAGCTTGTGGTCGTAATGGAGTGTAGAAGGCTTGCTCTTTGAGGGCGAGATATTGATCAGGTTAGGGTCCAGTGGGATCCTATGGATGACACATCATCCACTTGGGAGGATGCAGCTAGGATGAGGGAGCTCTATCCCTATTTGTTTGTAGGCTTCCAGGAGTAAACCTGACCCTAGGGGGGAGGATGTAGCACCCCTCCATTTTTTTCTCTTTGATCATATAGCATTTTTCTTTGTTATGCTTTGTTCTGCTATCACTTTGACTATGGTACTTGGTTCTATTTGATCACAACTATTAAGCGATGCATATGCTATATTTTAATGTGATGGTATTTTACTTTGATGTGATCATTATGGCATGTTTTGAATTAGCTTAGAAGATATTTAATTAATGATGCTTATGCTTTTGATTATATTGTTGATGTTAGACTCGCTAGTAGAAAGTCTGTATTGGTGAAGGGGACGAGATTGTATCACTTTCTTGCAAGCACCCTACGATTCCAAGATTTCCTCTTCAAGGTGTGTTTTATTATATCATATATATGCATGTTCGATATACTCTTTGCTCGCAGGTTGACATGTACATGACATCGACTCCACCTATTTTTATAGGTTAGAGTGTGTCCATTTACCAATGGTATTCGATTGGGAGATAGTAGCTAGGTTTTCCATGCCAAGTCATCAACCTAGTCATAGTGTGTCGTTGGGTCGTAGTCGGGTTAAGTTGTTTTAATGTTGTCCTTTTCACCCTGATTTTTTATTTAATTTCAAAATTATAAAAGTAAATAAATGGCTTGTGTAGTTAAATTGATGATTAAATATATTTGGTTGTAATGTTAGAAATGCTAGTTATTTTATTAATTAATTTAATTTAATTAATAAAATAATATAATCTTGGATTATATTTATGTTATTGATTAACTAAATTAATTATGAGTAATTGAATTAAGTTATCCATCTTAGAATTAAAAGTGTTAGATTCTTTCTGAAAATAATTTTTTTTTTAAAGTTTAAAATTCTTTTTGTAAAAATAAATTTTTATATGTATGAAATTCTTTTGGAAATGAAAATGTTTAAAAGCATTTAGATTCTTTTGAAATAGAAATTTACAAAAAAATGAAATAATGAAACAAAGTCATGTTGAAAGAAATTTTGAGTTTTAAATTTTTTTTTTAATAAAGAAAAAAAAATCAAATATCTCCAAATTTGCAATAACTATGGTGGATGGGATATTTTAGGGTATTTGACCAAATTTGGGGAAAAAAATAGAGAAGGCTTTTCATTCTTAAAATTTGGCTGTGAGAAAAAAGGAAGGGAGTTCTTCATGATTTGTTGATGCATTTTGGATTTTGGGTGAGGATTTGGAAGAAGCTTTGGAAAATCTTCTTGCAGGGAAGCTCAACCATCATCTTCAAACTCTCCTTCAAGCTGTAGATCACAAGTTTTCCTTGCTTATTGTTTTAGAAAATTGCATTTTTCAATTTGAAAACTTGCTTGGAAATCTTTTTGAAAACCCTATTTAAATCTTGAAAATAATTTAGATTGTTAGTTGAAAATCAAAACTTGCAACAAGAAATCTTCAATTTCAACAATAGAAAATAATAGAAACAAAATGAAATTTGAAAACCTCTACTTTGGATTTGAAATAGTTCATATCAAAATTGGAAATTTAAACCAAGAAATTGTGTTGATAAATTAATTTCATTGCAAAAATTCTGTTGAGAAGTTACATAATTTGATTGTAAATGGGAATTTTAGGTATATTTTTATACATATATCTATATATATATATATATATATATATATATATATATATATATATATATATATATATATATATACAAACATATTGTATAAATGTATTTTTTTTCATTATGAAAATTTTGTTTCAAAAATTTTAATACACAAGAAATTTCCTGTGCAAAGAAAAATAGGGGAGGGTTTTTATTTTTGTTTTAAAAATAAATTATAAAAATAAAAGTTTATTATGTTGGTGGGGAGGCCACAACCATGGTTGCACAGCCACCCCATGGAGGGGCGCTGTTGTGGCAGCACTCCCCACAACATGTGGGGAAGGTGCTGCCATAGGCAGTGCTGACCTCCACAGGGGAGGCTGGGTGTAGCCTTGGCTACGTCCATTCTCCCCTTTGGGGGCCTGTGGGGCTAGGGAAGCACTTTTTGATTTTTTTTAAATTTTTTAAAGAAATTTTAAATTTCATTTATTATTATTATTATTTATTAAAATCTATATATTATATATATATATATATATATTATATTATATATATATATATATATATAATATATATATATATATATATTATATATATATATATATATATATATATATATTATAATATATATATATATTATATTATTATATATATAATATATTATATATATATATATATAATATTTATAGATTATAAATATATAATATGTATAAATTATATATATATATAATATTATAATTTAAATAAATAATTTATTATTATTTTTTAAATATATATATATATATTATGTATATATTTTAAATAATAGAGAATTATTTTTATTTAGTTGGAATATATAAAATAATATTTTTTGTTTTAGACATATATTTAAATATATGGATTCTTTTAAAATGATTATTCTATAATCATAGAGAGAAATAAAAATTGATATTATAATAAATGACTTTACTTGAAAAGTTAATTTTGATTATTATGGGTAATTGGAAAATAGGGAGATAAACTATTGGTTTTAAATTCCTCAATATTGCAATTGTAATTTGAATTACTTTTGAGTAGTTGCAAACAATTTTAATTAATTTTATTTGATTACATGCAATACGTCATTGTTTGGCTTGGATTTAGGAAATCCTAAAGTAAGTGATTAAATCGTCAAATTTCCCTTTCGTTATGTAATCTCCCTCTTCCATGATGCTGGGAAAGTAGAGTTAAATGTTATGTATGTCTTCCAGATTTGGTTTCCTTTGAGTTTGGGGGTTGTCGTAATGTGTTAGTCAACCTTACTTTTCCTTGGGTAGTGTGCCTTGTTGGATCTAGTTAGATACCCGGTTATCAAGAACGGGATGTGTGGAATTTATGTCGTGGATAGGGAGTCATTCTCCTTAGGTCGCACTTGTGTACCCTTGGGTGTGGAGTTATTCCATGTGTTGTCTTAGAGGAGTGGCTTGCAATGAGGGCCGACACATAAAGTGGTGTCAGGGTAACTCTTTGGAAGTTAGTTAATTCAATGATAACATAATAAACTTATTAGAGGTTTAGGTTGCATTAAACACTTAACAAGATTAATTTTGCCTCACTCATGGACACAAGGGCTTGTATAGACTTGGGATGAGACGAGAAGGCCTAGAATGGCAAGATCATTATCTCGTCTCTAGGAGAGATAACTAATTCCGCACTGGTTTGCATGAGGGGTCGAGAGTCGTTATAGGTTTCCAGGATATACTGAGATGGGGGCTGGGACCTAGGAAGACTTACCTGGATATCCCATGTGACATTGTGATGACACTTCTCTTAAGTCAGCAGTATATTTGTAACAGTTATGCAATTGATTATTTAACTCTGGAAGCATTGTAACCACTGTGTTATGTGATGTTGTACTTGTATTTAATTCAGTTCAGTTTTGAGTAGCCAGTGTCTAGAGGTAGATGGTCTTGCCTAGGAATCCTTGTTACTATTTCCTAGCATGGGGGGTGAGCCTTCGGGTATCACATGGTTGGGTGGAACGTGCACCTTAATCCGTTGGGTCATCTTCTTGTTCATGTGGATGAGATTTCCAATTGGAGAGCTCGTGGGATCCAGTTTCATTTCATGCTTAATTCATTTTAGTTGTTATTGTAATTTTATTACCCCTCATTTGTATCGAGGTGGAAGATGTAATTTGTAACCATGTTTATTGGAATAACCTGATTCAGGGAATGAGAGTTGTGATCATATTGTAAATTATATTATTGGAAACATGTGGTATATCTTATGCCTTTGATGTAATTTTATCATGTATGGAATGTGTGTGTATTTAATTTGTTAAGTAATTAAATGTTATGGTTTCAATTCATGTTTCTTGTTTGGGTTTAAGTAAACTCAGCCTCGTAACCTTAGGGGTTGTTGGCAATGGGTAGTGAACTTGCATGTTAATTGTACTTAAACAAAAAAAAAAATTTTATTGCGTTTGAGTAGTTAATTGCAACTTCCCCTAGGGTTGCGTGGCAGGGCGTTACATTATATATACATAAAGCCTTAGTGAATTTAATTATCAAGTTTAGACAATTTGGAAATCTTCATCACTAGAATGCATCATATGTTCAATTGTATAGCTGAATAATTTTTGAGGGAATCCTTATTATAATTATATTTCACGTATTGTCATTTTAGGTTATTAGATAAGCCATTTAGCAATTGAATTTTTGACAACATCCAATAGGAGAATGGGTTAAGATTCTTTCCAATAAAAAAAATAAAATGTAACTATATATCATCTTGTTAATACAAATGGGTGAATTTTTTTGTTATTGTCTAATCTAAGTTTAAGGAAAACTTTTGTTAGCCTTGATAATGTCATGGTAATGTCTCATTATACTGATGTTAAGTTTTTATTTTTTATGTTTGTGTGATTGTGTAAGATTTATTTAGTAATGCAAATTTGCTTGTTGTTGTTAAGCTTCCTATAGTTAAGTCTTTAAAAAGGCTATTTCCTATTCCTTCATCGTAAAGCTGGAGGAGCCAATTGTAGTTAGGAAAGATGAATTTAAATGAATCAATTTTGCTATGTCTTAGAGTTGATAAAAGAAAAAAAAAAACAAACTAGGCTAGTTAAAGTGATGTGAAGACATCGTAAATAAGTTATCAATATTTAGTTTAACTTTAAAACTCAAATTGTATTAGTGGTGGTTGCAAATTGAAATTTTTTGGTAGTTGTGCTTGTTTTAGGTTGGGAAAATTTTTAGGGAATGACATTTGGTATCAGAGTGGGTTCCAACAATAGGAACCTATGGACCATGTTTTGAAAGTCCAATAATGGTAAATCCAATTAATAATCTAATCATTAAAAATTGACACTACTAATTTATTGAGTTAATCTTAAGTTAATTGAAAATATTAATTAAGTGTTTTTGTTGTCAAAATTCATTCAATCATATTGTGTAACTTTTTTTTCGATATTATAATAATTTGTTTCCTAGAAGAGTTGAGTTGGAATTAAATTGTCTTTCGTAAAAATTATCCTAGAACATATTTTGTCTCTTAATGTTCCTTTATTTTAAAATGTGTTTCGT
Source organism: Sequoia sempervirens (assembly GCA_007258455.2). Lineage (NCBI taxonomy): Eukaryota > Viridiplantae > Streptophyta > Pinopsida > Cupressales > Cupressaceae > Sequoia > Sequoia sempervirens. The sequence continues at coordinate 297,131,087 of VDFB02047230.1, forward strand.
GATCAGAAGTCATTAGTATAATTACCTATGTGCTCCTTCACCTTTTGTAAACATTTGTGATGAAATTTTCAATTGATGTCATCATAGGTGCCAAGAACATGTTGATAAGTTTTACCTTGGTGAAATATTAAAAAACAAATTTAGGGTTTGTGTTGTGTATAAGTGATCATTTTTTTTTGTTGTGTTAAGCGTTTAATCTATTTTGCTTCTGTGATGGGTTTTTTTATTTTAAGCATTGTGTGTTGTAAGTTGTATTTTTTCATCTTCAAATGTGTCTTAGTTATGGATGGATATATCTTTCGTTATAAGTGATGGTAGTTAAGTCTTTTTGACATTGACATGTTCAAATAGAGATAAAAATATAGCTTATGCTCAAGTTGTGCTTTAAAAAAATAGTTAACCTTCTCTACCATTAACCTTACCCTCCAACAATTTTATTTGGTTCTAAATAAATTGGTGTCATTTATCTTACCTTTTTATCAAAAGAAAGTAATTCTCATCTTATTATGAATTAGGTCTCAATGTTAGGTGATCATTGAGTGAGTTTTCGTGTGGCTTATTAGTACCTCTTGGAACATATTAGTATCTAAGGAAAAATTTAATCATTAATTTAAGGAGTTCAAACCAAGGTAGAATAAATCTATAGTAGGTGATTGTTAAATTAATCTACATGTGTCTTTTTCTTGTTCATGTTATGTTTGATCGAAACTTGAACATATATTTAGATTTACTATTTATTTTTTATTTTATATAGCCATTGGTAATTTTTATTATGGATTAAACTCTTAATTTTTTTTAATTATTGTAGCATTCTAAAATACAAGAGTAGGGTAGTAAAATAGATCAATAATTCCAATCTTGTACTCTTGGGTTGTTGGGTGAAGTATGAGACCTCATAGTAGTTGGAAAAAAAATTGGAGACACAAATTAGAGGTGAGAAAATGTAATAGTGTTAATAAGGATTCAAAGAAACTTGGATTCTAGCTATGAACAATTTTGTTCATGTATGTACCTGCCAAAATGACGATGCAGGTAAAAAAATTAGAGTAACGTTGAATTATAGAAGTATGTCCATATTTGATATAATCATGGGTTTTAATCTAGTTATGTTGATGCTATATAGAATACATTTATTTCCTCGTTGTTCATGATTATAATTTCCAATGGAGTACTTATTAAAATAACTTCCATACTGGTTAGGTATATTATGAGAGTAGGGTTAGTTAAAAAAAATCTAAAATTGTTCAATTATCATCATTAGAGAACCATAACATGCATGTTTATACCTCTCCATTATGTTACATAAATTATAAATTGAAGAATATAAATGAATTAAATATTATTTTATTTTATAGAGGTCATGTAAAAACTAATTGGTCTTGCTTTATTGATATAAATCCTAGTCAAGTATACATATAGGTATAATTATAATTGTTCAACCATAATATATATTGTTGATTTATAAACCTATTATTGATACCTCTAGGGATTTCCTCCTAAGTTCCTTCCAAAATTCGAGTGTAGAAGGTATTACCTGCTCCTTTCATAGGATTTGGACTATCCCTAGTCTTTAATGAACCCCTACATTACATTCTTGGTTGTACATCCCCAATATTGAAGAAGAAGTTTTAGGACTTTGGACCTACAATTTTTGGTCCTAACAATGGTTTCATTCATAAAGATTTTCAATTTAGTTTGAATTCTAAGGTCCCTAGTAAATCAAATTTAAGTGTATTTTTATTGACAACCATGTGTTCTTTTGTGGGTAAGTTGAATCCCTTCAATTGTTTCCTATAAATCATGCTCAAGAAGAAATAATATATTGGGGTGAAGGAAATTAAAGAACTTGTGGGTAAATTTAATGATTATTTCAATGACCTTAAACCTATAGTTCTATTCAAGTTTTCCCTTTTTTGGAAGAGGGGGTGGCTCTATTTTGTAAAGAATAAATTTATTTCTATTCTACCTTGTTGGTATTGATGTTTCAACAACACATATGGTATTAATAGTATATTTCTATTAAATTTAATTATGTCCTTCTTCTTCCCATTTAGATATGTCTTTTTATGATAGCTTTTTGTTCTATATGGTAGTGTGTGATCAATCATTGCTAACTCGAATAGATTTAATGTCTCAATGGGTGTTCCTTTAATCTTAACCCTACTAAACATATATTGATATAACTACTTGTGATCTTTATGAAGAATATTATTCCTTATGTTTCAAATAACCTTGCTAAATGTGATAATCCATACTTATGTTTACAAGAATATGTATAAAACAATATGCAATAAAATAGTAAACTTCCTAAAAAGAAAGAATAATATGATGAGCATATCATGCTATTATCATCTAATGAATGCAATGATATTAAATTATTTTTCTTGACCCATCTCTTTTCCATAGAATCCCATTTATAAACAACTAGACCTATCTTGAGTTGATTATAAAATTTAATCTATTAAATATAAAATAGTCAACTAGTTTCCTAAGTTTGTGGGTATGATGTTCAACCATGATGAGTTAGAGATTATCTAATTGTTAGTCGTGGCGCTATATTTATATAAGATGCATTTAGTTAAATGGGGGTCCTTGGTGACTAGTAGTTGGCTTACTATGGATGAAATATTATTTAGTTCATGAGTTACCCTCTGGAGTGATCTTTTGGTGGGTCTAGATATATTCTGATGATCATGAGATTTAGTATTTTATTGATGCATATTCATTCACTGAGGATGGCATTTTATTTGATATTAGAATTTATAGTTTCAATGATTTGACTGATGCATATTTTGGAAGGTATTGATATAATTATGGATCTTATGTTTATATTGTTCATGTAGTAATTCCAATTATAATCATTGTGACTGGTGTATTTGCAAAATAATGTATTGTATATGTTACCTTATGATTGATTAGTTCATTTAAAATTATGTGCTGATTATGATGATGATGATGCACTTTTATATTCTACAAGAGATATTGATGGATGCTATGTTTTATAGTGTGTATTTAGTAATCCTGATAAGGTTATTCGATTAATGCATTTTTAAATGAAGAATCATATATGGCATTTTATGTTAGATTAGTTGATTTGTATTGATATGAAAAATGATGTATTTTATTTGGTTTATATGAATATGTGAATATTTCTATCATACTAAAACATCTTGTTGAGTGAACGGGTATTTTTGATACTGATGGAATTGAGAGGACTCACTTAGCCACCATGTGTTGTTGTGCATGAGATCCTATGGATTAGTGATTTTTATGTTGTTTTGTGTGGTGTTCATATAGGGTGTGTATAATGTATTTTGTCATTATGTTTTATGTGAGTTTTGAATTTTAAATTGCAGAAAAGGAATTTTAAAGTGTGTTTGGAGGGTTCTAGGGTGTGTTTTATGTGAGAAAATTTGTCCTAGGAACTAAACGTATGGGTGGGAAGGTTATTTTTTCTATTTTTAATCTTTAAAAAAAAAAATTAACCCTTTTTTTCCCCACTAATAAGAGTGATGAAAAAGGGAGGTTGGTTAAGTGGAGAAGGTGGTTATGTGAGGGAGTTATTTCTCCCTTTTCTTTAAAACCTCCTCCTCATGGAGAGGAGAGGGTTACCTTGCTTATTTTTCCTTTTTTTTTTTTTTGTTCTTGGTAGTTCTTGGGATGAGAAGAGGAAGAGATCTTTGGAGGAGGAAGAGTCTAAGATTGTTGGGATTATAGCATATTGTGGCATTTCTTTCTTTTGACTCCTTCGAAGGATATTGTATGCAAATTTGCTTGTGGAAGATTTGATTAAATGAACTAATGTGTTGTATTTTATGGTGTCTTTTGCTGCATGGTTACTTGTGTGTTGTTTGTAGGGGAGGTGACCCCCTCTTGTATAGAGGATATTTGGTCCTCCACATGCAAGGGTTGAGTGGGAGTAGCTCCCTCACATTGGGGATTTTTCATTTTGGGATAAGAGTATCATGTTCAAGTAATGTCCATTACCAGGGCCATCAGTACCCTTGCATCTATGTGATATGAGTATCCCATTTTATTTTTATAGATATTATGTTGGGAGGAATAAGGGTGCTGATTTTGGTTGTGGTTTTGTGGCATTGGTGTAGTGTTGTGGTGTTGAGGTGGAGATTATGTGGAGTAATATTGTGGAGATGTGATCATGATGTATATATATTTCCCATGTTTGGTTGAGCCCCTACTCCCCCTAAGTGGTTTTCCCTTGGGGTAAAACAATGTGATAGAAACATGTGTGTTCTTTTGTGAATGGATTGATACGAGGGTTTATTGTATATGTGAAATATTATTGTAGTACTTGTGCTTGGTGTTGTGTGGTATCCCAACACGCCCCATTTTTCTGTTTAGAAAAATGTGGACCCCCTTTTTTTCTACTACTTTTCTTTCCATTCCTTTGATTTTTCTTTCTTTGGTGTGCTACTTTTGGGGGAAATGGTAAAATGTTGGATTTTAATCCAACTTTCTTGGCCCCCCTGCTTAAGTTCTTGCTTTGCTGGACTTGGTATGTTGCAAAATGTGTTCCCCAGTCTCATCAAATTATCGGACCCTGGGTCTTGGGAGTCTATGTTGTTTCTATAAGGATGTTGTATCTTTGGAAAGTTTTTCTCTTCGATTGGTCGATAGTTGTGCCCAATAGGTCATCATCCAGGAAAAACTTCCCCAGTGTGTGTGTTTCCCCTCTTTGTTGGTTAACTCGATAGTAGCTTTTCTTTTCTTTGGAACTGGATACCGAAGGTCTTGTTGCAAATATTTTTTCAACCAATTTGGTCTTGCTTGAACTCAATCCTGGGTTCCCCTTTGCACCTAGTTTTCATGAACACGGTGGGTAAAACTCTTGACTTTGGGTAATATTTTCAAGGTTCAATGTTAGATGATTCAAACCTCATTTGATTATGAATTGTTAAGTATCCAAAAGTGGCATTACCTCTAAGGTATTTTCCTCATAAGAATTGAAGTTACATGTAAGTATGCCACATCATTCTCCTATGTTGCTTTCTTCTCTAATGGTGGGCCTTGCACAAAAATAAAAAAATCCATGATTTGAACCCTAATCTGCTATGATTACACCTTTATTTTGGGTAATTAATGCATTGAAAAAGGAAATTAAAGAAGATGGTGAATAATACACGTACTTGGCACTACCTCGTGCATGCAGTTGCTTTCGTAACACTCTACCTTGTGCCAGATTACTCACCTATAAGGAAATTGAAGAATTAAAACCAAGATTATGGTGCACAAAGAAATGTAACCCTTGAGAAGTTGAAGAACACAACTACCAAGGGTTTTGAGGTCACGTTCAAAAAATTATATTATTAGAAAAACTAGGTATGTTTCAAATAACTAAAATTTTGTTAATTCTTCTATGCATGCATGGCTCAGGTTAAATGGAGGTGGTACACCAAGATGGAAACGTTGCTTCTTCCTGACCAATATTGCACAGTACATCGTTGAAGAGGGGCAAGGGGACTTTCACAACACTCTGTTTGTTTAACTTTTAGAGGCATACAAGAAGGTTAGGTTTTGACAAGGCACTTGAAGGAAAGAGGGTTTCACAACCAGCAATTGTAAACAATTTAACACAACATGCATGCGTGAAAAATACAAAAAAAAAATAGATATGCAAGGTAATAAACTTACTCAAACACAAAAGAGCTAAGAAGAGGAAAACTTGATCCATTCCATTAATGTAGAGGCAAAAAAACCAATATTTACAATGAAAAAGTGTAAAATACATGTCTGCAAAAGAAAAATCCAAGAGGAGCCAGAAGAAGAAGAACCTTAAAAATGAATACATTTCTTTCCTTTATAGATCAAGAATAACTTAGAAGCACAAGTCAAATCCTAACCCTAACTAGGGTTAGCAAAAAAGATTGTGCGTGCAATAATAGAGCCCTTCATGAAAATATCAATTAGGGCATAGATCTGCCAAGAAAGTGTAAAAAGAGCAATGAATGGGCATGGGTTCCTATGAAATCCACTTGCAAAATACATGGAGTGCAATTAATGTCAACCTTGAAGCCCAAGAACCAAGATAGGCCACTCAAAAGTTGATTCGAGCATTAAAAATGTCACCCAAAAAACACATCAAAATGCATGAAGGTTGGGGCGTCGAGCCTGAAAGGAAGCCTTTGCAAGAATGAATTAAATGGACCAGACCCCTAAAAATAGCACATGTAGGATGTCGGTGATCGAGTGATCAGGAGTTGGGCATAGAACTTACTGCTTACCACATACCAAAGGAAAAAGAGAAGTGAAATTGTGAAGTTCAAAGAGAACATTGGGGTCAAAGAAAAGGCTTACCTCCAAAAATAAAAGGTAAAGTAGAAGGTTTACCTTCTACAAAGGAGAAGGTAAAAGTGGAAGACCAAAAGCCTACCAAAAATAAACTTTCAAAAATTGGAGAAAAGCCTTACCTCTTACCTCTAAAGGTAAGAGGTAAGATGCAAGAGTGAAGGGAGAAGACCAAATGTTGATAGAAGAACGGTGCAAGGATGGAAGAGGAAATAGGGAAGGATGAACCTTGAAGTCTGACAAGCCAAGATTTAGATAAAGCTTAAAAACCTTAATTGAGCTTTGGTGGTCGGAGGTAAGGCCTGAGGCTTACCTTGAGAGATTGGTAGAGGGTATAGGGAGAGACCAAAGGTCGAAAGACTTAGAAGAAAAAAGGGAAGGAAGAGAAGAAGGGGAAACAGTGATGGATAAATCATGAAGGAAGCAAGTAAGAGACAGCCTAAAAACCCAAAATTTTGGGACTTAGCCAAATTTAGGAAACTTCATGGAGAAAAAATGCAAGATGGCCAATGGGGGGTCTCTCAAATTAGTTATCAATGATGGGACATCAAAAGGGGGCATGAAATGTCAACATTAATGGCAACTTCTGTGGGTTTATTGCCTACTAATCATGGGATCTAGAGGTGTTATTAGGTCCATTGGGCACAAAGTCATGAGGGTATAGCTTTAACAGCTAGGCCTCCTCAAAGAAAAACAAAACATGTGTAGCTGCATTTGGAGAAAAGCATGAAAGATAAGAGCATACATCCCCTTAAGGATAATGCAGGGTGTGCAAACACACTTCATGGAAATAAATATATTTACAATATGTACACTAAACTAACATAAAGAAAAGAATGAAAGCTTTCCTATTTCAAAGATGAACCTTTTGAAGGAATTGATCTCCCTCAAACCATAGTTGTAGACCTCACCCAACTGCAACCACTAAAAACTTCTACCAACATGCATGTAACTGCACAAAAATGCTTGAAAGGTGAAGGATTGCTTCACTATAAATTTTACCATTACAAGGGAACCATATGATGCAAGTGTTAGATTCATCTAACACTAGTGTCTCAGCTGAACATACAATAGTAGGGATGAAACACTTTGAAGGTAAGTCAACATCCAAGAAAAAAAAAATTGTAGAGGGAAGAGAACTCACCTCACAAAAGGATGGGAAAATGTCACCATCACTAACCCCCTGAATGCATAAGCTAAAACAAAAGGAGAATTTTTCCAACTCACATGGTGATGTAGAAAATGCCAATTCTAATTTTTGATTTGCACGAGAAAGAACTTCCTCATGCACCTCAAAAGTTAAGCTTTGAAGCTTGAGCATACAAAAAAAATGAGCAACAAGAGCATCACTCTCCAAAAAAATGTGTGGTTGCTCAATAACTACAAAATCATTTGTATTGATGCACACTCCATAAAAAAAACTCATATTTTTGAGACACTTCAAGTAAAGAACTAAATTCTTCAAATTACTTCTCAGTTTTAATTCTTTCTTGAAAACTAGATGCAAAAAAATTAAAACTCATGGCATGTAATGGTTGACACATCCTCTACTACTTCTTCATTCCTATACTGCTACCCACAAAGCTGCTCTTTTGGGGGTGAAAGATTGGCATCCAAGCTTGAGAAAAAAGCTACTAAATCATCCCAAGAGAAGTTCTCCACCTCAGAACTATAGATCTCATTAGATAGGAGAGTTTCCTCCACTATAACATGGGATAAACACATCTGTTGTTGCTGCATCAAAACATTGGAATTTTCTTCAACCATCAAGACCAAACCAAGTTGTTTGGAGGATTCAACTGATTTAGGTATAGCTGATCTATCCTCTTCATCTTCAACAAAACAAGGAAGGGGCATCAAATGAGAGGACTGATTCCTCTGTTACATGATTTTTTTCTACCTTTCTAATGCCATGTTGCTGCAACACTATTTCATCTTCAATTTTTTCTTGCAACAAAGCAACAAACTCTTTATTTTGAGCACATGAAGGCTCTTCAACATCAACCTACTCAAGGATAGGTTCTTGTGAGGAACGAAGGCTCACAAAACTTAGGATCTGTAACATTGAAGATCCTTTTGATGAAAAAAGAGGTTGAATGGGAGTTTCAAGGGGCTGATTAGGATTATTAAAACTAAAAATCATGTGCTTGCAAACCTCTTGCACAATAGATTGTTCTAGAAAAAATGGAGGGCTAATGGGAGTTTCAAGAGACTTGCTAGGGTTCCTGAAACTTACGAATTTATATTTTCTTACCTCCTCCTTAGTAGGTTGTTCTTGAAATGGTAGAGGTGCTTGTTTGAAACTAGGAACACAAGGGGATTCCTGAGTCTTGGGAACTTGTGCTAGAGCAAGGGAAAGACAAATTTTCTCTTCCCTAGCAGGAACATCATTTGTTGTATACTCCTCTTCTTTCCTTCTTTGTGCCTCCAACTGTTGCTCACACCTCCACTGAGATTTAGTATTTCACTGTTGTGGATAATGAGCTTGATGGAAAAGCTCATCCTTCTATGGGAAATAACCTTGCTGCCCCTGATAGGATTGATTATCCCACTCCTCCTATTGTAGTTTAAACACTTTCTTCTCCTTAAGCTCAATAATTTATCTATTGAAATCAAGAAAAATTCTTGTGATTTCACTAGCACTTAAATTATCAAAATTTCAGGGTTGAGTAGGAGAGAAACAAGGATGATTTTGAAAATGATGAGTATCTTGGGATTGCTAATAATAATATTTTGGCATCCAAGAAGACTAAGCAGGGTGGGGTGGGTGGTATGTATTTTGAGAAGGTTGAGAACCCACAACAACATGGTTCTTTGGAATGAAATGTGAGGTATAACTAGCCTAATATGGTTGATTGGGAGGTGTAAAGTTGGTATTATCATGAAATGGTGGAGTTTACATGTGGTTTCCATTAAAATATGACATTTTAATGCATAGGAAACACCTCAAGAATTACAAAATAAGAGCAAAGGTCTGGCCAACCAAATATTTAGGGTACATACCAAAAGAGTCGCCCAAATTGAGTTGTAAAGTCACCACATGCTTGAAGAATTTCTCCAAAGGATGAAATGTTGAAGAAGGCACCGCTTCCTCAATGGAATGAAATGAAACTAGGCTTCTTGAACTAGCTAATTTTGAATGGAGTCGCCATGGTGTTTGAAGATATGCCTCAAAAGGCAACATGCATTGAAGAAAACACCAAATTATTCAATGGAGAGAAGTCATCCCACCAAGCATGCCAAAAAATGTTGTCACATGAAATTGCACCCTGCTTGGCATGAAGCTCAACATTCCAGTGACACAATGGAAATGACCTCAGGTGTGGGACCTTTGTGTGTATGAGGTCGAATCTTTGGAGAAGGTTGAATTCCTTTTTTAATACCAATGCAATGTGCTGGTCCAACCCAACACATGAAAATGTACAACTAACCTACTCTAACAACTCACAAGGAAAAGGGGAGAAGGAGAACATGAAAGGGAAATGGAGGTGGTACACTGAGATGGAAAGGTTTCTTCTTCCTGACCAATATTGCACAATACATCATTGAAAAGGGGCAAGGAGACTTTCACAACTCTTTGTTTGGTCGACTTTTAGAGGCATACAAGAAGGTTAGGGTTTGACAAGGCACTAAAAGGAAAGATGGTTTCACAACCAACAACTGTAAATAATTCAACATAGCATACATGCATGAAAAATACAAAAAAAAACTCAAATATTCAAGGTAATAAACTTACACAAACACAAAAGAGCCAAGAAGAGGAAAACTTGATCCATTTCATTAATGTAGATGGAAAAAATCCAATCTTAATAATGATAGAGTGTAAAATACATTTCTGCAAAAGAAAAACCCTCAAGGAGCCACAAGAAGAACCCTAAAAATGAATACATTTCTTTCCTTTATAGATCAATCATAACTTAGAAGCACAAGTTGAACCCTAACCCTAACCAGGGTTAGCAAAAAAGAATGTGTGTAATAATAGAGCCCTTTGTGAAAATATCGATTAGGGAATATATTTACTAAGAAAGTCAACAAAGAGAAATAAATGGGCAATGGGCACCCAGGAAATCTACTTGTAGAAGGAATGGAGTGCAATTAATATTGTCCTTGAAGCCCAAGAACCAAGATAGGTTGCTCAAAAGTCAAATCAAGCATAAAAACATCACCCAAAAAACACGTCAAAATGTAGGAAGGTTGGGGCCTTGGGCTCGAAAGGAATCCTTTGCAAGAATGAATTAAATGACCTAGACCCTAAAAAATAGCACATGTCAAACGTCGATGGTCAGGCAGTTGGGAGTTGGGCGTCAACCTTACAACTCACCACGCACCAAAGGAAAAAGAGAAGAAGTGGAACTGTGAAGTTCAAAGAGAACATTGGGGTCAGAGAGAAGGCTTACCTCCAAAAATCAGAGGTAAAGGGGAAGGTTTACCTTCTGCAAAGGAGAAGGTAAAAGAGGAAGACTGAAATCCTACTAGAAGTAAACTTTCAAAAATCAGAGGAAAGCCTTACCTCTTACCTAGGTATGTGCAGGATCATGATGGGTCAAAAAGTGGTGATATGATGGGTATTTGTAGGGTATGTGGCTGATGACTATTTTTTTACCCAAAATTGATGAATGAAAAGGGTTTTTAAAGGAGATTCTCAACTTTCCACCAATATAAATTATACTTTACTTTGAATTTAATAAATAATTATTATTCATTTTCTATTTGAATTACGACTAAAGTCCTGATTGATAGGCTGATTTAAAACATCTATAGCTTTCAAACAATATCACATTTTTTGAATCCAAAACATGCATCACATTCTATTCTTTGCATACTATAGGATTAAAAAAAAAATTGAATTTCTTGAAGTTTTGACCAAGTTAAGGTGGTTAGACATACGAGTTTTTATATTTTTTAAAAGTTGTAATAAAAATTCATAATTAATTATTTACTTGGAAAAAAATTACAAAAAATATGCATCATATCTGGACATGAGTCCTCTACTTATTTCTAAAATCTTATAAAAAAATATTATCATTTTATTGTGGTTAGGGTGGTAGACAGACACCTACTTATTTTTTCCCTGAAATTTAAGTACTACTGCATTGAAATTTCAAATTTTCACCAAAAATATATATTTTTTAAATAAATCTAGTAGTTTAGAAACTCCATTCAATTTTCTACAGATTCTATTCTTACATATTTTTGAAATAATATAGATAACTTATTCAAATTTTTATGTCAAGTTGCCTAACTCTGATTTTTCTAAATTTTTTGCCACTTAACACATACCCACCTTTGATGCAAGAGCGAAGGGAAAAGTACAAAGGCTGATAGAAGAAGTGTGCAAGGATGGAAGAGGAAAGATGGAAGGCCGACCCCCAAAGTTTGATAAGCCAAGACTTAGACAAGTCTTGAAAAACCTTAATCGAGCTTTGGTGGTCGGAGGTAAGGCCTAAGGCTTACCTTGAGAGATTAGTAGAGGGTAAAGGGAAAGGCCAAAAGACTTAGAAGAAAAAGGGGAAGGAAGATAAGAAGGAGAAAGAGCGATGGAGAAAGCATGAAGGAAGCGAGTAAGAGATAGCCCAAAAACTTGAAATTCTGGGACTTAGCCAAATTTAGGAAACTTCAAGGAGAAAACATGCAAGATGGCCCATGGGGGATCTATTGAATCAATTATCAATGATGGGACATCAAAATGGGGCATGAAATGTCAATAGGCATATTCCCCATTATTTAGCCTTACCTTATAAATTATAAGTCCGATGATGCAAACCCGTCATCGTCAACTTATTTCTTCTCTGTGGCCTTGTCTTTTTTCATTGGTGGAGGAATTTATGTCAGGGATGCGTGTGTTCCATGTTAAATTTTGCGCACCACTCATCCGCCCTAATAGGATTCTTGCCTCTAGAATTTTTAGGGATGTTAAATTTTTGGTTGGCTATGAAGCCAACATCCTCTATTGACCCTTGACCGGTGAAAAATGACTAGTTACATCCTTCTCGTCTATTAAAAATAACTCTTTCATGCTTGAATTCTCTCTATTCACCCTTGAACTCACTCTCATGTTGCTTCTCTTATTATTTTTCTCTTCTTGATCATGTTCTTGTCTCTTCTTGTTGCTACAAGCTCTCTTTTTGGGACTCTACAGTTCTTCCTTGTTGCAACACCATTGTTTTGTAGGGTCAACATAGCTCCACTCTCTTGGCAAGGCACAACCTCTCATCATCTTCTCCTCTTGGCATTGAGTGCTAGAAGGAGGAAGGGTGATATTTCGCTTGTTATTTATTTACATCATTGTGTCTTATAGAGTAACATTCAGGTTGTGTTTACACTATATTTGATAGTGTCTTTCCTTTCTCTTCTTTATTGATTTCTCTATCTTGTTACATATCTAGCTATCTATGGAGGTGGGAACACAAAAATGGGGGTCTGACTAAGGTAGACCTTGCAACGTAGCCAACATTTTCCTATTTCCATGTGTGTAGGTGTTTGCTCATCCATTCAGAGTTATAGTTTAAAGATTGGATTTCACTAGTGGAAAGGTATATTTTCCTACTCTTTCTTTGTCATTTTTGTACTAGAATATTTTTTTAGTATTCTTCTTGCTATAATTTTTTCTTTCTATATTTTCTCTATCAAATTGCAAAACTTTGTCAATTGGGTTATAAGTAGGCCCTTTGTGTTTTTTTCCTATTTTCTATACCTCTATCCGTACAGGACACTATCACGTCCTTGAGATGCTAGCATGTTGCATTGGAGTCCAGTTCCCAAACTACCATCCTTAGACAATGTGTTATCTGGTCTATAGTTTGAAACCTCTATGGCTGGCTCACCCAATTTTGGATACAACTGATTTTAGTAGAAGGTAAATAGTGTGATTTTTGCCCTTTCTTTTTATCCTCTCTCTCAATCTATCAATTAACCTGAGGTAATTTAAGGCAGTTCGTTCCTTGGATTTCTCCTGTAACTTGGAGCCTCTAAGATGACGAATCCCCCTACCCTACATTTTTAGTGAGCCCAATGTGAACTTTGTGTTTTCATTTCCTAGTATTGGCGAATCTTTCTCTTGTGTCCTAGGTGCATTGTAGATTTATGTGTCGCAAATCATGCAACTTTGAAACCTATTCTATGACCCTTAGATACATAGGTAGGATGACTTTGATATTTAAAAATGAAATCTTGGTAGGTTAGTTTCTACTAGTATAATATTCCACATCATTTGAGTTAGTTCCATCTGAGTATTTGAAAATGGTTTTGTTCATGCATTTCCCTCCTGAAAATATAGATGTGACACATGACATAATATTCACCTTGCATGATGAGAATCTTAATAAGGAGCTCTCCCCTTTATGCATTCCCGCTCAGATCAATGGAAGTGTCATAATTGGCATATTAGTTGATTCGACGAGTTGAGTTAATGTGATAATAGAGGAGACTATCTTTATAAACAACTTACACAAGGAGATATATGAAGATTTAGAGGCCACTCTTTGTATGCATGATGGACTCTCGATGGCCCTTATCGGCTCTGTTTCTCTCTTAGTCTTGGTTGGACCCAAGACTATTCATGTATCCTTTTTTATCATTCTAGAGTTTGACCTGTTCGATTAAGGCTAGGTATCCCTGGCTGGCCTTTGTGAACGGTGTTGCCTCTGTGGCTCATAAATGTTTAAAATTATCTCATGAAGGTTTTGTGCATGTAGTGAATGACATTGGTTATAAACTGCTAGTGTCATATGGGGGATTCACAGTGGATCACTTATGGCATGCCCTGGTTGGACCTCTCCCTCCTAGGGGAGATTTATTATATAAGGATTATATTAAATATAAGACTGGGAGCTCAGTGTCGAAGGCTAGTTATCCAGTGTCCTCTTATGCAATTTCTGTGAAGGCTTCCATGATAATGCAACAACAAGCTACTTCTTCTACCCAACAAATGGGGAAGGAGAAGCTTTCTCATGATCAAGGGCCTTCTCCATTTGTGCCATCTGCTCCTACTTTTTATTCTCATCCTGTTGTGGTACCTTCAACTCCCGCTCCCATGCCTCGCATAGGAAGTGCGATGGTGCCCACATGGCGAAAAGAAAAACATCAAGTCTTTGAGCTTCCTATTTGACCATGGTTCCTAGACTCATTTTCTATGGCAAGGGGAAGGGTCCTCATGGGACTATTCTTGTGTCTCAGCCTACACAGCATCCTACGATTCCTCTACTTTCCCCTAAGGTAGAGAATGGGAAGGGCCTACTGTTGAGGCACCCATTCCTATTTCTCTTCTTGTAGTTGTTTCTGGCACTATGCTTCCTCCTCCTACTCTTGCCTAGGAGACTACCCTTCCACTAGACACGATTGTGAAGGATACTCCTATGACTGAGCAACAACCTCCAATCTCTACTCGGGCCATGTCTTCCAGAGCTTGTAGCCAATATAACATGTTTTTGTGTGAGCGCAAGCACAAGAAAAAGGCTTTGGCCATTGAACATGCCACCTTTAAAAAGATAGAGAGGGAGACTGTGGCCCCTATTTCTATCCTCTTCTTCTATTCTATCTTTTTATGTTGTGCCTACCTTAGTTCAAATAACCTCTACTATGCTTTCAACTCCCCCAATGGACCCCAATGATTCTCACTCCAAAAGGGTGTAGGCTTTCATCGCTCCCTCTGTGGAGCCTCCCCTTTTGATGTCCCTCCCATACATCTCTCCCTTTTCTCAACTTATAGAAAATTTGAACAAAATGGTAGTGTCTATTGTGGCTTTGTCTTCTTCCTCTTCAGCTTCCGCTTCTTCTATGGGGATTCTACATCCTCTACTGAAGCATAAGATGAAGGATGACCTCACTAAAAGTGGAGGCTAGAAGAAGGGTTCACCTTCTTTGAAAGTTGATTCTATCTTGGCCTAAACCGTCTTTGTGACAGAGAAAAACCTCGGTTCCCTTGAGTTTGTCATTTCCCCTCTGGATGAGGTTGGTAGTGGCTCTTAGGTGCCTCCTTCTTCTCCCACCCGATTGACACATGGCACTCCAATCAAGTGCATGTTTAATTTGGTGGATGACATCTTGACTTTTTCCTCGATCTTTACAAGATTGAAGGATTTTTGATTCACAAGATATTAGTGAAGAAGACCTTGAGGGGCCTTCTTCCTTGGCCATTATTGCACGTGAGTCAAAGGGTATTTCCATTTCTATCCCTCCCTTGCAAGCTCATCTACCCTCCCCCTACAATGATATAGATTGGGAGTAGGATGACTCGAGAGTCAATGAGGACTAGGGTGGTACCTCTTCTTTATCTATAGCATAGATATTTTTGTGTGTTTGTGTTCCCCCATGCTTGTCTTTTTGTGTTTGTGATCCTACCTAGAGGACCCTTGCTACCATCGTAGGTGCTTGGATATAAGCATGGAAATTTTTTTGTGCACTTCTTCTATGTGTATCGTCATTCTATATGTTGTGAAATCACTTTTTGATATTGGGGGAAAAGTGTTGGGGGGCATTTAGGCCTTATTCCATGTTGCCTAATTTTTATTTTTGTTTTGTCTTCATGTGCTCTTTTTCACATTCTGAGAACTTTGGGGATTGATGACTATTTGTTCATATGCTATGCTATATCTATTTTTATCTATGAACTGATATGACCCTAGGTTCTCAGATCCCCTTATCTCTCTTAATTTCTTCATCTCTATCTGGTTCTTGATGTTGTGGTTCTTATGTGTTGTCCCTTTCATGTGTGACAACATACCACAAATACATCTCATTATGTGTTGCATGCCATAGAATCTCTACCTCCTCTTTCTCTCCTTAGGATGCCATGTGCTCCTCTACACAACACACAATCCTAAGGGGGGGCTACCATGATGTTCTAATTTTTAATTTGGTGAATTCTTTCGAAAAGGATTCCTTGGTGTAAAATTTTAAAATGAATTCCTTGATGAAATAATACCTTATTGAAGCCCATCATTTTCCAAAATGCTGTATTCTCTAAAGACTCATGGATGAAATTTTCTTTCGAAAAGGATCTCGTATGCAAAAGGATTTTAAAACTTGCCTTTAAAAAGGGAAAAAATTTCTAAAATCAAAAAGTTTGGAAACTTTCCTTTGAAAAGGAGCATTCTTTACAATGGATTCCTTGATGAAAAAATAACTTGCAAAAAATGTGGTGTTTTTCAATTGGAGCATTCCTTTGATCAGACCCCTTGGTGTCTTGAAGGGTTCCCGACCAAAGGAACCCCCTTTGAAACCTTCTCATTTAATTGAGTTATTTGATGTCTTGGAATTGTGTGTATTTTATTTGATATTCAATTCCATTGTCATTTGGTGTCATACATCATATATCCTCATGTATAGCTTGGGCTTAGCCTGGCTAGACCCATCTTTTTTGTGGCTGTCCTGCAACAAAATTTGTAGAAGTTGTAAGCTTATTTGATCACTGTATTTGATCAAGCTATCTTGTCATGCTAGAGTGTATGCCTTATGAATGTGTCTTATTCTTTTTTTCCTAACATGTTTTTGGTGAGATTGAATCTTGCTTTATAGGACTGAGAACCTATGGAGTCTCCTCTCTTTCATGATCAACTAACTTTTTAGGACTAAGAACCTATGGAGCCATTTCTCCTATCTTCACATGTAGGCACATTGAATCAAATATTTACTTCCTCGACATTATTGGTATATTCTCTTCAATCTATTTCTACTTTAGCTCACATTCACACTGACACATATGCTGCTAAAGTGGGGGGAAAATGTAATGGCACAAATTTTCACCCTAGGAAAATTCCCCATTTATTTACCCTTACCTTAGAAATTATAAGTCTGTTGATGCAAACCTACCATTAGCTTATTTCTTCCATGTGAATTATCTTTTTGCGTCGGTGGAGGAATTTATGTCAGGTACATGCAAGTGCCATGAGGACATCTACATGCCACACATTTTTCATGACAGGATTCCTTCCTCTAGAATCTATAGGGATGTTACGTTTCTAGTTGGTTGTGAAGCTAACATCCTCTATCAACCATTGACTAATGAAAAATGTCTAGTTACCTCCTTATTTTCTATTAAAACTCACTCCTGTATGCTTGAACTCTTTCTATTCACTCTTGAAATCACTCTCATGTTGCTTCTCCCATTCTTTCTCTTCTTGATCATATTATTTCCTCTTCTTGCTGCTACAAGCTCTCTTTTTTGGACTCTACAAAACTTCCTTGTTGCAACACCATTATTTTTTAGGGCCTACATAGCTCCACTCTCTTGGCAAGGTGTAGCCTCTCATCATCTTCTTGTCTTAACCTTGAGTGCTAGTAGGAGGAAAGGTGATATTACTCTTGTTATTTATTTACATCATTGTGTCTTATAGAGTAGCATTAAGGCTATCTTTACACTCTATTTGATAATGTTTTTCGTTCTCTTCTTTATCGATTTCTCTATCTTGTAGCATACCTAGCTATCTGTGGAGGTGGGAAATCGAAAACGGGGGTTTGACTAAGGAAAACCTTGAAACACATCTCCAAATTTTCTTATTTCCATGTGTGTAGGTGTTGGTTCATCCATTTAGAGTTATGATTGAAGGATTGGATTTCACGAGTAGAAAGGTATATTTTCCTACTTTTTCTTTGTCATTTTTACACTAGAATAGTTTTCTAGTATTCTTCTTTTTGTAATTTCTACTTTATGTATTTTATCTGTCAAACTGCAAAACTTTGTCAGTTGGGTCATAAGTAGGTCATTTGTGTTTTCTTCCTATCTTTCAAACCTTTTTCCATACAAGAGACTAGCACATCCCTAAGATGCTAGTGTTCCACGCTAGATTCTGGTTCCTACACGATCGTACTTAGAAAGTGAGTTGTCTAGTCTGCAGTCTGAAACCTTTATGGTTGGCTCACCCAATTCTAGATACACTTGATTTCAGTAGAAGGGAAATAGTGTGTTGTTTTCCCTTCCCTTTAAGCCTCTCTCTCAACCTATTAAATAACCTAAGGTAGTTTAGGTTAGTTTTTTCCTTGGGTATCTCCCATGACCTGGAGCCTTGGGGGTGATGAATCCCCCTACCCTACACTTCCTATTTTCAAGGAACAAAAATATCTATAGAGGATTGTCCAAAATCTCCTACTAATATGGAGGGAATGACTAGAGTATCATATGAGAGTATTTTTGGTAGTTTAATGTATGCCATTGTCTTTATTAGGCTAGACATTGCCCGACTAGTGGGATTCCTGAGTCAATTTATGGCTAATCCTGGATAGGTACATTGAGATGCAATAAGAGAGTGTTTAGATACTTGTTGGGTACTTTCAAATATTCCTTATGCTTTAATGGTTATCCTATTGAATCTCAACATTCAATTTGTATTCATGGATATGTGGATTTAGATTAGATAGGTAACATTGATAGTAGAATATCCACTAGTGGATATATGTTCATGATGTTTGGTGGTGTTATCATTTAGATGAGTAAGAAACACATTGTAGTTGTTAGATGCATGGGAAAATTGAGAGGAGGGGTGAATTACTTGTACATTAAAACATTCAATCCCTCATTAACTTTCAAAACCTTATCAAAATTTAAACCCTCATGAAGCATTAGCAGAATGTAAAAATGTGAAACAATAATGCAAACACAACCATACACAAGAGAACACAAGATTTACATGGAAAAATCTAAGTAGGGAAAAATCATGATGATGATTAGCTCACATATATATGAATAACAACATCGAATACAATTAAGCTCACTGCCAAGGGCTCCCTACCCTGAAAAGAAGAAAGGCTCACTATCGGGTGGCTCACTACCAAGAAGAAAGAAGAATAGAAGAAACTGTAACATAGAGATTTACTATCTTAGAGCAACAATAAAATCTTCCATTACAACTTTTCACCATCCATAACCTTTGGCTCACTACCTCCAACAACTTTAGGAACATTGAAAATGTAGACACCTTTTTCTCACTACATCTGGAATCATAGGCATTAATCTCACTCTCAAATCACCACACTTGATCACATTCACATCATTCAAACAACTTACCACATCTCCAAAAACTCACCTTCCATTTATACCATCTATGACTTAAACAATCTCAATTAGTTCGACCTCAATGAAATCTATGCACCTCAAACGTGCAACACCAAATAGGTCAGCACCAAACACTTCCATGGTGGAAAGAAGTGAAGGAAGACTATTCCAAAGGTTAGATAGGACCAAAATATATATAAACATGCTACTCCACACCCACATTCCATGAGGCACCCCTACAAATAGCAATAGCACACTAGGTTGGCCAAACCCGCACGAACTCTATAGGAGACCACATTCATTCTTCTCCAAGTCTGAAAAACACCATGTGGACCACATAACAACACTCCACAATATTCCAGAATATTCCACATGATCAGAATATCCAACACTACTATTTCAACCATTTGAAACTAAAGAATACATTCATTCTATGCAATCAAAAATATTTCCATAGATCATAACTTATGGATCTAGACTTGCAAAACAACTGAACACTAGAAACTTCAAGGGAAGATAAATATAGACAATGTAAGCATTTCCCAAATCTAAAAGAAAAGAAACGTCAACATAGAGAAATTTTTAGCAATCTCATTTCTTCCAGACAACCTTCTTCATAGGAAAACACATTGTCAAACATATCTTCTACTACAACACGATCCAAAACCTAAAAATATAGATATAACACCTCTAATCATCACATCCAAACCGCAAAAGCATATGTTCAACCATGAAGAAATGTGAAGCACAACACTAAACAAACCTTTGTCACACTACAAAGTCTATTATTCAATTTTTCTCAAAAGCACTTGGAAATCAAGTGAAACAACAACATCTTCAACACTAACACAACATATCTACAACATCTATAACACCATCAATCTCCCCATATATAAACTAACAATCTTCATACTGTTGACATCAATGAAAACACCTACAACATACTTGCAACAATCTCCCCCTTTTTCATTGATGGCAACACCAACTCTGAAAAACCATCAACAAGAAAAACAACTCTACATTAAGAAACACTCCCCCTTACTAGGGTACACTTCACTCTCTCCCTTTACCTTTTTTCTTCAAACACCATTATCTCCCCCTTTCTTGAGGATTTTTTCAAACTTCACTCACATCACTCTCCCCTATGTTTTTTAGATCATACTCTCCCCTTTTGACATCAATTTTTTCCTCGTGTTTTTTAGACTTCACTCTCTCTCCCTTTGACATCAATAGCAAAGGGAAACAATTGCATACTTCACTTTAGGCAACACCTGCAAGCAACTTTATCCACTACTCCTCTCTCCCTTAGGGGCACAAGATATGCTCCACCTAACTATATCAAACAAAAACACACCACTACCTACTCCCCCTAAGAGGTAGTATTCAACATCAGTCTAGGACCAATAATATATCTTGAAATGCTCCTTGGATAGATGCACCAACTTATGCATCTAGTTGAAAGGAGGGGAAATAACCCCTAACTTCTATAGGATATACTCAAAAGTATTTTTAGGAAGAGACTTTGTAAAAATATCCGCGACTTGATCCTTTGTAGGAACATACTCCAACTTCACCTCATTCTCTGCAACTTTTTCTCTTAGAAAGTGATATCAGATAGAGATATGTTTTGTTCTTGAATGCATTACTAGGTTCTTTGAAATATTGATAGCACTTTTATTATCACATACTATAGAAATAGGTTCATCATATGATACTTCGATATCCTTCAATGTCTTCTTTATCCACAACACCTGTGTACAACATGATATTGCTGCAATATATTTTGCCTCTGCAATTGATAATGACACTAAATCCTACTTCTTACTCAACCAAGAAACCAACCTACTTCCAAGAAAGAAAGTACCTCCACTTGTAATTTTTCTATCATCTGCACAACCTACCCAATTATCTGCATTTGTATATGCACTCAAAGAGAAAGCAATATCCCTAGGATACCATAAATCAAAATATGGAGTGCCCTTCAAGTATCTAAATATCCTTTTAACTGCTTCAATATGTGACTCTTTGGGATCTTCTTGAAATATTTCCACAAGACATATTGCATGCATGATATATAGTCTAGTATTAGTTAGGTATAGTAGTCCACAAGTCATTGATTTGTACTTGCTTTGATCAATCTTAGGTGATTCATCATTTTTTCTCGACTTACAACCAGTAACCATAGGAGTGCACACTGGTTTAGAATCCTCCATTCCAAACTTCTTCAACATTTCCTTGACATACTTTGATTATGAAATAAAAATAACTTTTTCTAATTGATAGGTTTGTAATCCAAGGAAGAAATTCATCTCCCCACACATTGACATATCAAAATCCTTTTGCATCTCATTTTCAAACTTCTTGCACATGATGTCATTTCCTCCAAAGATTATGTCATCCACATACACCACCACAATCAGGATTTTTTTTCCCTCAACCTTGAAGTAAAGGTTGATACATGAGGTACCTTTTCTGAATCCTTGTTGCAAGATGTACTTATCCAACCTTGCATACCAAGCTCTAGGAGCCTGTTTGAGTCCATATAATTCCTTCTTCAACCTACATACCATATCAACATAATATGATAACTAAAAAGCTTCTAGTTATTCAATGTATACCTGTTTTTCTAACTTGTCATTGAAGAATGTAGACTAGACATCCATTTGACATACCTTGAAGTCTTTATGTGCTGCAAAAGCCAAAAAAAATCTAATAGCCTCCATCCTTGCCATCAGAGTAAAAGTCTCTTAAAAATATATTCCTTCCATTTGTGAGTATCCTTTACACACAAGTCTAGCCTTATTTCTGACAACTTTTCCATCTTCATTCAACTTGTTCCTAAAACCCCATTTAGTTCCTATCGCATTCTTATTTGCTAGTATTGGGACCAATTCCCAAGTTTGATTCTTGTCAATTTGTTCCAACTCTTCTTTCATATCCTTGATCCAATTCTCATTTTTTCATGCCTCAATTACAATTTTAGGTTCCACCTCTAAAAGTAAACAAAATTTTACATGTTCCTTTATCAAATCAACTCTTCTTCTTGTCAACACCCCTTTTATTTTATCTCCAATGATCTAATCTTCAAAATGATTCTTTTGCAAGTACATAGGAGTCTTAGGGATCTTTTCTAGAGCTTCTTCCTCTTTAACTACCATTTATTTTTCTTTCTCTTCATCTCTTTCTTCACTGTAAGGAGATTCATATCCTTCTATCAATACACAACTCTAATGTGGTTCTTCATCCACTTTGACACTTGCACTTTTAACAATCTTATTCAACCTTTTATTATAGCATTGATATGCTTTTCTTCTTGTAGAGTATCCAAACAAGATTCCTTCATTAGTTCTTGCATCAAATTTCCCAAGTTTTCTTCATCTCTTTTGATGTAGCATTTTCTTCTAGACACTTTAAAATATTTCACAATATGAGGTTTTCCATACCTTAACTCATAGAGATTCTTTGAACTATTCACTCTTGATTGACCTCTGTTAAGTATGTACACTATAGTATGAATAGCTTCTCTCCAATAGATAGCCGGTAGATTTTCTTCTTTCACAATAGTCCTTGCTTTAGCTTGAACTATTCTATTCTTTCTCTCCATAACTCCATTTTATTGAGGAGTCTTAGGAGCTAATAATTGTCTCTTTATTCCATGATCTTCACTAAAAATATTAAACTCATTGGAGGTGAACTCACCACCCCTATCAAACATTAAGCACTTGATTTTTAAATTCATTTCATTCTCAACCATAGATTTAAATGTTTTAAACTTATCTAGAGCTTCTGATTTTTCTTTGAGAAATGTCACCCAAGTCATTCTAGAATATTCATCAATCAACAACATAAAATACCTATCACCTTGAGAGCTTATTATTTTGGTAGGTCCACATAGGTTTGTATGCACCAAATCTAAAGGACTTGTGGTAGAATGTTCTTTAGTCTTGAACCTCTTCTTTGTTTTCTTTCCAAATTGATATTCCTTGCAAATTACATTGATAAGCTTTCTAATCTTTGTTGGACATCTCAAAGCATCAGTAGAATTGATCTTTTCTAGTTTTTCAAAATTGATGTGACCCATTCTTCTATGTCATAGCCAACTTTCATTGATTTCAGACATAAAGCACTAAGCACCACTACCCTTGAGCTGATAAATATTACCTTTTTTCCTTAATCCTGTAGCAACCAAATCTTTAGATCTTCCTTTTCTGATTTAACAACCATCATCTTGAAAAACCAAATTGTATCCTCGGCTACACATTTTTCCTACACTGAGAAGATTATTCTAGAGAACCTTGACATAAAGAACATCATCTATTTTATGCTTTCCATAAAAACTAATTGAACCTTTTCCATAGATCTTAGTAGGTCTATCATCACCAAACTTAACAAGACCACCATAATACTTCTCAAGTTTAAAAAACTTACTCTTATCACCTTTCATATGATTTGAGCATCCACTGTCAATTATTCGATAATTTCTTTCCTCTCTTTTCATGAAATGCAATCACCATAGTTCCTTCAATATTGTGACCTATTTCTGGAGCACTTCCCTTCATACATCTTTTAGAATTAGTAGATTTAGTTCAAAAATTTAGAGCCATGAACAAGAATTCATCATTGTCATCATTAGGATAGTATGATTCCTCATCATCAAATACACAATTTCTTTTTTCAACATAATAACTCTTCTTGATAATTTTTCCTTTATGATACTTATGTTTGTCATTTGCAACTTTTATTGGACATTTAGAAGCATAATGACCTATCTTTCCGCAATTAAAACACTTAAAGGGTAACACCAATCCCAATAGAGATCAATCAAATGAAAACTAAACTAAGCATCCATTAAAACTTAACATATTAAACTATGAAATCCTACGAAAGCTTTTAAAGACACCTATTCTAATCCATTGAAACTTATTCTATTGGGGGAGTGGTGTTGCATTGATGTGGAATGGTGACCCTTTCCCAATCCCTTTGGATAATGAGTTTGTTTCAATCAGTTTTATTAAAGAAAACTAATGAAACCATTGTGAGATGTGTGATGAAACATGATTTAAAGATAAATGAACATGATGCAAGATATTTTAACATGATTTATGCTAAAATGATCAAGATGTGTGAGTGAAAAGCTAATCTAAATGGATTTTAAGCTAAAAAGATTGAAACCCTAATTACCTAATAAGCTACATGAATGCATCTATGTTTCCATGGAAGAAATTAATGGAAGTAAGCTAATTAATGCAAGTAATTAAGCTAAAATGATACTAAACAAGTGCTAAATATGAGTGTGAGTGTGAGTGATTTCAACAACATGAGCTTTCTCTGAAAAAGATGGATCCATTTGTCTCCAAATAGTGACCTATTTATAGGAAGACAAATCAGAAATGAAGGGTTGAGATAAAAAAAGGTTAATCAATGGTCAAGGATGGAGGAAGAATCAAAAATGGATCATGGATTCTCATCAACAGATGAGAATCAATGATCACATGGATTAAGGAAAGAATCGAGGGTCCATATTCTTTCGAACAAACACACTTTTAACTTGCACAAGAAGTCTTTTAAGTTAACTTTCCAATGAAGTCTTGTAAGTTTGTTATAAGGACAAATATTCCTTTTTTTCAAATGAGTGAAGAAAAGAGAGTATTCCTTAGGATATTCTCATGGGTGAGGGAAAAATTCATTTAGAAAATTAAAATAAAGTTTTAATGTGCAAAAGGGGAAGGGATATTCCATGGGAATATTCCCTTGCAAGTGGGGGGAATTAGATTTAATTAGTAAGTTGATAATTAAATAAGGTTTTAATTATGCAAATTAGGGGAATTAGATGATATTCATTAAATAAAGGATTTAATGAAAAGGGAGAAAGGTGAATGATATTTAATTAAATAACTTAAGGTTATTTAATTAAATAAGAGGACTTAGGCATTTAAATTAAATAACTTGATGTATTTAATTTAATAAGATGAAATGTTAGCATGAAAGGGGGTGAATTAACCTGATTAGAGTAATTAGATTAATAGATGAATATGATGCCATTAATTAAATAGCTAGGCTAACTTAATCAATTTAAGCGAAAAGAGGATGGATTTGAGGTTGAAGCGGTGTTAGTATACCTGATTCGAGTGCATGCTATTATTTAGGACATTTTTAAGTGTACATTTTTCTCCTCTTTTGAAGCGAGGTACCTATTATGTTGGTTCAAAGATTGAGGCTTTTTAGATTAAAAACTACTGCTCAGATAAAAAAAATAAGAATTTTCTAAATTTTAGATGCCCCACTATTGCCCTAGTGGAAGGAATAATCTGGTTCCCTGCCTCCTCGAGAAATTAGGTGGAAATTTTGAATTTTGGGTTGATTTCTTGACAAAGATAAAAGGTTGTTCCAAGGGTTCAAAAAGGCTCTGAGATGCAAAAAAACATGCCAAAAACACAAAAAATAATGCAAAATAAGCTTGAGCTTGGCAAGATTTCTGAAAAAACCTAGTTGCACGATTAAATTAGAGCAGAAAACCCTAATTTGCAGGCATAAATAGGTGATGGAGGGTCACTTTCAATTCATTTGTACATTCACACCTTAGAGAATCCTTGCAGTTTGAGCTATGATCTCTTGACGAAATGGTGCAACAAGTGCTTCCACGACACATTTTCAACTCGGTTCGAGAGTACCAGAGGCCTCCAGGTGTAGGACCACCAGTATGCAATTTGAAATTTGACTTGCATTTTGACTTTTGAGCACATTTATTGCAATTTGAAATTTGGGTTTGGGAGGTGTCGCTATATTGCGACACTATTTTGAGAATCGATGATGTTATTTTCATTTTTAGCAATGATACTATGATGAGCGACATATTTCACAATTAGAAATTAGGGTTTCCAGATTTCAAAGTGTGGCGCGAGTGTAAATAGTGACACACCTACCTAATTTAGAATTTAGATTTAAAGTTTCCAAATTTCAAATGGTGACGCAGACATGATGAGTGATGCTAGTCATGATTTGCAATTTAAAGGTATATAGCATCACTGTTTGGAATTTGAACTATAGCGATGCTTTTGTAAATAGTGATTTTTTTAACATTTTGGGGAATAAAAACTCCAAACTTAGATAATTTTTAAAAATTTTGACATCGTGCACTTCATGGATGGAGGAGGTTATCCAACCTTTGATGTTCCACAAGCATTGACCAACTGTGTTGTCCAGACTTGATGATTTATCTAAGCTTCAATAGGAGCACCTTGGGGATATCAGTGTGTGGTATGTTGCCTACATGCCTGTCATACAAACCCATTTGGCAATGATGACAATGTTATGCAAGTGATGGCATAGTGATACCTCGTCATTCCACTTACCCACCGACGAGACGACAATGATGTTGGAGGATGTATGGCAGATTTTGCAATTGTCGATACATGGTGAGTGCATGATTTATGATTCAAATGCAGGATATGATGCATGCCATGAGGTTCTTGAACAAGAGTCCATTGTCCTAGCAACTCCCAAATTGACCTCAAGATGTACAAAGGTCGCACATCGACCTTCAAATTGATCATTGCGGCAGTGATTTTAAGGTTGGCTACCCTAGATCAGCAGAGTAGGGGATTCAGTCTAAGATGGAGGCTAGCATGGAACAAGATGCCTTTCTAGAGGACTTAGTAAGCATGAGGGCCACTTATGCTAGCCTCCCTTTACCATGATGTGCATGAATTTTTGTAATATGATGGCAGAGCTATTGGTATAGGAGTCACTCTTCTAAATATATGGGCCTAGGAGCACATTTTTGTGCTTCGACCTATTGTCCATATGGAAGATGTGGAGCCAGATGATCTGATCATCTAGAGGTATAGAGGTTCCATCACTCTTCGACACACAAAGTAGCTTGGTATCCTATACTAGTAGAGAGTGAATGATGATATGACAATATTCAGATGGCAGTTGTGGCTTCAAATGCCAACATGGTATGATGATGTACAATAGTTATTCTTTGCTCGACAGACCTAGTATATGTAGGGTCAAGAGCATACCATGATTGAGAGGTACCTATCCAATAGAGTTATCAAACAGTTTGGTGAGAGGAAGGATGATCCCAATGCTGACTATACAACCATTTTTTCTAGATCAACATGAGAGATGACATTGGGGCATACTATCCTAGCCCATGAGATTGTTGAGAGCTTCAGACAGTTAGTTGTGAGGCCATGGGCCTATGATCAGGGAAAAGTAGATACACATACGACACCTGCATATGATGCATGGTTCATATTCCCTCATAAACTGACAGATCCAATAGGTATACCACCATGAGGGAGGTCAAGAGGGAGGGGAGTAGGCAGAGGTCAAGGCTAGACATAGGATGGGTAGGGTAGAGGATGGGGTAGATGACAGGATGGCCAGGATGGCCAACAATAGGATGTAAAGGTCCTAGGTGCACCACCACCACCATTGCATCAATAGCCACCACAACAACCACCCATATAGTAACAACCAGTGCAACAACCACTACCGAGGCCAGATCCCCATGATGTATAGATATAGCAATTACAGTAGTAGTTGTAGGTGGTTACGACTGAGCGAGATTAGGATTGATAGTAGGTTCTAGCAGTCACAGCTGAGAGAAACCAAGCCCAACAACAGAGAGACCATGAGAGGTAGTTGAGGAAGACATGAGATGTTCAATTGGTTTAGGAGGTCAGCTAGGGGCAGTAGCTAAACGTAGTATCCTAGCAACAATCCTAGTAGGCTTAGGGATTAGTTGTTCAGACGTAGCCATATGGTAAAACGAGGGAGGAGGGAGAATATTAGCGTACTTTGTACTACAAAGGTGTTCCTCTCCACTGTAGGAAACCTGATTTTGAGCATCACAACCAAGTTCAGCCTAGTGCCTCTACTTCAGTTAAGCAACTAGACTAGCTAGGAGATGGGGATAGAGGCAGTGAGGGATAGACCTCCTCTGACTTGGCAGACACATTTTTTGTATAGCCTAATTATTGATATAGAGATACACTCATAGGCTCATTTTTTATAGGCTCATGTAAATTTGTACATTTTGATGATATACATACACTGATTCAAATATTGTATCCTGACAGTCACAATTTTTTGATATATATATGATATGATCCAAACTCAATATGTGATGTGCTCTTTATTTTATGCTCATGAATGTATGGATGTATTTAGTATGATATGATGTTATATGATATATGATGTATGGATGCAATGTGATGGATGAACTTCTTTTTCAATATCTTTTTATGATATGTTATGGGATGGATGCTATGATATGAAGATGTTATGCTTATGCAAATGATATGGATGCATATGAATGTTCATGCTATGTATTCTTGTGCAGATGTTTGTACATATGCTATGATAATGCAATGATGTAAGATGCTTAGAATAACAAATCTACATTATTGCTCAAAATTAAATGATAATGATGTGATAGTGAAATATGTTTGTTGTATTATGATATGCTTTGATGATGCAAGATGTATGCATGCTAATTATTTTTGGATGTAGGATGGATGTATTGATGTTGTTTCTGTTGACTATCATGATACCAAGTTAGTGTGGAAAGAAGATAGAAGAATAAAGAAGGATTTGAGCATTAATTTTGAGATAGATTCAAAAAGTCCAACAAGTCCATGATCCACTATGAATTTATTAGAGATGGTGATGAGATATGCATGATGCATGATGATTTTCTCATATCTTGGGATTGGGATTTTTTTGTTATTCCTTATTTTTGATATAACACATAAACATGATGCATCAAGGTATTGATAACTAGGATGGCATTGTATCTAGTGTAATGGACTTTGACTCTACAAACAGATAGGATAGTTCTTGTTCACACCTTGACATACAAAAACCTCATTGGAATGTATTTTAGTACCTTAGAATACATCTAACCAAAGCATACCTAATAGTAAAAAATCTACTCAAAACAACTTCCCTACACACAAATAAGCAAGTATGCACCAAGATTATTTTACAAGAATACCCACAAGCACAACAAACAAAAGATAATGGTCGATTCCCCATTCCTTTCTCTCTAACTTGTTTTTATAGATATCATTGACAGGTCCTTAGAATGGGTCAATAAAATAAATCATAAGAGAAGATCAAAGACAAACAGTTAGTGTTATCTATATCTATTGCCAATTTATTTTAGCTTAGGCTATTTTCTGATATGACGCCCATCACAAGAAGGATACATCCTAGGACATGTTTATCAGATGTTTTGATTTAGGATGAGGTGTATGATAAGCCATTGATAAAAACTCCACTAACACATTTACCTATGATTTAGACTTTATATTTTGACACTTAGGTTCTCACTTTATGACTTGTGATACTTGCTTTCTATTTTTTTTTCCAAAGGTTGAAGGTGATGATTGATTTATTATGGGTGAACGTTTGTTGTGGGTGAAAGAGAAATCAAATGGATAGTTTTGGAGTTTTTTGGAATATTTCAATGTTTTGGTATTTTGAAAATGTTTTGAGGATGTCTTTTTTATCTTTTCAAAAGTTTATATGAATGTTTTGTTTTTCGATTATTTGAGGTTGTTTAGGGTTTTATCCAAGATATTTGAATGCTTTCAGGATTTTCAAGTTTTCCAAGTGTTTAGGATTTTGAGTTTTACAAATGTTTTTTTTTTGTTTTTTCTGATTTTTCAAAATTTTAAAGCTTTTTATGATATTTGAATGTTTAGGGATTTTCTGAGAGTTACAAACAAGAACCTAACCTGAAAGACCTATCCTAGGGGCCTCAGGGGCTGATCAAAGATTATCCTTTCCTACGTTATACACATAGATACCACATAGTTCGACTAACTTGACTTATTGCAAATGAGATATGAACAGTTGATGGAATTCCAACTTATTCTAACATACTCCTAAAGATTGACCTAGGGTGTCTTAAGGGCACACCAATGATGCCTTGCCTCCATTCAAGCTTAGAGACTCATAGTTCGACGGGATACTATTTTTGTATTTTCAATGTTTTGACTTGTTTAGAGATTTTGATGTGTTTTGGATGTTTTGGATTTTAGCTGTACAGGATTTGGATGTTTTTGGATTTTCTGATGAAAATTTTATGAATTTTTTTGGTATTTTCGATAAGATTTCCAATAACCTTAAGATATACAAGAACCCGACCTGATCTAGAAAAAATTTCCCCCAATGTTATATAATAGACTACCTTGATATAGGCAAGACAAACTGACCTTAGGAATACACCATGTAGTACTAGAGGGGAATACTATACTTCACAACATCAAGCTATGATATGGATGTGGATGGGTGATAGAATAAATAGGATGGATGATGCGATGCAAAGGATGATAAGATAAAGAGCCAAATATAGATGGAGGTGCTTTATTTACACGAGGTGCCTGTTTTCCAGGTTTTCACCAAGGTACTTGCCCAAAGCGCTACTAAAGTGGTTTTCACTAGAGGACAACTATTTTTCTTTACTGTTTTCAATCCTTTTTCTTTTTTTTTGGACTTTTTTTAATCATTTTTTTATTTTTTTGGTATTTTTAGATTTACACCCTTCAAGACTAGGCATATTTTTTTTTTAAGATGCAGACTATTGGTTGGTTCCTACAAGGGTTCACCTTTAGGTGTTGATAATTGATATGCTCCTAATCCATAGCTTGTTGTGATAAAAAAGGGACCTAACTAGTTAGGCTCAAACTTTCCTTTACTATCCTAATTTGGAAGATTTTTTTATTCTACTTTAGGATGAGATCCCCTACCTAGAAAGACCAACATTTGATTTTCTTGTTATAGCTCCATTTTAGTCAATTTTGATATACTTGCAAGTGATTAAGAGCATCAAGAGGATGCTCATCCAAGAATTCTAGCTCATTTAGCTGGGATACTCTATATTCCTCATCAGTGATTAGGTTCTATAGTGACACTTGACGTGATGGAAGCTCAACCTCAATAGGTAGGATGGCTTCTGATCCATAGACCAAGGAGAATGGGGTTGCACTTGTAGGCATGTAGATGTTGGTATGATAGGCCCACAGGGTAGGATTTAATTGCAGATACCACTCATGGCTAGCTTCATTGACCATTTTCTTTGGGATTTTTAGTATGGTCTTGTTTGTAGCCTCAACTTGACCATTGCCCTAGGGTAATACATGGTAGAGAATCAGTGTTGGATGTTGAATCTTTGACATAGCTCTTTCACATCCTGATTTTTGAAGGGTGTTTTGTTGTCTGAGATAAGAGTTTGTGGAACACCATAACCACAGATGAGGTAATTTAGGATAAACTTGGCAATTTGCTTCCCTGTTATGTAAGTCATAGGAATGGCTTCCACCCACTTGGTAAAGTAATTAGTGGTTGTTATGATGAACTTGTGGCCATTGGATAAGGTGGGAGTAATCTTTCCTATGAGGTCAAGCACTCACTGTGAAAAAGGCGAAGGTGTGACCATTGGTTGTAGCTCCTGAGTTGGAGCATGAATAAGATCTCCATGCTATTGACGTTGGAAAAACTTTTGCAAATAATGATGGGCTTCTCTTTCCATGGTTGTCTAGTAGTACCCCATCCTCAACAGTTTCTTAGCTAAAGTCATACCACTAGAATGGGAACCACATATGCCATTATGTACTTCTGTTAAGGCAGTCAAGGATGCATCTTGGTTAAGACAACGTAGTAAGGTCCCCTTGATGATTTGGCAATATAAGGTATCACCTAGGATCATGAATAGAGATTCCTTTTTAACTAAGGTCTTTTTAAGGTTGGAGGTGATATCAGATGGGAGGATTCCTCGGCTAAGGTAGTTGAATATGTCATGATGCCACAAGGATCTAGGACCAATGATTACACACACAAATTTAGATTCATGGATTTTGACACTTGGTATGAGAATTTGTTCTACCAAGAATTCACATTGAAGGATGGTGTGTGGCATGTCTAACAATGATCCAATGGTTGCCATAGCATCTGTTTCTTGGTTGTTCATGTGAGGAATCTTCTCAAAAGTTATATCAATGAAAAATTCCTTGTGACTCTCTAACATCTTATAAAGAGTCAGCTTGTCATCCTTGGTTTGGTAGTTATCATTGACTTGGTCGATAACCAACAGTGAATCTCCATAAACTTTCATCTTTGTATCTGTCATTGAACTACTATCCTTAGACACGTGATTAGGGCTTCCTACTCAGCAATGTTGTTAGTACATGGAAATGATAGCCTATATGAATTTGGAATGCAATCACCTTGAACGGTGAAAAAGAGAATACCCTCTAATGATCCATGTTGGGTGAATGATCCATAAAAGTACATTTTCCATTGATCTGCATGGACAAGGAACATTGATTCATTAGGGAATTAAGATATCAATGGATTCTCTGCATATATAGGTGCCTCTTCCAATTGGTTCACAATCACTTGTCCTTTGATTGCCTTTCACTCCACATACTCTATGTCAAATTTAGTTAAGATCATTACCCATTTGGCCATTCACCTTGTGAGAGTTGCTTTGGAAAATAGGTATTTCAATGGGTCAATATTTGTAATAAGATTGATTTGATGTGACAACATGTAGTGTCTAAACTTTTTTCAAGAAAAAACTACTTCTAAGCATGATTTCTCAATGGATGAATAGTTCATTTCATAGCCCACCAAGGCCAAACTGATGGAGTAGATAGCTCTCTCCTTTCCATTTTCATCATGTTGTGCTAGAAGAGCACTTAGTGTTGCTATTGTTGTTGAGATATACAAGATCAGTGGTTTTTTTGGTATCAGTGGCATGAACACTAGATGTGTCAATAGATAGTATTTGATCTATTGGAAATATTTATCACACTTCTCATCCAACTTGTGAGTTATTCCTTTATGGATAAGATGTGAAAAGGGGTAGATTTTATCTGATAGTTGCACTATGAACCTTTTGATGGACTACATTCTTCCTTGTAACCCTCTCATCTGCTTCAGTGTTTGTAGCAGTTCCATGTCGAGGATGAATTTTAATTTTGTTGGATCAATTTATATCCCTCTCTATGATATTATATAGCCAAGGATTTTCCTTTATGTAACCCCAAAGACACACTTTTGGATTCAATCGTACCTTGTACTCTTCAATTCTATCAAATATGGGTCCCAAGACTTGCATGTGGTCACTTCTTTTCTTTTATTTTTCCAAAATATCATCCACATGATCTTCGATTGCTTTGTGGATCATGTCATGAAAAATGAGGGTCATTTCTCTTTGATAGGTTGTTCATGCATTCTTCAGCCCAAATGACATCATGTTCCAACAATAGGTTCCCCATGGACAAGTGAATGCAATTTTTTTTTTATCCTCCTTGACGATCATGATTTGGTTGTACCCTAAAAAACCATCCATGAGTGATAGAATTTCATGCCCTACTATTAAATCCACAATGAGGTCGATGTTAGGAAGAGGGAAATCATCCTTTGGGCATGCCTTGTTTAAGTCTCTAAAATTCATGCATATTCTGATGCCCCCAGTGGGTTTGGAGACTGGTACTAGGTTTGAAACACACTCAGGATAATCTATCGGTCAGATAAATCCAATGCCAAGAATCTTTTGTAACTCAAGTTTCACCAAGAGTGCTATCTGAGGGTGCATCTTCCTTAATTTCTTCTTCACTGGCTTGGCTTCAGGATAGACTGTTGAGTGATACACAACCACTTTTGGATCAAACACTAGCATATCTATGTATGACCATGAAAAGTTAGCTCTTCACTCTTTTAGGAACATTGCTAGGTTCTTTTGTTCTTCATCCAACAAAGATTTGGCATAGAAAGTGATCATGGATGCTTCTTTTGTTCCCACATTGACTGTGGTAGCCTTTTCTGCTAAAACTACTGACTTCTCTGAATGCATCACACTAAGGGGGAGATTGAATCCCTCATCCTTGGGAACCTTAGAGAGGTTTTCACCTTCGGATGTGTCATTTCTTTTTACTATTTTAGGATCAAAAAGTGCCACAGTGTGGTTTTCACTCAAATATCTGTATGTTAGTTACAAGTTCTCAATTTTGCAACTGAAGGATTTAATCATCTCCCCATAGTACACCCTTGTGTCTAGCTCTATCTCAAAAAATTCTTTGTGGTCTACCCATGGTAAGGTGTCATGAAGTCCCATGAATTCTAAGATTGCTTCATCATTTTTGAAAAAATCTAGAATTTGTGGTCCTCATTGGTCCAATTCAATGAGTTGTGGGTATACTAGGTGTATTTCAGTCAGTTGATTGCTCAAGGTGAAGGATGCTATGGATATCATGAAGAGGGAGTTATTCTCAAATAGGCTAGCAACATTAAGGGGGAAGTCATCTAAGGTCATATCACAGGATTTTGGTAACCAAGAGGAAGCCTCAACTCATTTAGCATAAGTACCTTTTCCAATAAGGGTGACCTTGCTAGTATTACAACCTAGGCCAATATTCTTTAGACATTTCTCAGGAACAATGGGTTCTAGAAAACCATTGTCATTTTGTCCTAGCTTCTCATTCTTGTTATAGCCCCATCCCTTCATTAGCTGCAAGCCTTTATTGTCATCTTCTATGGGAAGAATAGGGATGGGTTGTTCGTCTTTATATAGCAGTTTAGAAATATCCTTCTCATTGACATCTTCTTGGTTCAAATCCCCCCACTTGGTGAAGGTGGTAGTTTCCATCTTGATTGTTTCAAGTACTTCGTTTCTAGATGTGGGTTTCCCATGGGATTTAGCAGAAAGAGGTAGATCTCTCAAGACAAATGTATCCTTCATTAGTTTATAGTTTCCACAACCATCATCTTGGATCACTGCTTTGATGTCAGGAAAGTTGTGCACAATAGGTGTTTTCATTTTTGAGGTCGATGCAAGCGATGATGGGTCAATAAAATAGGAGGATGGTGTAGTCCCTTCATTACTCTTAGGTATTTGGGGGATATTATAGAACTTGGCCTTAAGGTTCTTGCAGTAGTAAAAAAGTTCAGGATCTCCATGGATGGTAATTTCTATGCCCTGAAAAGGAAACTTTACACATTGATGATAGGTTGAAGATACAACTTTAAGGGCATGGATCCAAGGTCGGCCAAATAGGATGTGGTATGGGAGATCAAGGTATAACACTTGGAATGTAGTCTCTGCAATGATGGGTCCCACTTGGATGGGTAGTGTAATGATGCTTTGTGATACCCACTCTTGATCATCATATGCTCTTATGGTCATAATTTTTGCCTTCTCAAAAGTATCCTTTGAATAGCCTAGGTTCTTGATCAACTGAAGGGTGCAAATGTTTAGACCAACACCTCTATCTACTAAGACTCATTTAACCTTGTTCTTATGAATGATGAACTCAAGGTATAAAGTGTGGTTATGAGATGGTTGCGATGGTATGTCTTGTTTTGAGAAGGTGAGATGATGATCAGTAATATTCCCTATCTTGAAATTGTTCTATATCAATATCCTAGGGGATGGATGATGAAGATAAATCATTCTCTAGGATTTCCCTATGTGTGGGGGGTTAACCTTAATAGTTCCAAGATAGAAATATACGTAGGGGTCTTCCTAAGTTGATCTAGGAAATTATATTTACTAGGATTTGATGTTGGCAAAGTAGGTCGTTCCCTAGATTGAGATGGGACTCCTTAGATGGTGACTCCACACTCTGCACTAGGCCCTTTTATGGTGACAATGTGATGACACTACCATAGGAAGCAACTACATTGGAATAGGTATGCTACACATTTGTATAATCCTTAGCTTTTCCAGTGTAAATTTCTTTGCTATGATCTAGCATAGGGATTTTTTACATCTTAAGATCTTGGTTAGAAAATGGTACTTCAATAGACATGGTGTAATTCTTTATAAGGTCTTAGATAATATTTTTGAGCCTCATGCAGTTTGTCATTTTGTGTCCCTTGATTTTGTGAAAGTCACAAAGATTGTTCTCATTGTACCGAGATGGTTTATCCCATGGTTCTTGGTAGTTTTCAAAGTTGGGAAGTGTTATTAGGTTTGAATCTACCAATTTCTTCATGATAGTCTCAATTGGTTCCAACAACTATGTGTTCTTGAATTTTGGATAGTTGTTCTTGTTGGGTGTTCATCATTGTTGCATTTCGGTGTTGTTGATCTGATTGTTTTGTGATGGTGTTTTTTTTTTCACAACTGGTTGAATGTTAGCTATTTGATGGTTGTTCAGCTTGGTAGCGCTTAGGACTACCTTAGCATCTACCACACCATCATTTTTCATGTTCTTGTTCTTAGCCCAAATACAAGGCTTGTCACTTGAACTAGTTGTTGGGTGATTATCTTTGTAAGATTGAGTATTTCCCTATGAGATTAGAGATCTCTCAATGTTAAGGGCTCTAGGGACAAGCTTGTTATAAGATGTGATGCACTACATTTTCAAGTGGAAGGATAGATCTGGATCTATATTTTCTATGATGATCCCTACTTGTTCATCGGGAAGGGGCCACTTGCTCTTACCAGCTCTTTTTCTCCATCGTTGCAAGAAATTGGTGAAAGATTCTCCTTTATTTTGTCTAAGAGTATACCAATCTTCTAGGCTTATGTCCATGTCAAGGTTAAAGGAGAACTGATCGATGAATTTATCAATTTTTTCTTGAGAAGTTTTGATACTAGGAGGCAATTGAGAAAACCAATCCATGGTAGGACCTATTAAACTTTAGGGGAAGATGCACATTAAATAAGAATCATTGTAAGAAACCTCCATACACATGACATTAAAATTTTGCGATATGGTCCACAAGACTTCCTCTCCCTTTGTATTAATTGAATTCAGGGATTGTAAAGCTAGGAGGGAATGGTACTATTGTAATTTTTTCATCGAACAAGTATGGGCATAAGTTCTATGTATGGGGTTTCTTTGTCTTGCCCATCCGAAGATCCTGCATTTCTTGTGACAATGCCTTAAGTTGTGATGCTAGATCATCTTACAGGTTTGATGGAGGAACATAGGTTGCATATTGTGGGAAGGCCGATGGGTTGTACATAGGATTATGATATGATGAGGTGTTGTAAGGTGCGTATGGCGATGTGGGATTTTGTGAAGGTAATTCAGGTGTTGATGTATACGTTCCTAACATGTTTGTATTGATGATGTTCTATTATAAATTATAGTAGGAACCTTGTTGATGTTATTGTTGTTGGGAATACTGTTGAGCTAGTAAGGCTTGTTGTTGTTGTTTAGTTTTCTATTGCTATTGGGTTACTAAGGCTACTTGTTGTGCTTGATGTTGTTGTTGTTGTGTTGCTAATGTTGCTTGATGGGCTTGATGTTATTTTTGTTCTACTAAGGCTGCTTGATGGGCCTGATGTTGTTGCCATGCTAAGACTACTTGTTGTGCTTTCCATAAAGCTAAGGCATGCACTTGAAATGTAGGATTAGTTGGATGTTGGGACACTCGTGATGGATTTTGGGTGTTGATTTTTTGAGTGGGTAGTGGATTGTTGATGAGAGGTTGGGGGTTCCCTTGGTTTAACATTCCTTATAAGATGGTGGATTGAGATGGAGGAATGTAAGTTTGAGGTCCCATTGGATTTTTCATGGTGAGAGGGACCATGGGGAAGGAGGCTGATGGTTCCATTTGATATTACGATGGTAATGAAACACTAGAACCTTGAGTCCATTGATTGAAAAGGTTCCCTTGTCCAGAGTCTTTGAAATTTCCCTGCATTAAGGATGTGGACAAATTATTACCTGGGTTGATGGAGTCCGTGACCAAGGGATTGTTTTGATTTGAATTAATGATGTATGGGATGGATGTGTTTTGTGAAACCAGTGGTATAGATGAATCAGTTGGGGGTTGGATAAATATGCCCCTATTTGTGTTAAGGGCTAATTTTTCACAAGGGTATTAACTTTCCCTTTTGGTTCAATTTGAGACACTTGGTCCACACTACTTTGTGTGATGTTGGGCACACTTGTGGTATCTATGGGAATGGATGAAGATGGATACCTTGTTATGTTGAGGTTGTTGTTGATTCATGAAGTGCAAGTGATTTTATGTTGATGCAAGGGGTGTTCAAGGATGGTTGAGGTGCCAAAGGTTTGTTTCCAAGTAGTGCTTTGAGGTGGATTGGTAATAAGGTTACCCACAAGTGTGTTGCTTTCAAATGGAAGAGTATAGCCAAAGTCCTTAGCAAGACTAGTTGCAAGACTAAGAGTTGGTGTTTGATTTATCCCTAAAGAGGAAGTTGTTAAGTCTTATGTCAAAGGTTTCCCAACAAATTATGCGGAAATTGGAGCTACGTTTTTTAAGGCTTTATGTTCTTGTT
The DNA here is from genome assembly GCA_007258455.2 of Sequoia sempervirens. NCBI lineage: Eukaryota > Viridiplantae > Streptophyta > Pinopsida > Cupressales > Cupressaceae > Sequoia > Sequoia sempervirens. Next base: position 297,169,660 of record VDFB02047230.1, read on the forward strand.
TGTACTCCATGATTTCTTCCTTAGTAAGTCCAAATAGATTGTTCATAATGTCTTCTATCTCATATGGTCTTGATGGAGATGAAGGTTTTTGTGATGGGGTAACTTGACTTCTTGGATCAAATTCTTGAGGATTGGGATCACTTGAGGTGAATGTGACTTTAGTTCTCTCCATGATTCTCTTGTGTTGTGATCTTGTCTTTACCATAAATTTTAGGTTACCTATGGGAGATTTATGTTGAGATTTGTAATGTTTGAACTCTCTAGTTGACTCAAATCTAGGTAGAAGGGATTCTCTAAGTCTTTTTGGAGCAATGATGATAATGGGAGATGAAAATATGGATGATGTGGGAAGTGATTTTTGCAAAAATTTTGGGACAAAACTTTTGACTTAAGAGTTTGATTACTTTGATGTTTGGATAAAGGATATGTATGAAATTGGAAAACCTTAGGGTAGACTTGTGACCTTCAAGATAAAATAGTTCAATGATAATAATTAACTTAACTAAGTGCATGGAAAATGATTCATTTCACATACAAAGTAGCTAAGTTAGGGGTTGGTTTGATAGATGTTTAAGTCCAAAGTGTTGGTGTATTCAAATTTTTTGCAAAGTTTGGTGAAGTGAAGGATGAAATTTGATGAAGGGGTGGATGAAATGTTTGAACCAATGTTGACCTAGAGTGAACCTTTGTTTGATAAGACCATGGTAGTGAGAAACATTCTAGACCTCTAAAGTTTTCAAATCCTAAAGACCTAATGATTTAGAGAAGTTCAAGATCATGAAAAAGACCAACGTTTTGAATTTCAAAGAAGGAATACAACTTTGGATTATTCCTTGAGACATGAATATAAAAGTTCTTTATCAATCTAGTTATATTTTGGTAGAGTGCCACAAGGTGTTGTTTGCTATCTTTTGGACTATGATGCCTAAGTTTGGTGTGATAGCATGTAGAGCTTCTCTTGGGGATTTTGAATTTGCGAGAGATCATTTAGAGAAGTCTAAGATTATGGAAAAGAGGACATTTATTATGATGCCAATGGTGGTAAAATAGGTCTTCTAGCAAAAATATCAGATCTTTCTTCTTCTTTGTCTAAGATGTATGTCATGTTTCTCCATTGAATGGGTGTTTCCTTTGTTTAAAAAATGAAGCTTCTCAAACTACTAATTATATCTGTTTGTTCTTCCTTAATAAGTTCAAAGTTCAGTTGAATGATAGCGTGTGTAAGGTTGGGTTGTTCAACCAGAGTGATCAGAGCAATCGGTCTCCAAATGGTCATGTGGAGTTCAATTTGTAAATTTATCTTGCTTAAATGAGTTTCTTTTTACCACAAACATTTTTCTTGATTAAGTTCAAACTAAATGTCTTTGTCAAAAACATCATAAATTTCACAAGGTCCATTTTGTGAAAATTATGAGGTTGAAGCCATAGTTGCCTATGTTAACTTTGGGAACTATGGATTGAGATATAAGTCAAGATATTTAGAAATCTCTAAGGATAGAAATCCTTAGGACAATCATTAATATCAAGGCTATTTCAAAGGGTACCCATCCTTAGACTAAAGGGTTTGAAATTCTTAGTAAGATTGTGAATGTTTGTTTGAAAATTATTAAACTAACTCATAGGCATTTACCACCTAGGTGAAGAAGATACTACTTGTTGAATCCCCACTTGGATTTCTCCAAACACTAAGATAGTATGAATGGCTAGATATTTGGCAACATTGGCTCCCATCCATAGCGCACACTTCTCGGGACTACCAAATCTCAAATACTGAAGATCCAAAGATCTAAATACTTTTTTGTTTCAATAATGAATAGTAAAATGTGGGGCGGCTTCAAAACAACCATTCATGGGCTAGCAAGCATAAAGGTTTTTGGATTCTAAACAATTGGTTCTTAGTAAGGAATTTCATTCAAGGTGGCCATACACGTGGCAAGATTAACTCAAGATTATTTCAATCAAGAGGCCTCCCAATCCCTTCCTAAGAAGGATTTTTCCATGTCACATAGACAATAAGGGTGGCACTTGTCAGTATGACACATCTGAGCCTATTGTTTATGACTTTCTTCACAAACACATTTTTTATATAGCAGTTTGAAAGAGCTTGGCTTTAGCTTGAGATCGCTTGGTCATTCCCTCCTTTTGAAGTGGGGAGGCATGCCCTCTAAAGGTATACAAAAGAAAGGACGTACATTTTTTGTTCAATCTCCCAGATCGCATGATGCAAGGAGAGAGAATACACAACACCTTTTCCTCACACTAACATGGAGTTCATTTTAAATCCAAATTGAAATATGTGGGTGGTTATACAAGATATTAAAGGAATACTTTTCATTCACAAGATTTCCAAGTGGCATGAGAGAAAAGAATACACATTTAATGATAAAAATGCAAACCACAAGACATGAAAAAAACTTGTTAATTTTAACCTTCAATACAAAGGTAAGTTCATTTTAAGCAACAAACTAAGTGTGGAAGTTGTGTTGTTCAATTTTAAACCAACAAGCCAAAATGATGCAAGGGTTCAATTTTAACCAATTTTAACGTTCATTTTAAAACCCAATTGAAAGCTAGAGTGGTCCTAAAGCATGAAATAAAAAGAATCAATAATGGGTTATAACTGCCCCAAAAGTGTTGAAACACTTGTTACAATTATAAGATTTATAGACAAGAATGCTTCTTAACTTTGAATTTTATTGTCCAACCTGCAAAACCCAATTAGCCTAAGAAATCGAGAAGTCAGTAATGTGTTGAAAGATAGATAAAATCATAAATTTAAAACACATGCTAAAAATTACTCACTATAGAATAGGGGGATTCGCTACTCTTGAATTATGTTCACTCAGAGAGCCTCATGGGGAAAACTAACCTAAACTACCTCAATGGAACAGTGTGGAAGTTTTAGAATCTGAAAGAGTAGGCCACAAAGATTCTCTGGACAAACTGATGAGCTCTTGGCCAAAGGACATCAGTGTAGAATACAGATGTTAATGTGGTGCACTGATGTCTTAGAGGTGCATTGGCATCTCATACAGACTAGAGAACGAGTTTATCATAGAAAATGCCTAAATGACTGCTTCTACTCTGATTGTTCAAAATCTACAAAATGTGATAAAGTAGTAGAAAGCTATAGAAATGAAATAATGTAAAGTAGAAGAAGGGAAAATAAATGCTTAAAACCATGCAAATGATGAAGCCTCCACCAAACGAGTGTCTTCAAAACCTGTACACGTGATATCTAGAGAGAATGTTGGGGCTATATAGGGGTTTTCCTTAGTCAAACCCCTCATTTTGGTGTTCCCACCTCCATGGACAACCAAGAAGATAGAGGAAAAGAGTGTGATGAACAAAGCCTGTGGTGAAAGAAAAACCCACTCAGGAGTAGAACCCGCACCACCAAATAAGTGTGTGATGAAAGCAAACCCTGCTCAAGGAGGAGAACCTGTATCACAAAAAAGGTGATAAAAGAAAACCCCGCTAGAGGAGGAGAACCTGTATCACCAAGTATGAAAATAGTAGGGGATATGGAATCCCAGGATGCTGACAAGCATGAAATGAGGGAGAGGAAGTTGCAAAGGGTTTCATAAGGGGAGCTTGAGAGAGCTTGAAGCTATTTCAACAAGCTGTATGAAGATATGCAAGCAAGTGATGGAGTGAGGCTAAAAGATAGAATGGAGCAAGAGAAGTGCCAACAAGACTTGGAAGAAGTTAGAAGATGCAAATGGATGGAAAGAATGGATTAAAAAGGAAGAAAAGAAGCTTCTTGGGTAGTTATAGAGAATCCTGGGTTGTTTCCACTAACAAAATTAGTTGACAAGTGGAAAAAATGCTTAGAAATGGTCGTCTGAGTATTGAAACATCACAGGACGCTAGTGTGGAACGTGGACATTTGTACGGCGCACTAGTGTCTAGACATGTCACGCTACAAAACAATGCGAACAGGAAAAGTATAAGGTTCAACGAAAAGCTAAGACGTGAGGGTGGTTATTGAAAAGGGGTGTTGGAGCATCCTGAGAGGGAAAGAGGCTGATGCAAGGGTTAAAATGAGCCTACTCAAAATGCTAAGGGAGTGCACACTAAAGAAAAACCAAAATGTATGTGAAATTGCAAGGGGTGCAATTTTACGCTTATACATTTTTCCCGCACTTTAGTGGGCATATGAATATACAGTAATATGCACGCTTAAGGAAATATACTAAACATAAATAACATCATATGCCAAAAAGGATATTGTAGAGGAAGCAGATAAATCTTCAAACCACGGAAGCATGCCCCTAGGATGACGACCTGCAAAAAAAATGCATTAGAAAAGAAAACTTACACTAGACAACGATGTTAGCACAACAAAAACTAAAGGATTCAAGTCCACAAAGTAAAGAGACCTTGATGTAAAAGGTTGTCTTAGTACTATGTGTCATCCCAAACACATAGGAGAATTTTAAGATGTAGAGAGAAGGATCATATACTTAGGATGAAGGTGTAGATCTTCGATTTGATATATACAAAAGAGTAGAGAGAGATAGAGTAACTGAAATGGTAACGCACATGGTGAAATCAAAACCTGCTCAGGAGAAGAACCCACATAAAAAAGTAAGAGTGATAAAAGCAATCCTCGCTTGAGGAGGAAAACCCATACCACAAAATAAAAGTGATAAAAGCAATCCCCGCTCAAGGAGGAAAACACATACCACAAAAAAAAAGTGTAATCGCCTCACAGGCCTACAGACCTACAAGGAGGCATCCCCCAAGATCTCTCACATGGAAGAAGCCGAGAAAGTTCCTTATAGACCCGTAGGCCTAGAAGGAAGGTATCCTTCAAGAACTCTCATATGAAGGAAACCCCAAGAAAGTTCCCTACAGAACCGTAGACATGTAGGGGAGCCACCCCCAAGATATCTCACATGGAGTAAGCTCAAAGGAAGCACCCTACAGGCTCTCAGACCTGTAAGGGGGTATCCCCCAAGATATCTCACATGGAGGAAACCAAAGGAAGCAGACTCCATAGAGTCAAAAACTGGCAACATGTCTACCTGCAGATAGAACATGTAAAAAAGTGGTCATGTAGGCAAGTAAGCAGACAATCACACAAACCATTGATAAGTTGGAAATATTTTAAAGGGTTCCCTTGGGAACCCAATGTGAAAAAAAGATGGGTCCACTCAAGGGATGTGCTATTTGAAAAGTGAGGTCTAGTCAGGCTACCCCCAAGCTAGATGCAAAGAATTCATTTAAGGTAAAGACTTTCAAAGGGGGTCCCTCGGGAACCCTTTAAAAGAAAGAGGGGTTCCAATCAAGGGACACTTCACTTTGAAATACATAGAAAAGATAGGGGTCCTTAATAAGGACACACATCTCCAAAGATAAGTTATCACTTCCCCCAACATATAGGGGAGGAGAACCATGCAAGATACTTAGAATAGGATAGAGGTAAACCTCGATATCACTTGTCATGAAAAGAAAGGGAAGGTGCATCAATCAAATGGGAGTTTGATGGCATTTGAATCACAATTTTTTTGTATTTTTTTTTCAAGGCCTTACATTCGCTAGTGGAATGACCAAGCACTTGATGGTATGCACATAAATTTTTTTTTGCTTCATCATGCTTATAAGATCTCTTAGGAGGAGGAAGAGAAATTAGGTGGGCTTTTAGAAGCCACAACAAAATACGCTCTTGCTCAGATAAAGGATGAGGAACAAGAAGTAACCCATTCTCTTCTGGAGAAAATTTTAACTACTTGCAAGAAGAAGAAGAAGGCACAAAGATAGAAGAAAAAGGAGGAGGATCTCCATAGAGAGCATTATTCCGACAATGGGGATTATGCTTCTTTATGCGATCACTATCAACCTTCTTGATAGGACTAACAACATTAACCTCTTTAACAGTGGTGCGATCATCTTCCTCATAAGGAGGATCAACACCAAGAACATTATAATTTTCATTCCCCTTACCCTACGATGTAGAACAATGATCATCGTTGATAGCGGGTTTGGATGGTGTTATCGAAAGGTCTAAGTGGATCGAGTTGACTTTATATTCCTGAATGAAGGAATCTGTAAAGTCTAAGGAACCCCAATCATCATCAAGAGATGCATTCCTCTTAGAAGAGGTAGAACTAGGATCACACTTAGGACTCTTTTCTTCAGAAGGATCTTCTTTAGGGACATCTATCTCAAGAGTACCTTTTGTAGTAGATATTACTAGAGTAAACATCGACACATTGGAAGAAACTAAGGGGATAAGAGTAGGAACAAACAAAACCTGACTGGAAGCTACCATATCACATAAGTGCATAGCATCAGGGTTAGCCTTGATTGTGACTACTTTGTTTTTAGGCAATGAACTTAATAGATTTATACAAAGTAGACGGGACTGCCCCCATAGCATGAATCCATAGTCTACTGAGAAGGAGATTGTATGGTAATTTTTTGGTCATAACATACACAAGGGTGGGTACGGTAGTGGGTCCAAGCTACAAAGGTAATACTATTGCACATAGAGCTTGTCACTCAACATTATCAAACCCACGAATGACAACCAAAGAAGCATTAATAGAAGATGAGTCGATATTAATTTTAGGCAATAAATCAATACTACATACATTAAGCGCTGAGCCAACATCAACGAGAGTACATCTAATGCCAATTTTATTAATGTTGACTATAATCAATAGAGGATCTGCTTGCTTTTGTACTTCCAAAGGTGGGAGCTCTTGCAGATAGAATGTGATATTTGATGAATCCAAACAAATATACGCCATCAATGCATTAGCATCCGTCAGCCTAGCGGAAGAAGGCAAGATGATCTTTTGCAAAGGCTTCTTGAAGCATACCTTGATAAATTGGAGTAGACTAAAGCAAGTCCCATAGTGAGATCTTATCAAGAGTAACTCGAAGTTTCTCGACAAGATCATAATCACTATGTGCTTTAGTCGTAGGTTTAGGTGCTTGAAGAAGGCTTGGTTGTTTACCCATTTTATTCTCATAAGTATGGGCTACCACTCTATATGAGGGAGCCTTAGAAAAACTAGGAGAGTTACTATCAAATGGAACACCATTGATAGAACAAACCCTCATAGGAGAAGGACTAGCCAAAGTCACGTAAATGATTAGTCTCTTAGGCCTTTAAGTGGCAGAAAAGATGTAGATTACATTTACTAAATCATCACAACTAGTAGAACAATTATTTGAATACATATTATCAACATCGATCCAAATAGGATCAAATGTGGAATAATTCTTTCAAGAATGATTCTCAACATCGATATAGGGAGAATCAGATGTGGAAGGAGGTTCATCATTTTCTAATACAACCTCTCTAGGAGAGAGTGCATCAGAACAAAGATGAGATTCATAATTCACAAATGCAACATCTCTAGAAGAGAGTGCATCAAAACAAAAAGTAGATTCATCATTCACAAGTGCATCATCTCTAGAAGAGAGTGCATTGGAATGAAAAGAAGGTTCATCATTCACAAATTCATCATCTCTAGAAGAGAGTGCATTGGAATGAATGGAAGGTAGAGTAACATTAAGAAAGGTATCAATGATTTCATCTTCTTGCAACAAGATACCCTTCGAAGTAAGAGGAATATCATTAGAAGGTTCAAAGATACCAAGTGACCTGGGTAAATCCAAGTCACGATCACATGCATTAAATGGAATACCATTAACATTTTTTTAAAAATTAGATAATGAACTAATAAAAGAAGATATTAAATCCATTACGATTTTTTCGGTATTTTCTATGTTCTAGTAATTCATATTTTCAGAGGTCTCCAAAGTGGAATTTGAGATTGGAACTTGCATTGGGCCCTAAAATTTGATAGCTGAAGGAATTTGTATTGTAGGGATTGAACTAGTTCTCTAGGAGACCTTTCCAATGGTGCAAATGGTTTTGAATTCCGAGCACCGAGTCAAAAGTTATGACCCCACCAAGTAGGGTTAAATAAATTCCTAGTTTTTCAAAGAACACTGTTCTTCACATCGGGTTCACCATAATGTAGAATAGGGGGATTTTCTACTCACGAGTTCTCTTCACTCAAAGAGCCTCACAGGGCGAACTTCCCTAAACTACCTCAATGGAATAGTGTGGAAGTTTTAGAATCCGAAAGAGTAGGCCACATAGATTCTTTAGACAAACTAATGAGCTCTTGGCCAAAGGACATCAACATGGTGCACCAACGTCTTGGAGGCATGTTGGTTTCTTGTATGGACTAGAGATCTAGTTTATCATAGAAAATGCCTAAATGACTACTTCTACTCCGATTGTTAAGAATCTACAGAATGCGATAAAGTAGTAGAAAGCGATAGAAATGAAATAAAGTAAAGTAGAAGGGAAAAGAAATGCTTACAAACGAGTGAATTATGAAGCCTCCACCAAACGAATGTCTTCAAAAATTGCACGTGTGATATCTAGAGAGAATGTTGGGGCTATATAGGGGTTTACCTCAGTCAAACCCCTCGTTTTGGTGTTTCCACCTCCATGGACAGCCAAGAAGATAGAGAAAAAGAGTGTGATGAAAAAATTATGTGGTGAAAGAAAAACCCGCTCAAGAGTAGAACCCACACCACCAAATAAGCGTGTGATAAAAGCAAACCCCGCTTGAGGAGGAGAACCCGTATCACCTAAGAGGTGATAAAAGAAAACCCAACTCGAGTTGGAGAACCCGTATCACCAAGTATGTGAATAGTAGGGGATATGGAATCTCAGGATGCTCACAAGCATGAAATGAGGGAGATGAAGTTGCAAATGGTTTTATAAGGGGAGCTTGAGAAAGTTGGAAGTTGCTACAATAAGTTGTATGAAGCTATGCAAGCAAGTGATGGAGTGAGGCTAAAAGCTAGAATGGAGCAAGAGAAGTGCCAACAAGACTTGGAAGAAGTTAGAAGATGCAAATGGATGGAAATAATGGATTAAAAAGCAAGAAAAGAAGCTTCTTGGGTTGTTATAGAGAATCCTGAGTTGTTTCCATCAACAAAATTAGCTGACAAGTGGAAAAAATGATCAAAAACGGTCATCTGAGCATTGACATGTCACAGGATGCTAGCATGGTTTGCGGACATCTGCGTGGCGTGCTAGTGTCTGGACATGTCATGCTACAAAACAATGCGAACGGGAAAAGTGCAAGGTTCAACGAAAAGCTAACACACGAGGGTGGCTACTGAAAAGGGGTTCTGGAGCATCTTGAGAGGGAAAGGGGCTAATGCAAGGGTTAAAATGAGCCTACTCAAGATGTTAAGGGAGTTGACACTAAAGTGAAAGCAAGAATGTACACAAAATTGCGAGGGGTGAAATTTTATGCTTATACACTCACTATTTTTGCTTACCAATAAAAATTGACATTTTAATTCAAATGAGCATCACTCTGGTGATAAATAGTGTCACTCTGCAAAAAGATAGAGATGACGATATTTTTCTATTTGGTGGCATCGCCATTTTTAAATTCTTGATACTTTTAAAAAGTATTAACGTCATCGTTTATTTTAATCAATGTCAGTGTTTTAATTAGGTGTCACTATATCATATGGAAATAGTGTCGCTATATGGTGATGCCTTACAAAGGTGTCATTGAAATCTCCTGGGGTGTCGTTGTATCTACAAAAACTAGAAAAATGAACTTCAAGAGAAAATTTTGTTAAATGTGATCAGTCAAGCCCTCTTTCTAGTGCCAAAATATAATTAACGGATTAGTCTGGGCTGACTACACTTGATCCATGAGGATACAAAGTATAGTTATGCCACTAAAAGTCAATCCCATTAGAGATCAATCAAATGAAAACTAAACTAAGCATCCATTAAAATTCAACATATTAAAATATGAAAGCTTTTAAAAATACCTATTCTAACCCATTGAAACTTATCCTATTGGGGGAGTGGTGTTGTGTTGATGTGGACTTGTGACCCTTTCCTAATCCCTTTGGAGAATGAGCTTGTTTCAATCAATTTTATTGTAGAAAACTAATGAAACCATTGTGAGATGTGTGATGAAACATGACTTAAAGCTAAATGAACATGATGCAAGCTATTTTAACATGATTTATGCTAAAATGATCAAGATGTGGGAGTGCAAAGCTAATCTACATGGATTTTAAGCTAAAAATATTGAAACCCTAATTACCAAATAAGCTACATGAATGCATCTATGTTATTGTGGAAGCCATTAATGGAAGATAATCTAATTAATGCAAGTAATTAAGCTAAAATAATACTAAACAAGTGCTAAATATGAGTGTGAGTTTAAGTGATATCAATAGCATGAGTTTTCTCTGAAAATGATGGATCCATTTGTCTCCAAATAGTGACCTATTTATATGAGGACAAATGAGAAATTGAGGGTTGAGATTAAAAAGGTTAATCAATTGTCAAGGATGGAGGAAGAATGGAACATGGATCATGGATTCTCATCAATGGATGAGAAACAATGATCACATGGATCAAGGAAAGAATCAAGGGTCCATATTCTTCCAAACAAACACACTTTTAACTTGCACAAGAAGTCTTGTAAGTTAACTTGCACATGAAGACTTATAAGTTTGTTATAAGGAAGAATATTCATTTTTTCAAATGAGTGAAGAAAAGAGAATATTCCTTAGGATATTCTCATGGGTGAGGGAAATAGTCATTTAGAAAATTAAAACAAAGTTTTAATGTGCAAAAGGGGAAGGAATATTACATGGAAATATTCCCTTTTGGAGGAATGTGCAAAGGAGGAATATTCCCTTTGGAATATTCCCTTGCAAGTGGGTGGAATTAGATTTAATTAGTAATTTGTGTTGGATGTTGTGGTGTATTGTTGATATGTGGTTTTCATTGATGTCAACACTATTAGCATTGTTGCATTAGAAGCTGTATATGTCAAGGATATTGAGAAAATTGTAATAAGAAGTGCTACAGGTTGTTAGTGGTGAAGTGGAGTTCTTTATATTGGTGTGATTAGTACATTACTGTTCTGAGGTTGTGGACTAAAGAGTTTCTTGTTGAGTATATCTACTTTATCCATGTCAAGTTTCAGAGATCCGTGTGAAGATTTGATCAAGTTATGAAGATTTGTATTATGACAATTTTTTTGTTACTTCAGTTTGTGTTTCTGAATAATATCGTGTGATTTCAGTAAGTTCAGTTGTTGTAGATACCTCTCTGGTGTTCCATAATGTTTGTGGATGTTTCTAGTTCATGCTCTATCTGTGTTGCACGTCTTCATTGATCGTTGTTCTCATGATCCAAGATTTTCTCTTGTGGGTTCATTTTTTTCATGTTCTTGGCCGACAAGGTGTTTAAGCATGTTGTGGTTCTTCGGGGAGTAATTAATTGAAGTGATTTTGTGTTTAAGGATGCTATTTTCGGTCTTGACTATGTTGTCACCAACCGTGGTTGATTCACATGGATAATCTTGATTTGATCTGAGCCGACTGTTTGTATTCATTTCATTATTTCTTTGGAGCTGACTTATAGCGATGCACTTTCTTGTTGAAAATATATAAGAGCGATTATTTTATCATTTGGAACTGTGCATGAGTGCAAGTATGTGAAGTGTGCAAGTCCTATGTATGAATATTGTTCAGATCATTCAAAGGTAGATCAGAGAGTGAAGAAGAGTGAAGAAGTGTTCATGTGCTTAACTAAAACTATAACCAAGCATTAGTTGATGCTATTTTCTTAGTTCAAAGTATGATGGATTTAATCAGAACTTCTCTCTAAGACAATGTGCATTCCTTTGTAATTGAGCAGTGAGCTCTAATTAGTGTGCCTAAATGCATGTGCATTCCCCATTCATATTCTCTTATACTTTTAACAAGGTATAATCTTCTAGACTGAGCTCCACCGTGGTTTTTCCCCTAAAAGGGTTTCCACACAAAAATCTTGGTGTCATGTGTGCTTCTGATGTGTTGTTCATTTATGCTTTCATGATTAATAATCAGAACTGAGAATAAGGTTAATAAGTTGAATAAGTTTGAAATTTTGTGACAACTGATTCACCCCCCCTCTTAGTTGTCTGGCCTTGAGTTTCCAACAATTGGTATCAAAGTAGGTTCTTTGGAAGAATTTTAAGAACTTGAGGTGATCTGAGATGGCGACTTATAAGAAGGATAGTCCTAGATTTGATGGAAAAAATTATTCTTTATGGAAGACTCAAATGGAGTGCCATCTGAGATGCATTACAAAAATATATATGTTATTCCATAGAATGGTCCTACTACTTCTGTTGAGATCAGGGATGTTGAGTATAATATCTGGGCTAAGGAAGCACTGTTGAGTGCTTTGAATGATACTGAGATGACAAATGTGATGGATTTGAAGACTGCTTATGAGATTTGGAAAAATTTGGAGACCTTGTATGAAGGTGATGCTAATGTGAAGATTGCTAAGCTACAAATTCTGAAAGGGAAATCTGAAAAGTTGAAAAATGGGTGATGATGAAAATGTTACTACTTTCTTGCAAAGAGTGAATGAACTTGTGTGGGGTATCAGATGTGTTGGTGGATAGATAGATGAATTAGAGATTGTTGCTAAAGTGCTTAGATCCTTTCCTGATTCTTACAAATTCAAGGCTAGTGCTATTGAAGAGCTCCGAACTATGACAAATGTTACTAGAGATATGTTGATTGGTAAGCTTGCTGCTTTTGAGTTAAGTGAATTTGGTGATTCCCTTCCTAAGGTTGAATCTGTATTCAAGGCCACTACTTTTGGAAGAGATAAACAGAGATATGATCTGGGAGAAATTTCATCAAGAAAGACATTCAAGTATGAGGATGAAATGAAACAACTTGACGAGGAAGAAAGAGAGCTTGAAGAACTTGAAGCATTGATTTTGAAAAGAGAATTCAGAGGACAAGGTAAGTATAAGGGGAAGTTTCCTATTAAATGTTTTTCTTGAAATAAGATAGGTCATTTTGCATCAAGGTGTCCTAAGAGAGTTTCCAAGCCAAGATTTAACAAGCCTAAATTCCAAAAGAAGTGTTACTATGTTGCTAATGAAGGTGTGACAAATGATAATCTGACAAAGGAAATGCTAGTGAAGATGAATTTGTGTTTATTGCTATCTAGGAAAATAATCCTGTATCTACTGAGTTTGCTAGTTGTACAAATTTGGAGAAAGCCTTAGCTGCTCGAGTTGAAGAGAAAGATGAATGGGTAATTGACTATGGTTTTTCTCATCATATGACAAGAGATAAAAGAAAGTTTGTGAATTTGGAAAATTATGATGGTGTTGTGAGATTTGGTGATAATACAACTAGTATGATCTGTGGAAGAGGATGAATTTATCTTGATGGTAAGCATAATACTGATGATGTCTTGTATGTTGAAGGTTTGAAGAATAATATTTTAAGTGTTGGAAAAATGGTTGATAAGGGATACAATCTTCAATTCATGGATGGTAAGTGCAAAATATTGGGAAATTCTAGAAATATGATTGCATCAGGTACAAAAACAAAAGGTAATATTTTCCACCTGAGTGCTGCTAGTAAAATTTGTTTGATTGCTCAAGTTGATGAAAGCTAGTTGTGGTATAGGAGAATGTGTCTTGTTAACTTTGATAATATTGTCAAGATAAGTTCCACTAAGGTTGTGAGAGATATTCCTAAGATGATGAAACCTACTAATGTCATATGCAAAGAATGTCAGTTAGGAAAGAAAACAATAATTTCATTTCAGAGTAAACAACAAAATTCAAATGGATTGTTGGATCTTGTGCATACTAATTTGTGTAGTCCTGTTAGAACTAGAAGTTTACAAGGTTACAACTACTTCATGTTTCTTATTGATGATTACTCAAGGATGATGTGGGCTACTTTCTTGAGGGAGAAATATGAAGTTCTGGAAAAGTTCAAGATCTTTAAGGCTATGGTTGAGACATAAACAAGTCTAAAGATTGAGTGTCTGAGGTTAGATAGAGGTGGTGAATTCACTTCCGATGAGTTTAACTCTTTTTGTGAAGAGCATGGAATAAAGAGACAGTTATCTACACCGAGGACCCCTCAACAAAATGGAGTTGTGGAAAGGAAGAACAAAATAGTTCTAGATGCTGCTAGAACCATGATGTTGGAAGAAAGTGTACCTCATATCTACTAGAGAGAAGTTGTGAGTACTGCTATGTACACACTTAACCAGGTACAAATCAAAGGCAATACTGGTAAGACTCCTTTTGAGCTATGGACTGGTCAAAAACCTACTGTTAGATATTTCAAGATCTTTGGAAGCAAGTGTTATATCAAAAGAGATGAAGATATATGAAAGTTTGATGCTAGGAGTGATGAAGGAATTTTTTTGGGATATGCTACTAAAAGTAAGGCCTACTAGTATTACAATAAGAGATTGAATAAAATGGTTGAAAGTGCAAATGTTAAGGTTGATGAAGACATATCTACAATATCCAGAACCTATGGCTATGATTTTGATGATCAGAATGATAGTACAAACAAAGGAAAGTAAAGTCATACTTTAAGTCAAGTTCAAATCATTCTGGTGAATCAAGAAGATCAAGAGGAAGGAGAAACTGGTGGAAGAATAGAAGAGAGATCAGAAGATCTTGAAGTTGAAGAAAATTCTAAGAAGACTTTGAGGTATGTAAGATTGAATCATTCAGAAAATCATATCATAGGTGATAAGAACAAAGGTGTCCAGACTAGGAGAAATATTGAGGAAGAATATTGTTTGATTTCAAAGACTGAGCCTAACAATGTGAATGAAGCATGCAAAGATGAACATTGGGTTGAAGCAATGAAATAGGAACTACAAAAAATTGAAAATAATGATACATGGATTCTTGTTCCTAGACCTAAGGATAAGAATGTAATTGGAACTAAATGGGTCTTTAGAAACAAACAGAATGAACAAGGTGAAGTGGTTAGAAACAAAGCAAGACTGGTATGTAAGAGATATTCATAGATGGAAGGTATTGATTTCGAAGAAACCTTTGCCCCTTGTTTCTAGAATTGAAGCTGTGAGATTGTTTCTTACTTATGCTGCTTAAATAGACTACAAGGTTTATCAAATGGATGTCAAGTCACATTTTCTAAATGGCGAGTTGGAAGAAGAAGTGTATGTTGAGTAACCTAATAGATTCCAATTGACTGATCAGGGAGATATGGTTTTCTGATTGAAGAAAGCATTGTATGGACTCAAGCAAGCCCCTAGAGCATGGTATGCTAGATTGGATAAGTACTTGGTGAAGGTTGGATTTAACAAAGGTACTGTTGATAGTAATCTATATTTCAAGAATGATGATAAAGATTTGATTGTGGAAGTTTTTGTTGACGATATCATATTTGGAGGTGATGATATCTTGTGGATGAAGTTTGCTAATGAATTTGACATGTCAATGATTGGAGAGATGAAATTTTTCTTGTGATTTCAAATTACTCAGTTAGACAAAGGGATCTTTATATCTCAGTCCAAGTATGTGAAGGAATTGTTGAAGGAATTGGTATGGAAGATTCAAAACCTATTGGTACACCCATGGTGACTGGATGCAAGTTGACAACTGATGATGATTATCTGAAGGAAAATAAGACTAGATACAGATCAATGATTGGTGGATTTATTTATTTGACTCAAACTAGGCCTGATATCATGAATGTTGTATGTATTGTTGCAAGATTTCAAGTTGATCCTAAAGAATCTCATGTGACTGTTGTGAAGAGGATTTTCAAATACTTGAAGGGGATAGTTGATTTTGGTCTATGTTATCCTAAAGATGATGATCTTACTTTGAGTGCCTTTACTGATGTTGATTGGGTAGGAGATGTGAATGATAGGAAAAGTACTAGTGGTGGAGCATTTTTCTTGGGAAAGAAGTTGATTTCATGGTTAAGTAAAAAGCAGAATGCCATTTCTTTATCTATTGCAAAGGAAAAATACATTGTTGCTGCTAATAATTGTACTCAATTACTGTGGATGAAGCAAATGTTGAAGGATATCAGAGTTGTTTATGATGAACCTATTGTTATATTCTATGATAAATCAAGTGCTATTAACATTTCTAAGAATCCGGTGTTGCATTCCAAGACCAAGAATATATCTATCAAGTTTCACTTTTTGAGAGAGAAAGTAAGTGAAAAGAAAGTTAGATTGAGTATGTGGCTACTAAGGAGAAGATTGTAGACATATTTACCAAGCCAATGCCTAAGGATACTTTTGAGTATCTTAGAGGGAAGTTAGGGGTGATCACCCCTCTTAATCAGAACTAAGGATGCATTTATTTGCATCAATCCATGCATTTCATGATCATATTTTGATATGAATTGATGTTGTGGTGGCTACTACTCAGGGGGAGTAGTCAGATGTTTAGATGTTCAGGTGTTTAGATATGTGGTTCAATGCTTGGATAGAAGATATCTTTGTCATTGATGTCAAAGGGGGAGAAGAGTCATGTGAAAAATCTTTGTGGGGAGAAGAGTTGAGAAAAGAAGAGTCAGAACCTAAGGGGGAGTAAGTGTAGTTGTGTTGATGGTATTTTTCACATCATGTGTTGCCATCAATTCCAAAGGGGGAGATTGTTGGATGTTGTGGTGTATTGCTGATATGTGGTTTTCAGTGATGTCAACACTATTAGCATTGTTGCATTAGAAGTTGTATATGTTGAGGATATTGAGAAAATTGTAATAAGAAGTGTTACAGGTTGTCAGTGGTGAAGTGAAGTTATTTTTATCGGTGTGATCATTATGTTGTTGTTATGAGGTTATGGACTAAAGGGTTTCTTGTTGAGTATATCTAGTTTATCCACATCAAATTTTAGAGATCCATGTGAAAATTTGATCAAGTTATGAAGATTTGTATTCTAACAGTTTTTCTATTACTTAGTTTGTGTTCCTAAATGAAGATCATGTGATTTTAGTAATTTCAATTGCTATGGATGCCTCTCTGGTGTTCCATAATGTTTTTGGATGTTTCTAGTTCATGCTCTATTTGTGTTGCACGTCCACATTGATCGTTGTGCTCGTGATTCAATATTTTCTCTTGCGTGTTCATGTTTTTTATGTTCTTGGCCGACAAGGTGTTGAAGCATGTTGTGGATCTTCAAGGAGTAATCAATTGAAGTGTTTTTGTGTTTAAGAATGTTATTTTCAGTCTTCACTATGTTGTGGCTAACCGTGATTGATTCACATGAATAATCTTTATTTGATCTGAGCCGACTGTTTGTATTCATTTCATTATTTCTTTGGAGCCGACTTATAGCGATGTAATTTCTCATTGTGGATATATAAGAGTGATTTTTTTATCATTTGGAAGTGTGCATGAGTATGAGTATGTTAAGTGTGCAAGTCTTATGTGCAAATATTGTTTAGATCCTTCAAAGGCAGAGCAAAGAGTGAAGAAGTGTTCTTGTGCTTAACCAGAACTGTAACCAGGCATTAGCAGATGCTATTTTCTCAGTTCAAAGTTTGATGGATTTAATTAGAAACTTTATGTAAGATAGCATGTCTTCCTTTGTAATTGAGCAGTGAGCTCTAGGCAGTGTTCCTGAATGCATGTGCATTCCCCATTCATATTCTCTTATACTTTTAACTGGGTAGAATCTTCTGGACTGACCTCCACTGTGGTTTTTCCCCTAACAAGGTTTCCACGTAAAAATATTAGTGTCATGTGTGCTTCTGATGTGTTGTTCATTTATGCTTTCATGATTAATAATCAGAATTAAGAATAAGGTTAATAAGTTGAACAAGTTTTAAATTCAATGAAAAATGATTCACCCCCCCTCTCAGTTGTCTTCCCTTGAATTGCCAAAATTTTGATAATTAAATAAGGTTTTAATTATGAAAATTAGGGGAATTAGATGATATTAATTAAATAAATGATTTAATGAAAAGGGGGAAAGGTGTGATATTTAATTAAATAGCTTAGGTTTATTTAATTAAATAACATGACCAGAGGATTTAAATTAAATAACTTGTATTTACTTTAATAAGATGAAATGTTAGCATGAAAGGGGGTGGATTAACCTAATTAGAGTAATTAGATTAATAGATGAATATGATGCCATTAATTAAATAGATAGGATAATTTAATCAATTTAAGTGAAAAGACGATGGATTTGAGGATGAAGCGGTGTTAGTATACCTGATTCAAGTGCATGATATTATTAAGGACATTTTTAAGTGTCTACACTTATATGTGAATAACAACATCGAATATAATTAGGCTCACTACCCAAAAAAGAAGAAAGGCTCACTATCGGGTGGCTCACTACCAAGAAGAAAGAAGAATAAAAGAAACTATTACATAGAGATTCACTATCTTAGAGCAATGGGAAAATTCACAATTGCAACTTTGTACCATCCACAACCTTTGGCTCACTACCTCCAACAACTTTAGGCACACTGAAAATGTAGACACCTTCTACTCACTACATCTGAATTCATAGGCATTAAGCTCACACTCATATCACCACACTTGATCACATTTACATCATTCATACACCTTACCACATATCCAACAACTCATCTTGCATTTATACCATCTGTGATCTAAACAATCTTAATTAGGTCAATCTCAATGAAACATATGCACCTCAAATGTGCAACACTAAATAGGTTAGAACCAAACACTTTCGTCATGGAAATAAGTGAAGGAAAACCATGCCAAGGGCTAACTAGGACCCAAATCTATATCAACATGCTACTCATCACCATAATCCATGAGATAGCTCCACAAATAGTGTTAGCACACCAGGTTGGCCAAACCTGCACTAGCACTACAAGTGACCACATACACACTTTTCCAGGTCTAAAAACACCATGAAAACCACATAGAAACACACCAAAACATTCCAAAATATTCCACATCATCAAAATATCCAACATCACTACCACAACCACATGAAAGTAAGGAATACATTCATTTTGTGCAACCAAACATACTGCCACAGATCACAACTTATGAATCTAGACTTACAAAAAAACTAAACACCATAAACTTCAAGGGAAGATAAATATAGAAAATATAAGCATGTTCCCAAATCTACAAGACAAGAAACCTCAATGTGAAGAAATGCAAAGCAATCTCATTTCTCCTAGACAACCTTCTTCATAGGAAAACACACTGTCAAACACATCTTCCATTGTCACATGATCCAAAACTTGAAACTCTAGATATAAAACCTTTGATCATCACATCCAAACCACACAAGAATATATTCAACCATGAAGAAATTTGGATCACAATACTAAACACACCTCTATCACACTGCATACTCTTTTATTCAAATTTTCTCTAAAACTCTTGGAAACCAAGTGAATCAACTGCATCAGCAACAACAAAACAACATATCTACAACATTTGTAATACCAACAATCTCCCCATCTATAATACTAACAATCTCCAAAAAATTTCATACTATTGAAATCAATGACAACACTTGCAACATACTTGCAACAATAGTTGCTTTATTCATGATATCTAAGAATAGTACATGTTAGCTACTCATGCTTGCAAGGAAGCCATTTATCTTAGACATTTGTGTTTTGATGTTGGGATTAATGCAAGGGTGATTATCATTTATTATTATAGACAAATATTCATTTTAGAAAAGGATCCTACTTTCCATACCAGAATGAAGCAGATTAATGTTGAATTCTATTGTGTCTATGGCATGGTGGGATATGGGAAGATGAAATTGGAGAAGGTTGACACTTTGGTGAATCTTGTAGATATATTGGCAAAGTCTACGAACAAAAACAAGTTCAAATGGTGTTTGGAGCTTATGGGCCTCATGACCCCTAGCAGTTAAAATCCTATTGTTTTGATTGGATATTCAAATGTGTTCGACAAGTGGGAGAATGTTAGGAAAACAGTGTCTCAACCTTTGATTATTCCTAGCATGTTTATTTATTTATTTTCCTATTTTCCTATTTATTATTTTTGGGATCCATTTGTTGAAGATAACTCAAGAAAAAGTCAAAAGTGATTTTTTTTATGAGAGGTGTGAGTTTTGCATGTGCATTTGCTTTGCATTTCATAAACTCTAGAAATTAAAAATGTTAAGATTGGAGTTTTATAACAAGATTATTTATAGGTACCGTTATGCTGCCAAAATTATTCCAAAATCTAGTTGTGTGATGTTTCTTGAAAGATCATAGCTCTACAATTGTATTGTAAATTTTTATTTACTGTTAATACATTGGGCCATGCCTTGGAGTGTGGGGTTTTTCTCCCAAAAGGGTTTTCTTCACATATACATTTTGTTGTGGTATTTTATTATGTTTTCAATATTTGTTTAAGTTAATTTGAATGTGCATCTAAACTATAATAGTTAAATGTTTTAATATTTTTTTAATATATCCCCCACTTAGATTGGTGTAGGAAGCTACTTCCATGCACTCAAATTTATTTCAACTATGGTTTCTAGTAGCTGACTTCACATTTAGATCCCTTAGCATACCAAATACCTTAAATGGATATTTGAATGTGCAACTAAAACTTACTTTGGCTTTTACAAGCTATAGGGTTTTTAAAAATCAATAAATCAAAACCAAAATGGTTAGAAAAAGGGAGTATTACATATTTTTAGGTTTTAGTAGAGCTTTAGACTACCATATATTTAAAATGGTGTTTTGTGACTAGCACAAAGGTTCTATAAGTCTATGTTTTAGATTTAAAGGATGTGCATGTTCTTTTTACTCAATTTCAAACTAGATAAGTACAAAGCTCCTTAGTATATAAGAAAATGATTAGTATTTTGGTGTCATGAACTTTTCTTTGATGTGGTTTTGATTAGAGTGTAATGTAAGTCTCTAATGTGAAATTTTAGTCATGTTATGTGTACAGTTATTTCTAAAGAATTGACACCATTATTTTTAGTATAGAACTAACTTTGGTTGCTTTGTAAGGTTAAATTTCTCAAATTCTTTGATTGTTTCCAAATTCATTGCACACAATTTTTTGAGTCATTTATCAAAAGTTGTTTAAGAAAATATGAAATATATTTATTGTTAGGATTAAGGTTTCTTTTGTTGATTAAACCGCTTGTGCTCTATTATGTCCCTAACCTTATAGTGTGTATTGGATTATAAGCAATCAACTTGTGGCTAGGTCTTGACTCTTAAATAAGTTATATAAGTATTATTATAATATTATATAGGTATTTAGGTCATCCTAGGGGTTATAATTAAGCATCTAAGTTGGCTTGGGTGGCAACCAAGGATTAATTAGGTATGTAGGAGTTAGTAGCTAGTTATTATCACCATGTGGAGTATTATGTTCTTATTGAAGAATATTGGAGGTATCCCCCTCAAAGTGAAATATTATTATCAAGAATTTGGGACATATTTCTTATTATATTATTTTATTGTGTAAGTTATTCCATTACAAGTGATATCATATAACATGATCTTGGCCTTGTGAAGGCAGGGGATTTTTTCAATTTTGGAGGTCATTTTGGGAAGTGGATGTCTTTCTTTTTTTGTATTTTTTTCCTAATTTCTAAAGGGTTTTATGAGATTACATTGAAGGTTCTATAATAAAATTTTAAATAAAATTGAGAAAAATTAAATGAATTATTATAGAATTAGGGTTACATTAGGGTTTTTGCCTAATTCACTACCATAGATACAAATCAATAGTGTTTTTTTTTTATACAAAGAGGGTTTGATAATAGTATATTTATACTACTACAATCAAAATTTGGGGTCATTTGGAGAAGAATTAAAGGATTTATTATGAAATTAGGGTTTTCACCAAATTCCATAACAAGACTACAAATTGGATCATTTCTAAAATTTTTTTGCAAAGTGAGATCCAACACCTATTAAGATATTGTAATTTTTAAAAATTTGTTGGATTCATCTTTTGTGATTAATTATAAAATTAGGGTTTGCACCAAATTCACCTTTAAGGCTACAAATAAGTGAAATACTTAAATATTTCTTTGGAGGTTAGTTATTCACAACAAGAAGCAAAAGAAGAAGAAGAAGAGGAGGAGGAGGAGGAGGAGGAGGAGGATGTCGAAGAAGAACAAGAACAAGAACAAGAACAATAACAAGAATAAGAAGTAGAAGTAGATGAATGAGAACAATGCCAAAAAAAAGAACAAGATTAAAAAGTAGAAGAGTAAGAACAAGAGAAAGAGAAAGAGCAAGAATAAAACAAAAGGAAGAACAAGAACAAGAAGCAATAGAAAAAATAGAAGCAAAAGAAAAAAAATGAGATGATCAAGAAGCAAATGAAAAAGAAAAAGAAAAAGAATATTTTATGCTAAAGCATCAATAATTATTTAGCATTAAGGACAATGCTTTTGTAAATAGGGGGGAATTCTTTGCTCTTAACCCTATAGTGTGTATTGGGTTATGAGTAGTTGGCACGTGACTACTTTAACTCTTAAATAAGTTATATAATCATTATTATAATATTATATAGGGGTAAAAACACAGATAGGTGTCATACTTTTATAAAATAAATGACCAACAAAAATACAACTTTAACTTTAACCACGTAAAAGTGATATTTATTTTTTGAATTTTAAAATGATGTTCAAACTAATGAAATGTAGAACTCTTAATGTAGTTTATGTTTAGAATATTTTAAAAAAAATTTAGTTGAGTACATATTTTTTATAAATATAAGAGTAGAACTTGAAGTGCTAAAAATTTTAGAAAAAAAGTGAGGTCGATGGGATGTCACCAAAAAAAGAAACATTATTTTTCTCTTATTTTTTCTCGACGTAGATTACTTGAAAATCTAGAACATGATTATTTATGAATATTTATTTTTTAATCTTTTTTTAGGTCCAACTTAATCAAACATCATAACTTCATGGGATGTCAACTTTTATCTAATTTTTTTATCTTTTTCTTTTTTAAATTATACCCTCTTGGAGAGTATTCTCTCCTCTAGTGCACCATATATTTTTCGAAAAAAAAAATAGTTTATATTTGTAATTTCTAATCAACCTCATGTTTGATTATAAAAAAATATAAATTTTTTTAAAAAATTATAACAAAACTAATCATATATATATATATATATATATATATATATATATATATATATAGATTATAAACTCCAAGCTCTACAAAAGGGTTTTTCATTTTTTCATGAAAGTACCCCTAGTTGGAGAACTTTAGAGTTGAAGTTGAAGTTTTTGTGAATTTACCCAAAAGAGTGGTTAAATTACCACATGGACAACCACATAGATAATTTGAGGTGAAAGGTTTTTGACCAAAACACTCTTAATCAAAAGGGTTTCATTCAAAAACTTACATATTTATCCAACCATGATTCAAATTTTTAATGGGAAAACAAAATTCTATAGTTTTGGGTGAAAGATTTTTTTCCAAAATTGTATGTGCCATATATATGCTACATAATTTTGGGTGAAATTGTTTCACACAAAATAGTTCAGGGAAAAATAGTTTCACTTGAAACTATTTTGCTGGCTAAAAGTGTGATACAACTGTATGCTTTTACCCATATGTATTTAGGTCATCCTAGGAGTTATGATTGAGTATATAAGTTGGCATGGATGACAACCAAGACATAATTAGGTATGTACAAGAGTTAGTGGCTAGTTATTATCATCATGTGGAGTATTGTGCTTTTATTGAAGAATATTGAAGGTATCCCCCTAAAAGTGGATTAGGAGGTTGGCTCCTCGAAGTGACATATTATTATATAGTATTTAGAACATATTTCTTATTATATTATTCTATTGTGCAATTTATTTCATTGTAGGCTCTCTCAAATGGAACAATGCATGCATGCAAAGGCTAGCCAAAGTATTACTAGAAAAATGATTACAAGATTTCTTTATAAATATTGATGAATGTGAAATAATAATTACTAGAAGAATAATTACAAGATTTATTTATAAATATGGCTAATTCTTCAAATTTTCCCCAACCCACTTTTAATTTTCCTTTCTTTGCAACTAGTGAATGTGAATATTTTGGATTTCCAATGTTGCAAATAGGGCTATAAAGTGAAATAATAAAGTAAACAATAAATATTGGCTTATACTTCATTTTCATACATTTTCAACCTTTTTAGAAATAATATTTGTATCAAAATTAAACATGAGAGGGTTACACCATAATCACATTTCTACAGACGAAAAAGTGAGCAATGATAAGTCTTCAATTTTCTTGTACATAGTTATCCAAAAACCAAAACAAAATATATGCATCTAACACGTGTATTTGAATTTTTATAGCATTTGTTTGATGTTGGTAAATTCATTTCATATTTGATCACTTGGATACCATGACCAAACAATACCTCATAAAATACTACTTCATTCTAAAAATGTTATATAATTTTATGCCCTTGAATCTCTCCTAAACTTTCTTCAATAAATTTACTAAGGTATTTATGTAAGTTTCCCTTTGTAGACACCTAAACTCAACCACATCCTAATGACATGCCTAACATCATCTTTTTTGAAACCATACAATGTCTTTCATAACCACATTCTCACATCTCAATGCTAATTAATTTATTTAACTAGCTAGGGCTTACCCTTCAACATTCCCCCCCATCGTCAAATTAAATGAATAAATTATATTTATCTAATTTTTATTTGTGTGAGGAGGAATTGGAAAGATGCAATATTGATAAATGAATTGGTGTTAAAAAATAATCTAACTCAGAACACAAATAAAGATTCATTCCTTCACTCACGAAATGAAACTTCAAATTAATGAATTCAAGAACGAAATTGAAAGAACAATAACAATTGAATTAAAAAATAAAGTAGCTTTACTATCCCATGTCAGAGTGTATTCAGGAAGAAGTTGGGTTGTTCGTATCAATTTGAAGCCTCCATTGTTGCATGTGAAAGTTTGAAGAATGTGTGTGTGTTGATCGAAGATGTGTGTATAATATGTCAAAAGATCGATTAAGATCTCTGCATTACTTTGTTGTGTGAATGATATTGATTCTTCGATCATTTTTTGGGGAAGAAGAATGTTGTATAGATTTTGTGTTTTGAAATGAATGCTTGAGATCGCGTAGTAGAATATCCTAATCAATGGTTGAAAACTGTTGAGAGGATTTAGATGGGCATAATATGTGCATTTTGATTATGTAATCGGTGTAATTGAAGAAATATTGTTGATTGTTAAGTGGGATTGAAGTAATAAATTGAATAATCTATGAAATTGAAGAATAGATTGATTTTTTAGGAAATAGATGGATCAGTCAACCGATTAGATCAAGCAATCAGTGGCTCATAATTTGCTCAATCATGAAAATGGGTGAGGAAATTAACTAATTTATTTAATTAATTAAGCCTTTTTGAGTTTGAGCATGCAAATCAAGTTTGAATTCTGCAAACAAAGTTGCATTTGTTTGATTTGACCTTTTTTTGATGATGTTTTGAATAATTTATTCAATTTATTCAAATTTGGGGAAAAGGGGTTTATTAAACTATTATGTTTTAACAGTTTAATAAACTTAGGGGAATAAAGAAAATTAGAGATATAATTAAATAATTGATGTTATTTAATTAATTAGGAGGAATGCAATTAGATTAGGAATTCATTAAATAAATGTAATTTATTTAATTGGTCAAAATGATGAGAAAGTGACTTAATTAAATAATATATTATTATTCAATTAATAGAGGAAATTAGGGTTTTTGATGTAAATGATGTTTTGAGGATAAATTAATTAAATAATGTATTAATTATGCAGACACCCAAAAATGTTCTCTTACAACACCTTTTCACAACATTACATCATTTAGACATCTTGTAGCATGTTTTGCCCTAGGTACCCATGTCATCATCTAATTAGTTAAATAAATCTTATTTATTTGACTAATTTAATTTATTCCCTTTCTATTCATAATCCCTTTTTCTTCTAATGTTAATTAAATAATTTATATTATTTAATTAATTAAATCATAAATCCAACATTAATTAAATAAATCAAATATTTATTTAATTAATAAAATCCTAAAAATATCTTTTTACTTTCTTTCCAAAATTGGAACTCATGTGTATCTAATTAATTTTTTTAATTAGATAATTCATCAATTATCCCTCTCATCTTTTTTAGGATTTATTTCCTTTAAAACCAAAAATCAAATCTTTCTATCTTTTTAAATCTTATCTTATCTTGTCAAATAAAGTAAAAATCAAATCTTCTTCCCTCATCAAAATTCTATAAAAATGGCCTCTCACAAGCAATTTGGGGGGATCTTTTTCTAGTATCCACACTCTGCCAAAAAATTTCCTCCAATCTTCTCATCTATCTATCTATTTTTCCTCTACCATCTACATCTTGTTATTATGTTGTGAAAATGAGCAATCAACATCAACATATCAAATCACTCAATCCTTCAAAATCTTGCATTTTTATGTGAGGTGGAGATGAGCAATGGAGATAAATCAAATCTACCTTGGAGATTGGTTTTCTTTGCTTTCTTGTTTTCATTTCATGCTAGTTTGTGCTCTATTGTGCTTGTTAAGGTTTCATTATAATTTGTTTATGCATTTTTCCTAAATTTTTACCCTAACTAAATTTGGTGAACCCGGCGTGAATCCTTTGATCTAGCTTGCTTTTAGTAGGTTCTATTGACTTTTTGTTACAAATCTGCCATTTTTTTGGACAACTAAGAAAAACCAAAAATTGAAAATTTCAATTTTTTTCATTTTTTTCTATGTTGTAGTAAATCGTGTTTTCAAAGGCCTTCAAAGCAGAATTTGGGGTTGAAACTTGTGTCGATCCCTAAAAATTGATTACCGAAGGAACTTGAGTTTTAGGGATTGAATTAGTCCTCTTGGAATGCTTTCCGACGGTGCAAACGAATTCCAATTTTGACCACAGAGTAGAGAGTTATGACCCCAACAAGTTGGGGTAAATTTTTTCCTAGTTTTTCTCCAAATCTACAAAACCAGATAGTCTAAAAAGAAAAAATGAGAAGTCAGTGATATGTTAGCATTTAGATAAAGTAAAAAAAAATTAAAGCACATGCTGAAAAAAATAGTCATTAAACTTCTTACCAAAGTTGGTCGTCATTGTACACGATAGCATCACAATTTGAACTGTGGGTGTCACTCTGGTGAAAATGGGCATCGCCATGCAGCAAAAATAGAGAGCACGATAGCGTCGGTATTTGGTCAGGCATTGTTGCACACGGTAGCATCACGATTTGGAATTTAAAAGTGTTGGACTGGTGAGTTTGAGTGTCACCATTTTATTTTTTTGATAACTCCAAATTAAATACATTACGCCATATTTAAATCCGCATCATCAGATTAAATACGCATCATTGTTTCAAATTGATAGGGCGTCACTATATGGTGACACTATTGAAATAGTGTCACTGTTTGTAATTTGAGCATCACTGCAACCCACAAAACAGAATAAAACATAATTCAAGCTAAAAAATGGTTAAATTAAAGTATTCCCTCCTTCTAGTGCTAAAATGTAGATGCGAAAATATCAGTATTGGCTAAATTAGGTTTGATCCATGAAGAATCAAAGCATAATAGAGCCACTAATACTTGAATCTCAACAAGATCAATCAAATGTAATTGAAACTAAACATTTTATCAAAACCTAACATACTAAATTATGAAAGCTTTAAAAAAAAATTCATTAATCCATCTGAAACTTATCCCATTGTGGAATTGATGTCATGTTGATGTGGAACGATGACCCTTTCCCAATCCCGTGATCAGTGAGCCTGTTTTAGTCAATTCTATGGAAGAGAATCGATGAAACCATTGTGATTGATGTATGAAAACCTAGATTATGCTAAAAATGAACATGATGCAAGATAAGTTACCATGATTTTATGCTACAAATGATCTAATTATGGTATTGCTAAGCTAATCTAGGCTAAAGCTATGCTAAGAAATGAAAAGCCTAATTTATAAACAAGTTAAGATGGATGCATGGAAGCCATTAATGGATGCTCTAAGCTATGATGCAATGAAAATGAACTAAAATAAGATAAAAAGTGAGTAAATTGAGAGTATGGATGCAAGTGAATTCAACAACATAAGTTTGTAATTGAAAGATGGATCCATTTGTCTCCAAATAGTGATCTATTTATAGGAGAGAAAATGAGGAATGAATGGTTGAGATAAAAAATCTTAATCAATGGTTCAAGATGAAGGGGATGAGAGGCATGGATCATGGATTCTCATCAATGGATGAGAATGCAAGATGGAAGTTGTACCAAAGAAAAATGGATCATTAACATTTTCATGGTTATTTAGGTCTTTTTCCTATGATGTTTGACTTATCTTGCTTTGATTTAATGTTTCAATGTAACTTATGCATTCACATTAGGTCCTAAATATTCAAATTATGATGTCTTGTGAAGGTGTTGTGAAGTGTTGTAACACATTTCTACACTTTTCTAGACTCTTCTTATTATAATTCATCTAAAAATCACCTTTTTTATCCCTTATCAAGTCCTATTTTAAGGTGTTATAAAGTCTTGTAATAAGATTTCATGCTTTTCTAGGTTTGTATTCACTATCTACACCTTTCTTATGCTTTATTTGGCCCCTTTATGCACTCATAAGTCATAATTAAGTGTATTTTTGAATGTAAACCCGATAAACAACATTAAATGCAGCTTAATTCCCGACACCCACTTACAAGCCTAAGGTGGGACCCATTTTCCATGGGTGGTGAATGAGTCCCTCTTGGATCCAAATTCAAAATAATTCAAAATTCCTTTCGATTTTTTATTTAAAAGACCTTATGTCGGCCTATGATGAGGTATTATTGGGTTATTAGGGAATAAGTGTGTATAAATAAGTGTTTTTTCATCCATTTTAACCCCCATTCATCAAGTTAACTAATTCACTCATTCAACATCAATTAGCATTCTTGCCTTCAAAGAATCATTGCATCATTTGATCAAGCAAACATCAAGTATCTTGGAGTAGCCATTGAAATATCTTCAGATTTCTTCAATGAGGATTTGGTGATTTTAGGACATTTGCATGTTGTTATTCATCATTTCCTTCTTCATTTCATCTCATTTCTTTATTAAGGGTTTGATTACCAAAGTGGGATTTGACCAATGCAAATCCGTATACTCTAACCCTTAACCATTTTTCCCCTTTTGCATGTGTATTTGTAGACTTTGTATGCAGATTTGGCAAGAAAATAGGTCTTGAAAGGTGGTCAACAAGTCATTAAAGTGTTTCAAGTCAACTAATTAAATCTTGGAGACAACCTACAACCTATTTTCTATTGATTTGACTCCGTCAACCCAACAAGAAGACAAGTGCAGATCTGGATCTACAAGATTGACCTTTGAATTTGAAATTTTTTGGAGGAGTATTGATTCACCATCAGTGACGAATGAGTCCCACCTAAGGGCTAAATTTTTTTATTTTGTTAGAATCTAGTTCTTGACAGTAGGAAAGTAGTTTCAAATTTTTTTACCAATACGAGGACTAATTTGCCATCAGTGGCAAATGAGTCCCACTAGAGATCAACAGTGATTTTTGCTAGTTTCCATAACCTTCTAAGATCACTCAACTTCCAGGTTCACTTTTTTTAACTTCATTTAATTATGTTTGCATTAGTTTATGTTTCTAGCTCATTTTTTGCATATCACATTGTGTTTTCAAACATTGCATATTTCTTTAGTTTCGCATCAATAATCAATCAATTTCATCACTTAGCTACATTTAGATCATTTCATTTAGTCATAATTCCATCATAAATTCCTTTATTTGAGTGAACCACATCAATTTTAGTGTTCTATCTCTCTCCTTTTAGGTGGAACATCCTAAGAGTGCAAGAGAAATCCATAGAACAACCTCAAAATTGATGGTTCATTTTGGTAAACCTGCATTTTGAACACATTATATTTTTTATTTCAATTGCATTTTGCATCCTAGGTCCCCTTTGCATCAACATTCAATTAGGTTTTATTTTGTTTTTGCATCCTAGGGTTTCTTACATTGCATTAGTGAAAGAATCATATAGATTTCATTTTTGCATAGCAAATCATTAAAAAACTGAAAACCTGTATTTGCATCTTCATTTGGCATCTGAAAAGCATTAAAATCACTTTAAATTTTTTGAAAAACACAAAAAAAATCTCATACCTCAACTCATTCGCCACCTTGGGTGAATTAGTCTAGCTGCATTTCCTACATTACAATTTCTGGCATTTTCACAATATTTCTTGCATTTTTATTTCCTGTTACTGCCTTCTTGTTTCAGTTTACAAAAAAATTGTCATTAGAATTTTATTATTCCTAGTTTTCATTTGCATTCACCCCATCTTTCTTGGTACTTGTATGAGTGTTTGTTTCCCTATTGATAATACTTTAGTTAGACGAAGTTCTAGACTCAAAGCTTCCTGTGATAGCACTTTCATTGTGGACCTTGGGATCACAACAACTCCTACTCCTGGTATGGAAAATGGTGCATTAGGCATGGATACTACCACTAGTATGCCTTTACCTTCACATACAATGCATGTTGACACACAAAATGATCAAACTCTGCAAGAAAAAGTCATTAGTACTCATGAGGATTTTGCACATTTACAACAAGATTTAAGTCTTGAAAACATTTCCACCACTGCCATACCTACGATAGAAAACATTCATCGCTTGATTGAAAGTGATGATGGCTTACAAGTTATGAAAATAAATTTTGAGATATACAACAAACATGTTCCTTCCACTTCCCAACCAACAAACATTGTGGTGTGTCGAGGAGGATCTCGCATTCATTCTCCTTCAACTGTAGCATCCATTCCCACCTATACCACTCCTCAAGTTACAACAACCATGAAATAGGTTAGTCATGTGACTCCTTTCGCTATTCCAACTAGCATTCCTAGTTCTTTTATGGCATTGAATGTTCCATCCTCCACCTTCACCCCTCTTAGTGTCCCCTTCACTTCACCTAACATTACATACACTCCATCACCATTTTCCCTTCCCCCTCATACCACTTACACCGACCCCCTCATTACACAACTCTTTAACACCGTTTCCTCCATGCAACAAAAAATATCCACCATTAGCCAAATCCAAAATGCTCCACCCACATACCATGTCTGTAGTAGCCCATTATCTCTAGAGATCTTAAGAACCTCGATGCCACAAGGAATTGAGATGCCTAGGTTTGAGAAGTACAGAGGTAAAGGAGACCCTATGGGTATGTGCAAGATCATCATGGAAAAAATAGGCCCTTAAGTGGCAAAAAATTTAGAAAAATCAAAGTTAGGCAACTTGACGTAAAAATTTGAATAAGCTATCTATATTATTTCAAAAATATGCAAGAATAGAATTTGTAGCAAATTGAATTTAGTTTATAAACTACTAGGTTTGTTTAAAAAAAAAATCTATTTGCTAAAAATTGAAATTTCAATGTAGTAGTACTTAAATTTCAGGAAGAAAAGAAGTAGGTGTATGTCTAACCACCCTAACCACAATAAAATGATAATATTTTTTTATAAGATTCTAGATATAAGTAGAGGACTCATGTCCTGATGTGATGCATATTTTTTGTAATTTTTTTCTAAGTAAATAATTAATTATGATTTTTATTACAAATTTTAAAAAATATAAAAACTCGTGTCCCACATTAACTTGGTCAAAATTTATGCAATTCAATTTTTCTTTTTTAATCCTATAGTATGTGAAGCATAGAATGTGATGAATGTTTTGGATTCAAAAAATGTGATACCATTTGAAAGCTATATTTTTTTTTCAATTAGCCTATCAATCAGGAATTTAGTCATAATTTGAATACAAAATGAATAATAAATACTTATTAAATTCAAAGTAGTAGAAAGTTGAGAATCTCCTTTAAAAACCCTTTTCATTTCATCATTTTTGGGTTAAAAAAAATTCTTTAGTGACATACCCATCATATTGCCACTTTTTGGCCCATTATGACCTTGCACATACCCCTACTAATCATGTTAATGCCTATATAGCATTGTGCAGTGATTTTGTCCTTGATGATAAACTTTTAGCCGAGCTATTTCCTAGGACCTTAAAGGAAACTGCACTAGAGTGGTTCTCAAACTTACCAAATCATTCAATCTGATCATTTAATGAACTTTTTGATGCCTTTATAAGTCATTTCCAAGTCCATATGACTCCCAAAAAGACAATGGCTGATTTAATGAGATGTAAAAAAAATACAGATGAAAAAGTAACTAATTTCATTTCATGTTATTAGTCATTGTATGCTCAAGTAGATGTCAAGATTCCTGATTCACATCTTCGAAAGATGTTTATCAAAAACTTGCACACTCACCTTCAAGATAAGTTGACTATGATGAAATTTCCTTCGTTCATCCATTTATGCACAACCCTTTGTGACTATCACAACTTGATTACTAGTTGTGATTCAAAGTCCACTTCTAACTAAGCTAAGAAGTTTGAACAAAGCAACCAAAAAAATGCACAAAACTTTCAAAAACCAAACAGAGGCTTTTTACAGTTCAATCTGCCTCCAGCACAACCAATTCAACTAGTGCCTAATCAAGTGGTCATTGTTAAAGTAGCGGTGCTCTTTAACTATGGGGACCTAAAGAGACAATTTACCCCCTTACCCGATACTCTCCATAACACAATGAATCAACTGCTACAACAACACATGATAACCTTTCCTACCATTAAACCCCTTGACACTACCAATCCTTTACCACCCACCGTTAAACCAAATGCTTATAGTCATTTTCATTTCCAAAATGGACATGACACTGAACAATGTAATCATCTCAAAAACTTAGTTCAAGACCTCATTGATTCTAGCCATTTTTCCATTGCAAGTGTCAATGATCAATGAAATAAGTCTATTGCACCCCCCAATCAGAACTTACAAATGAGACAAAGTCACCTACAATGATGTCATATGAGGATTGGGCTAAGCTTGATAAGAAGGCAAGAGGGACCATGTCACATACAACAATGTTAGATGAGGATTGGGCTAAGCTTGATAAGAAGGCAAGAAGGAAATAAGTCAATTTGTAATGAGACAAAATTCACCTACAACGATGTCAGATGAGGACTAGGCTAGGCTTGATAAGAGGGTAAGAGGGGCCATAAGATTATGTCTTGTTGATGTTGTTCTCTTGAATGTTTTAGATGAAAATATTGCATATAAATTATGGAAGAGGATAGGTGATATCTATCAAACCAAAAGTCTTACTAATAAGTTGTATCTGAAAAGATAGATGTATTATTTAAAGATGAAAGATGGTGATTCTCTTACACATAATTTAAATTCTTTTAATTTGATTCTAATTCAATTAGAATCTGTAGATGTAAAGCTAGAAGATGAAGATAAATTCATTTTGTTACTTTGTTCTTTACCAAATTCTTGGGAAAATCTAATTGTTGCTATCAGTGGTAGTGGTGCAGATCCTAAGATGGACAATATAATTCCTACCCACCTATCATAGGATATGAGGAGTAAGTCTAAAACAAGATCCCAAGATGCCATGTTTGTAAGAGGTAGGCCTAAGGAAAGGGAATCTAAGGGAGACAAGAAAGGAAAGGGTAAGTCCAAAGGACAGTCTAAAACCCATGGTAAAAGTAAGGTAAAGTGTTGGAATTGTGGGAAACCTAGACATGTAAAGAGAGATTGTAAGAACAATAAAAAGAGTTATGATGCTTCTACAAAGAAACCTCAGATGATAGTAATGATTCATTGGTCATTTCATCTAATGTTTTTTGTGATAACCCTTGGCTTATTGATTCAGGTTGCTCCTATCATATGACTCCTAACAAGGAGTGGTTCACTAAGTATATTGCATATGATGGAGGGAATGTCTTCTTTGGAGATAATAGAAAAAGAAAGGTTGTGGGAAAAGGAGAGGTAAAGTTGTGTTTTAGTGATGGTAGGGTTAAGACCCTTAATGATACTTTACATATTCCAGGACTTGCTAGAAATCTACTTTCTATATCTAAGTTCAATGATTCAGGAATGCATGTGACATTTGACAAAGGTGTTTGTAGATTGGTGAAAGGGAATATGGTGGTTGCTAAAGGATCTCATATTGGGACTTTGTTTAAGCTTAATACCTCCAATTTGAATAAATCAACCAATGTAACTGAAGCTGAAAATACATGTATGTTGTGGCACCATAGTTTGGGCCACATTGGTGAAAATGGTCTTAGGACCATTCTTAATAAGAAATTGGTTGATGGTATTCCTAATTATAATATTGGCAAAAATGTTTTTTGTGAGCATTGTGTGTTTGGAAAGCAATTTGCATCTTCATTTCCTATTGGAACAAATAAAGCTAAAAGATTATTAGAGATTATTCATTCATATGTAATGGGCCCTATGGATATTGACTCTATTGGAAAATCTAAATATTATGTCACATTTATTGATGATGTCTCAAGATACACTTGGATCTATTTTATGCATAAAAAATCTGACGTGTTTAATAAGTTTAAATAATTTAAGGCTTTGGTTGAGAAAAAATCAAATCATAAGATAAAAGTGTTGAGATTAGATAATGGTGGTGAATATTGTTCTAAGGAATTTGATGTTTATTATAAGCATGGAAGAATTGTGAGACAAAAAACTACTCCATATACACCTCAACAAAATGGAGTAGTAGAAATGATGAACCAAACCTTAATGGAAAGAGCTAGGAGTATGTTAAGTAGTGCTAAGCTATATTGGTGCCTTTTGGCTGAGGCTATAAGTACTTCTTATTTTTTAATCAATAGATCCCCTAGTTCATCTATTGAAGATAGAACTCCTTATGAAATGTGGTTAGGTAGGAAACCTAGTGTTGCACATTTAAGGGTTTTTGGTTGTGAGGATTTTGTTCATGTTCCTAATGAAAAGTGATCTAAGTTGGATCCAAAAGCACAAAAATGCATATTCATAGGTTATGGTGAAAATGTAAAAGGTTTCAAGCTTTGGAATCCTCTAACCCGAAAAAATTACTTTATCTAGAGATGTGATTTTTTAGGGAATTTAGAGCTTATTTAGGAGAAGAAAAACAAAGAAGGATAATTCTCAAATAGTGCATTTTGAAATAAATACTAAGAATCATGAAGATGCACATGTTGAAGAAAAATTGGATGGATTGGATGAGGAGAGTTCACAGAGTTCTTCTGAGATAGATGCTCATGAAGATCATATTGAGGAACAAGAAGAAACCCATTTGAGAAGATCCACAAGACAATGTAATCCCATTGATAGGTATAGCCCACCTAATTTCCGTTGTATATTTGCTTTGATGAGTACTAAAGATGAACCCAGTTCTTACAAGGAAGCTTTGTCTTTAGATGAGAACAAGTTTTGGTCACAAGCTATGCATGAGGAAATGGATTCCTTAGATGTTGTGACACATGGTATCTTGAGAGTTTTCCCAAAGGAAGAAAGGCCATTTGTTGTAAATGGATCTTTAAAAAGAAAATTGGAGAAGATGGTAATCTCAAAAGGTACAAGGCTAGATTAGTAGCCAAGGGATACTCCTAGAGAGAGGGAGTTGACTTTAATAAAATATTCTCTCCTGTTTCTAAATTAACTTCTATTAGATTATTTTTATCTATTGTTGTTGTTTATGATTTTGAGATAGAGAAAATGGATGTGAAAACTAACTTTTTGCATGGGGATCTTGATGAGGAGATTTATATGAGGCAACACGATGGTTTTGTTGTAAAAGGAAAAGAAGAATTGGTTTACAGGTTAAAGAGATATTTATATGGGTTGAAACAGTCACCGAGAATGTGGTACCAGAAGTTTGATGCTTTTGCATTGAAAATAGGTTATGTTAGGAGTAAGGAAGATCATTGTGTTTACATAAAAGTTATTGATGGTCAACTTTTAATTATTATCTTGTATGTTGATGACATGTTATTTATTGGTAACAACAAGGTAATGATCAAAGAATTGAAAGCACAACTCTCTAGCACATTTGAGATGAAAGATCTAGGGGATACAAAATATATCCTTGGTATGGATATCAGCAGAGATAGAGGTAACAGAAAGATTTGCTTAAGTCAAAGCAACTATGTTGATACTATTTTGAAACGGTTTAACATGCAAGATAGTAAACCAATTAATATTCCTTTACCAATTGGATAAAAGTTAAGTTTAGACATGAGTCCTAAATCTGATTTTGATTATGGGGAAATTTCTAAAATTCTATATGCTAGTGTAGCTGGTAGCTTGATGTATGCAATGGTTTGTACAAGACCAGATATAGCCCAAGCAGTGAGAGTTCTAAGTAGCTTTATGTCTAACCCTAGTAAAGAACATTAGACTTATGTTAAGAGAGTGTTTAGATGTTTACAAGGTACTTTTTATTTCTATTTGGTTTATCATGGTGCTAATGATATTGATATTATGCATAGATCATTGGACATATAGGGTTTTGTTGATTTAGATTGGGCAGGAGACCTGGATAGTCAGAGGTCGACAAGTGGCTATGTGTTTAATTTTTTTGGAGTTGTGGTTAGTTGGATGAGTAAGGGGCAGCCCACAGTTGCTTTTTCAACCATAGAAGCAGAGTACATGGCTGTTACACATGCCTCTAAAGAGGAAGTTTGGTTAGAGAGACTTGGGAAAGGTATTGGTTTTAATTGCAAGAAAAGTAGACTTGAATGTGATAGTTAGAGTTCTATTTGTTTAGCCAAAAATCCTATGTATCATGCTTGTACTAAGCATGTGATGTTTAGTATCAATTTGTGCGAGAAATGATTGATAGTGGGAAGGTATTAATTGAGAAAGTTGACACTTTGATCAATGTTGCAGATTATCTTATGAAACCAGTTCTTACAGATAAGTTCTCTTGGTGTAGGAAGGCCATTGGCCTTGAGTCCTGTACTTGATTTATAATAATGATTCCTTATTTAGAATAACTGCAATGTATAATGTCAAGTGGGAGAATTTTGGGAATAGGATTCCATTCAATTGCAATCCTAAACATATTTCATGTATCTCCTAAGTCCTTGGAAAGTGTTCCCCCACACTAGGATTAGAAAGAGATTAAATTCAAATGAAATGAACATGTAAATTGACATTTGTAATTATTCCTAAATGATAGAAATATGTGGGGACACCCAAGAAGAGCTCCTACAAAATTGGAGCACATGGGGCACCCACATGAAAGGTGGAACCCACCTTTCTTAAGTTAACTGTTTGGAGGATAGATAACACTTCAGTAATGCATGTAAAGATCCTAGAAGTTAGGGATTGATATTTACATGAGTGGAGTTCAGTTTAGTTTAGTTCAGTTTAGTATTAGTTCAATTTAGTTTAGTGCAATTCAGTTCAGTTTAGTTTAGTTCAGTTATGGTTTAGTTATCTTTAGTTACATGTAGTTAGTTTGAGTTGCATGTTAGTTGACTTCAGTTGAATTGAGTTGCATGACTAATGACTTTAGTTCCATGACAGATAACAAGTGGTACATTTAGTTAAGTGGGGATGGCCAATCATGCATAATGTTTGCATGAATTGATGGAGAGGTATGTTTCAGTTAACAAAGATTGATTTGGAACCACCTTGGGCACCCAAGTTGGCATCTTTGAGTTAGCACCTTTTTCATGAGAATATATTTACAAGGCTGAGTTAAGTGGGCCCATTCTTGGGTGCCAAATTTGAGGAGAAGATTGGAAGATATTTTCTTGACCAACGATCAATTAAGTGTTCAGTTTGGGGCGCCTAAATTGAGGAGTCTTTGGTTTTGACATCATGTAACATGATGGAACTCTACTTTCACAAAATAGGAATAGGTTTTTGAGAGGAGCTTTGTGCTCTTGTAATTGACAATTCTTTGGAGTTTTCAATGCTCATTATTGTCTATTAATTGTAGCAATTTGAAGAGAGTTTTATTAGAGTTTATTTGCACATTGTGAAGAAGAATTGTTGAAGGAAAAAGAAGCATATCAATCAAGGATTGATACAAAATTATTGTAATCTTGTTCTAAGGTTAAATAATACAAGCACTATTGATTCTGGTGGTGGATTTTTTTCCTAAAAGGGTTTCTCCACGTATATGTTGTGTCACTTCTATATTCTTGTCTCATTCTTCTACAATCTTTAAGCTACATAATTACCTCCATTTTCAACAAAATTCCCCTTTTTCTACACATTAATTTTCCCATGTTATACCACAAGTGAATTTAATCTAAAGGCTAAACACATAGTGATAAAAATTTTCTTTTCAAACAAGATAATATGCACATATGATAGAAATAAATTATCCTTCTCATTTCATTCAATGAATTATACAATATTTCCAAAGAAATGATTTCATAATCTAAATACAAAATAAATTTTCCTTTTTTCAAATAAATAGATACAAGTTACATGCATAGCTCGTTTGAGCTTCATTGGCACTAGAAATACAAATCATCTAGGAATTCCCCTTTCAAATCTTGTATTGTTGATTAAGAGGAGAAGCATCACTCAAGTTATTTTTCACCATCCATGTACTAATTGGAGTCCCCCACACATCTACCACATATGGTAAGATGGCCCTACCCTTCGATGAAGAGCTTTGGTCTAGAAACCACAAAATACTAGCCTTCCTTGAGTTGGTGTTGAGTCCTACATAACTGGAACTTTACCATACAACTTATCTATATTCTGTGTGTATGAAAATCTCAGACTTGCATGCTAAAAGGTAACATAATGAACTGATAGTGTAACCAGTAGTGAATTACACCACTTTGGCCAAAGTATTCATCATCCAGTACTTTGACTCGACATCACACACTCATTCACCATTCTAACTTGATTTGTTAAGACCAATCATATTCTATGCATAGTCAATTCCCTCCATTGGAAAATTTATAACCCTAGGAACAACCTATATACACTAAGTTCACTAAGACTCCTCTAATAGGTTTAACATGTGTTTCCATAACCTACCAAATCAAACTAGCTTAAGCTATAAAGACTCCACCCAATTGAAGTACTTAATACTATATATATATACACACAGACTCCTTAATATGGAGTATGTACAATCACTCAAACAACAAAGAATCCAATCTATAACAACAAATGACTTTCAATTTTAAATCTTTCTATAAAAGACAATTACTTTTCCAAACAACAAAATAGTGACATATGATCAATCTAAAATTAAACAATCATAAGAGAGTAAGATTCAACATGATTATAAGTATAAAGCTCCAATTGATTTAGTTTGTTTCCAATTCTAGCCTCTACAAATCAGCTTGCAATTTGACAAAAAAATACTTCCACTCTTCCCAAATAGCCTCACAAATTCTCACAATAAATCTCTTGCAAAATCACCCTCTAACTCTCTCACAAAACTCAGTAAAAATAAAGCAACTTTCAAAACATAATAGTAGAGTGTAGATATGTGTCCCTTTGAGGTAAAGAATGCCTCTATTTATACACAAAAAATCAAAATCTACAAGCTATAAACAAGGTAAATGAATCGACACTTCTCAACTTATATGATTGGAATTGGTTTGGTAAACAAAAGGTGGCAGATTTTAAACATAATACTCAACAAAATAGCACAATAGTTTGCTTCAATCTTGGACAACAAGAATGCATTTCAGATATGCAAGGTAAATAATCAAACATGACAACTTTATTCATGCTAGCTTCTACTTGACTTATTCTCCAATTTACTTTGGTTTCCATCACTAGACTAAGCCCATAAAAGAGACTTCTAATGCAATGCAGTTATTCATAATTTGGTGCCACATAAACTTTTGTGTTTTTGGTGTTTGCAGATTTACTACCAAGTCAAATTTTTTAAATGCATTTCAAATAGCTTTCAGTACTCTTGACTAAGTCTTATATCTTTTCCCACATGCCTTCTATTATATTGTGTTCCATTTGCAAGCATGGTAATTCATGATAAATGTCTTTAACACTTCCTTAGTGTGCACTCTTTATTGTTGCACCAAACATTATATGTGCACTATATACTGTAGTCTATATAGTATGTGCCTTGGCATTTATAATATGAACTCTTTATATATAAACAATGCTTATTCAAAAATTATATTATATCAATAATATATATATATATATATATATATATATATATATATGCATTATATATATTCCATTATACATATATATACACATATATATGGTGATAATATGTTATGGGTTCATTGTAGACATGTTTATATGTATGTATATATCTCATTGATTGCACTCCTAAAGAAGTCCTCAAATACAAAGAAACTCAAAAACTCTTAATTCAAGCATGACCTCACAATCAAACCAAGGTATCTTACCTTTCTCCCAAACCTATTGACTTGACTATTCTAAAAGTGAATGTGTGAAAGCTTAGTTAGAATATTTAAGGGTTTCCAGAACAAAACTCTTCTACTGAGTGATACTTTCCCTCCCTTTCGGAGGCATGAGCCTATACCTGCAACCAACTTGACACATTTGCAAAGGTAGTCAATTGATCACAAAACAATCACTTGCAGTATATATTCTATAGTCAGAATTAAGACACATATATAGCATTAATTTGAATCAAAATTTTATTCATTATATTTCCAATGATTCATACAAACAAAGTACATAATTCACATTTATTTCCATTGAAGTTACAAACACACACATATGCAATTATTTCATCTAGCTAGGTAAAAGTAACTAGGTAAATATACTACGGGGTGTAACATATCCCCCCTTGTGAATCATCATCCTCGATGATCTTATGTAGAAAACATAAATAAAACACAACACATAATATTATTTTGAAACTCTCAAAAGCAAGTAAAACATGTGGAAACTTTTTCTAAATTTCAGCATACTCTTCCCAAGTAGTAGAATCTTTTGAGTATTGGTCCCACTCAACTTTGTGCAAAACCTCTCTATTTTTTAAGTGAACCTTAAATCTTCCAAGAAATTTAATAGATTTTATTATTACTACTTTGGGGTCTCATACCTATAAAGAATTCCAATCAATAACATGATTATCACTTGGTATATACTTCTTTAGGTATGAGACATGAAAGATGTTATGCATCCAGGCAAGAGCTAGTGGTAACACTATTCGGTAAGCAACAGGGTTTACTTTTTCTAGAACCTCAAAAATACCTACATATCACAAAGTTAGTTTAGAAAACTTTCCAAACTTGATGGAACTCTTTTGAGGTTTTACTATCAACAACACCTTTTGCTCTATTTCAATTTTTCTAAGTACTCTTTCAAAATCTGCATAGCTTTTTTGCCCATCATTGGCTTCAACCAACCTTTGCTTAATAATTCCAACTTTCTCTTCCCTTTCTGACAACATCTCTAGTCCAAGACTTATCTTATCCTCTAGCTTATCCCATCTTATAGGTGTTTGACATTTTCAACCATACAATGCTTCAAAAGGAACCGTCTTAATTGTGAAATGATAGGAACTATTATACACAAACTCCACTAAAGGTTGTATTACTAATCCATGCAATACATTCTTATTAGATCTTCTAATACTTGATTCACCATTTCAATTTTCCCATCCATCTCTAAATGATATGTAGAACTTATATTCAATTGAGTTCTAAGTGAGGAAAACAAGGTTTTCCAAAACCTA
This sequence comes from Sequoia sempervirens, assembly GCA_007258455.2. NCBI lineage: Eukaryota > Viridiplantae > Streptophyta > Pinopsida > Cupressales > Cupressaceae > Sequoia > Sequoia sempervirens. Next base: position 297,211,104 of record VDFB02047230.1, read on the forward strand.
GATGTCACACGAGCTGTTGGGACTTAAAATTTCATACAAATTTTAGGTCCCCATATTAAAAAAGAGGATTTTAACACTTAGAAACTCAAGTGTAAAATCAGTCTTAGGAGCACATTTTGAAAAATCATAATTTTGGATCTGTTCAATTTCACACAAAATAATATTTTCCAACATGTTCATCTACCATATGGGAATGTGCATGCCAATGAAAAATTTCAATCTTAGCTTCATACGATCTATCATAATTTTAGCTTCATACGATCTGTTTTGACAAAGTTTCAAAGCGACAAGTTGAAGGGTTTTGAGAAAATCTGCTGTCAGTACAATGAAAAATCTGTTAAAATGGTCAACTTTGGAGAACAATATTAAGCAACTGAAAGGGTTTCATGACAAACCAATTGGTGATCTTGATTCTCCCCACCAAAATATAATTACGTGTCAATTTTCAGGGCTTCAGGACATCATTTGATATTTTTCCAAGATCAAATCCAAATGGATTTTACACAGTTTGGAAACTGCATTTCCAGAACAGCTACAAAATGGTCAACTTTAGTGTTTGATATTTCATGAAAGAAGAAGATTGATAGAAAACCCTCTTGCACACATGTTCGCTATTCCTAAATGACCCAATATCCAAATTTATAGCTTCTCAAGATCACATTTGATTTTTTTTCAAAAAGGGCAAATGGAGGGTTTCAATTGAGCTTGATGGTGGCAATTTTCAGAAATTGTTGAGTAAGCAACTTTGGGAATTAATAGTTTTCATCCCAGATGACTTCATGCCAAACCATTTTACGAGCATACTCTCTTATCACAACTAAACATGTATGTTCATTTTCATGGTCATCAGAGGAGTTCTGATATGTTTTTTAATTATTTTACGACTGCTCCTGGGTTAGATTTGGTGCCCCGAAAAAGTTGCAAATTTTGAAATTTTAAGGGTGACCTAGTTGATGTTTTGACCTAAAATGTTTTCAATTTTAATTTCGTTTGATGATGAGCTCATTTGGTGCATTAAATTAAAAATTCATTTTTCTCACTACATGCTATGGCAGGGTCAATTTACAAAGGAAGTACTTCGATTTGGCAAGTTGATCAAAATTTGTCATAAACCCACTTTTAAAATAATTGATCACAGTCCCTTGCAAATTTTTGTGACTTCAAGATGCTCCATGAGTCCGCAGTGAAATTACTTTGTTTTCCTAGCAACTGAAATTAAAATTTTCCTATGTGTTAAAGTTTGAGAGGCATAATTTTTAAAAAAACATTTGATATGTTTAAAAAAATGAATTTGGGATAGTTTTAAAATGAATTTAGCATCCTCCAATTACATGTTACTCTTTTATATTGATGTTGCAATACAAAAGCTCCCAACTCCAACACTTCAAAAGCACAAATGTAAGGCGTTTCTTTGGGCATATCTACGAAGTATGGAAGTTGTGCGAACTATTTTCTATGGGAAACAATTCCACACCAGCATGACAATTTGAGAGTAATAGATGCAAATTGTAAGAGCTTAGTGAGGGTTTGTAGGCAATCCTAAAATGTGAATGAATGGATATGAATAAACTTGAAAGATTATGAGACAGGTGCATAAAGTGGAATATCGGTGTAAGCTATGAATGACAGGAGCATTCATTTATCAAGTTTGATAATGGGTACAGTGGCATACAGAAATACATCACTCATCTGCTATTCAAACTTTGGAACAATTTTAATAAGGGGAACAACCTATGCTCGTAGCAACAATATTACGTGAAGCACAATGATCAGGGATTATACCATCAATGGAGGACACGTGCAAGAAGCCAGATGAGAAAACCCTAATAAATACATCAGCAAGAGTATAGAGTGAAATTTTAAAGTTACAACGAGTGTGTTGTGATGCCGATGAAAGCTTCATCGGCGAAAGAAATACTATGAAAATAAAATCCTTCCGATGGAGCATGTTACACCAAAAATTTGAAGGTGTAAATAAATGTTAAAATGGATATGTTGATGTAATATGGGTAAAAAATATGTGGAAGAGATTTTGAATTAAATCCGAGAGTAATGAAGCGAGAATTTATTGAATAAAGGTGAAGGTGGAAAGATGGAATATTTACTTCATAAGGTAAAATATTTTCACTAAAATATGAAAATATTTTAACAAAGGGAGTTATAAGGTAAATAATTGTTTTTCCCACAAATGCACAAAAGGTGAAATTTACAAAGTATTTACATTGGGGGTGGAATATTTTTCACCAAAGGAGTTACAGGCTGATAATAGATAATTATTTAGGAAAGTATTTGCTTGGTGAAAATAAATGCAAAAGAGGAAATATTATTATTCACGAGAACACAAAGATGAGGATTAAAGATTAAAATATTTAATTTTCCAAAAGGGCAATTAATTAAATATTTTATTTTTCAATGATAACTGAAGAGTTGCATCAGACGAATGATGTGAAGAGTCACAACCCTAAAGAAACAATGTATATATGTACAATAAAATCATGTCATTCATGAGATTAGATTTAGGATAAGGAATAGGAAAAGGATACAGTAGATTGCAATGTTAATAATCATGAGACTATGATGCATATTTGAAATTATGGAGATATCAATGAAAATCATTTGATGTGGTGGTGTATTTCTGGTATCAGTTGTTTGTTGTCCTAATTAATAGTATTGTTGAATTTGTCTCCCGGGTTGATTTTTTCTAGTTATTTAAATTGATATTAGAAGCGTATATTCAATTTATTAGTGCACACTTGTTGTATCTGTATGGTTTGAGTAACTAGTTCTTTCAAGGAAAGATTAAATCCTTTTAGTCAATCATAGTAATTAGGGAATTTCATTTGGATCATTAAGAAGAACTTTGTAATCATTTTCTTGCATGTTTAAACAAGTTGTAAACTTGAATTTATATGCCAAACAATTAGAGTATCTGCTAGAAAGAAGTTACTTATTTTAGATCTTTCATTTGATTTCGTACACCGAATAAGGCACTAGTCTCTACCACTCCACGGTTTAGTTTTATTCATTTCTCACATCTGTTAACTAAACATATTAGTTTTAGCCTTGATATTGCTTATACAATCTATACCAAAATAAAACTCATTTATCCACTCCCATTTTCCATTGTGGGTAAATTACTTTAAGGAATAAACATAAGTCAAGTCTGCCTCATTCATATAGGTATACCCACCTAGGTCTAGCAGCACCTAAAGAGAAGAAGGTTCAAATCATTTAGCCTTGTTTGTTACCCTGAAACGTATTAAGAGATTGGAAACCTCTTGAGGTATTTTTCCTGCATTTTTGAGAGCTAACACGAGCATCCCTATCTTAAATAATCTTTTCAGGAATCCCATGTAATTTAAACACCTCTTGAATGAATTTTTGAGTTGTAATAGGAGCTCCATCCATTAAATTTCTAGGAATAATATGCGCTACTTTGGTAAGTTTTCTCACTATCACTAAAATGACATTGTTCTTATTTCTTGACATAGGAAGACCTTGCACAAAGTCCATACTAATTACTTTCCACTTCCTCTCAAGAATGTCATGAGGATACAAAATACCTACTGGGTGATTATGTTCAACTTTCACCCTTTGAAACTCTAAGCATCTTGCTACAAATATAGCAACATTTCCTTTCATCCCTTTCCAGAAATATAATGGATTCAAATCATATAACATTTTAGTCACACCTGGATTTCCAAAATATGGTGTTTCATGCACTTCTTTCCACACCAGATTTCTCAAATATTTAGAATTAGGCACATTCTTCTTTTAAACCTTAACAATCCACTTGGTTCAAAATGAAATCCTTCATACCTTGCATCTTGTGAATTATCCATGAGTGTTTTCTTAACTTTCTCATAGTACTCATCACCCTTGGATTTTTGCAATACTTGACCCTTAAAGTTATTTTGAATGGATACCATTGAGGTGATATGCCTTCTACGACTTAGGGAACCAATAACCCAATTTTTTGATCCTTTGATATAGTTGATATTGAAGTCATAATCATATATCAACTCTAACCATCTCCATTGTCATGCATTCAGATTGGGTTGAGTAAAAAAATACTTAAGACCATGATGATCAGTCTTTAGTTCAAAAGGCTTCCCAAGAAAATAATGTCTCCACATTTACAATGTATGAACAATTGTTGCTAACTCTAAATCATGCAATGCATAATTTTTCTCATAGGGCTTCAAATTTCTTGATTCATATGCAATGAACTACCATTCTTGCATCAACACTCCACCTATTCCTTCTCCTAATTAATTCATGATGAAAGTGAAGTCACCCTTTGGATCTGGTACCTTCAATATCTAATTTGTATTCAACTTCTCCTTGAGTAGATCAAATGTCGCTTGACATTTTTCCATCCACTCAAAATTCTTTCCTTTCCTTTGCAATGAAGTAATGGGAAAAGCTATCTTGGAAAATTTTGCAATAAACTTTTGATAGTAGCCAACCAATCCCATGAAACTTCTAACCTCTAGTACATTCTTAGGTACTAGCCATTCTAGGATCACTTTTATTTTAGTTGGATCCACTGAAATTCCCTCTGCTGAAATTATGTGACCCAAATACTACACCTTCTTCTGAAAGAAAGTACACTTAGAGACTTTTCCATATAGTTTATGTTCTATTCCATTGGACTATCTCTAAATGTTTGTAATTCTCCTTTTCATCCTTGGAATAAATTAAGGTATCATCCAAGAATACTAAATTAAACCTATCCAAACAATCCCTAAAAACATTATTCATTAGGTTCATAAATGTCGTAGGTGCATTAGTAAGTCCGAAAGGTAGGACTATAAACTCATAATGCCTGTATCTAGTTCTAAAGGTAGTTTTGAATGTCTTCATCTTTGATTCTCGGTTGATGGTAACCTGATCGCAAATAAATCTTTGAAAACATAGCCGCCCCTCACATTTGATTGAAAATATCATTGATATGTGGAAATGGATGTTTATTCTTTATCATTGCTTTGTTAAGCACCCGATAATCAATACACAAGTGTAGTGTTCCATCCTTCTTCTTCATGAAGATTACTAGTGAAACATCGGTTCTTATCAATTCTTTAGATAATAAATCCTCCAACTATGACTTGAGTTCCATTAGTTTCATAGTAGTCATTCTATAGGGCACCTTGGAAATAGATTCAGATCTCGATACAATGTCAATAGAGAAATCGAATACCCTCTTGGGAGGTAATTTAGGTAGCTCATCTGGAAATATGTCCACAATTTTTTTGTGGAATAGGATATTTCTCCATATGTGTATCTCTAGATTCCACCATTTTTCCTTCTTCAATCTCTAGAGAATATTGTGGTCCACAATCCATGACATTATCTTGAGGAGTGAATTCCTTGAGTTCTTCTATTTTGATTGCAAATAGTTTGCAACCTTTCCTTTTCACCCTAAGCATTTTCATGGTAGAAATATTTCATGACTTAATCTCTCTTGGCATTCCTTGCAACATCACCCAATTTCCTAGATCATCAAGACACCCTACTACCTTGGAATGACAATCCACTTTGGCTCTATGTTTCCATAGAAAATTCATTCCTAAAATGACATCCTAAGATCCTAGGGGTGCTACATACAAGTTTACTCTAGTTGATAACTAGGAAGTTCTACCCTGGCTTCGAACAATCATTACTTCACCGTTGCTCTTGTTTTCTTTGCACACTCAACATCCCAAGACTTTTCCAAAAATCCAACATTTCTAGATATTTGATTAGTTACTCTAGGTGAATCAAAATTTTCTATTGTTCCAACATCAATAAGTATAGATATAGGTATACTAAACAAAATACTTGGAGTTTCCACTGGTGTGACTAGATATTCAGCTTGTTGATTATCCAAGATTGCATGGATCTTTTGTTGGAATGTAGTTAGTTGTGGAGGAAGAGAATTTCTATTTGCTTGAGATCTTGAAGGCTTGTTAGGAAATTGAGCAGCATAATAATCCCCTCCACAAGTAAAGCATCCTTCTACAGGTCCCTTCCTTTTTGCAGACTTGTCAAATTTACTGACATTCCCTCCAGTATTGTTGAAATTGTTGATGTTATTATTTCCTTGGAAATCTCTTCTTGGTTGTTCCAGTTGTTACAAGATTCCTTATTTCATTTCCTTTAATATTCTTGTGCTCCAAAAGACTTCATTGACACCTAGTTTACTTGAGACCCACTGAAATCCTTTCAAAATGGCTTTGAGATTCTACTCTTGCTTAACCACCTTTTCATATACTAGATCCATAGTATTAGGACCATGTACATCCACTTCACCACCAATTGAGCTATGCAGCCCCATAATGAACTTCCTAATACAAAACATTCATCTTTTTAGTACATTGGCACATACTTCAAAAGATGAGTAAACTTTTCCTAGTAATCATTCACCAACATATCACCTTGTCTCAAATTTTGGAAATCAGTCAATTTTTGGTCATAAAAGAGTTGAGGTAGCCATCTTTTCTAAAATATTTCAGAAAAATCATTCCAAGTTAAACTTAGAGAATTAAGACCAAGTTTCATCTTTTTGTTCATCCACTAGTTAGAAGCTTCTCCCACTAACTGAAATGCACCCCAAATAGCTTTGGTGGCCTCAAAATGGTTTCCAATCTCAAAATATTTTTTCATTTGAATTAACCATGCCTCAAGCTCATTTCTGTTGGTGCTTCCCTCAAATTTTGGTGGGGTAACTTTTCTCATATCCTTGCAAAACTCAGTTTCCACATGTTTTATTTTGGTATTTTCATATTTGGAGAGAGAATCTTCTTCCCTATGTTGATTTGATTGATTAAGGTCATGAGAATTCTCTCCTTCATCCTTAATAGGTATTTCTTCCTTTTTACCTAATTTAACTTCATGTTCTTCTTTTTCATTCCTTTTCACTTCTTGTTCAAGATTTTCTACCCTCGCCCTAGTTTCATCCATGATGGCCAAGATGCGATCCAAATTGGTTTTAGTATTATTTATATGTTGTCCAAATTCATAAATTTCTCCAGGATTAGTCCTTGTTCTCACCATCTTTTCAAGAAAAAGTTATACCTGAAGGTTCATCTTTATTAGATCCTATCATGGTTCACTTAATATATTAAAAAAATTTCAAAGAGGAAAAATTCACACATAAGAAATTCTATTTTTCTCACATGTTTTGATATAGAAAATAAATTTTCATTTATTTATAAGGATTTCAATTTCCTTTCATTTACATTGAATGAATGGTCAAGTATTCAAGAGGAGAGTATCCATCAGATTCACTCTTAGGTACATAGCTTAACAGGGTATACCCTTTAGATTTCTATTCATCTCTAATTTGTTCATTTCTATCCCAAAAAGGCTTGGATTTATCTTCCAATACATAATTATGAGGTACATAACCTTCTAACTCACCACTTGAGGCTATAACTATTATTTCAGCCATGGGTAAAACATGAGGATCTCTAAACAACATAGTTGGACTAACATTACATTTTGAGGGCATATCCCTAGAAAGTGATAGTGAGTCTGATTTTGTCAGAGAGATAGGAGGTAGATAGTTGAAATTTTCTTCATTTCTCATCCTTCTCTTTTCTTGGCTAATTCACGATAGAGTGTGACTGATTGTCTCGGTATCACTTAGCTAGATGGTGTTGTCATAGTCAGTTACCTCTATAGTGTGAATAAGGGCTTCCTTTTCCTTCTTGGTCCTTAGGTAATGCTCATTCTCACTTACTAAATTTCTTACAGTTAACCTGAGATGCACCATGTTGGCACAATAATTTACCAAACATTAGATTCACATAATGTTGGAAGGGAAAACATAGTGAGCACATAGGTTCCAGAGCTAAACCTAGTAGCTTTGATACCATGTGTGACATGCCCCTTATTCTACATAGTAATTTTCCTATGCTTTACCATAAATGAATTTAATCTAAATGTTAAACATATATCACTAAAAATTTCATTTCAAATAAGATAATATGCACATATGATAGCAATAAATTATCCTTATCATTTAATTCAAAAAATTGTATAATATTTCAAAAGAAATGATTTTATAATCTAAATGTACAAACTATATTTTAGTGATGTAGAAAATTGGACCTTCTTGAGAAAAGAGACAATTTCATGCATGATTAGACCTACTTTTGAGTCCCTTTACATCATTTACCCTTCAAAATAGCATTTATAGGCCCCTTAGACCCATTAATTTTGATCTAGAGGCCCGTTTTACCTGAGAAATCACATAAAACCCAACAAACAACATTTAATTATCTCATACCCCAAAAACCCACCTTCAAACAGTAGTAGTGAGACCCATTCGCGAAGGGTAGCGAATGAGTCGCCTTTGAGGAAAAATTCAAATTTAAGCGGGAATTTAATCAATTTAACTTTAATTTTTGGTGAAAGTCGGCCTCTTAGGTCTAATTAACAAGAAAATAAGGTGTTGTTGCTTATAAATACTCATTTCAAGTCATTTCACACATCTTTTTCATTATCTTTTCTTATTTTTGTCATTCCTCAAGAGCAATTCATAAAAGTAAAGCCTTCCACAACAAGTTTCATTAGCAAAAGTTGAAGTTTTAGGGCAACAAATTAGGGTTTTTGTAGGTCTTGAAGCTCACTATCTTGATCAAGATTCAACATTGCAAAGGGTTGATGATGGATGTCTATGGTGAATCATGAAGAAATCTAGGGTGAAGAGGTGCAACTAGCCACTAAATCACACCTAAGGACTTGGTTTCCTATTGATTCCATTTTCACTCTATCTTCATATTAAGGTTTTCATCTTGTTTGTTTATCATTTGCATGCCATTTCATTCTTGTTTTTCATGTGTTGTAAGGTTTCTAGGGTTTTAGATCTTACATCACACAAATCATCTTTTCATCTCTTATTCTAGATCAATAGAATAGGGTTTTTGTTATGATTCAGTCTTTCCTAGTCTTTAACACATCTAAGGCTAGGGTTTATGCAGTTTTTCCTCCATTCAAGGTTTAATTACCCAACTAGGGGTTTGACTAAGGAAAAACCCCCATTAGACAAACAATTTTGAGCTGTTTGCAGGAATTTTCTGAGATCAAAAATCGGGTTTCTGTAAGAAATTGTTGTATAGGTGTCAAGGTGCATAACAAAATATTGAAATTGCAAAAATATGAAAGTGGACTGATTCACCATGCATGGCGAATGAGTCCCTCCTGAGGTGAATATTTGAGTTAGATGCAGATCTAGGTCACCGATTGTAAGAAAACAAGTTTTGTGCAAAAAAGTCTTGATTTGGGACTGATTCACCCAAGGTGGCGAATGAGTCCCAATTAGCTCAAACTCAAGTTTCATCAATTTTCTAGATTGTTCTTCAGTCTTCTCCAGTTTTCCAGGTGCACTCATTATGAGAAACAACCTTTTGTTTAGTTAAATTTTCATTTTTGTTCATTCTTTAAAGCTTCTTTGCAAACAACATTGTGTTTTCAAACATAGCATAGATCTTATTCTTGCATTCATATTCAATCATTTAAATCATTCATTTTCATTTATATTACTTCATTTAGCTTAGATAACATCATAGATAACATAATTTGAATGAACCCTAGAGCATTTTTGGCCTAACTCTCTCATTTTAGGTGAAAAACTCTAGAAGAGCTAGAGAAGTCCTAAGAGGAAAAAATTGACGATTCATTTTGGTGAACCTGACTTTTGAGCATAACATCATTCTGATTTACATTTCTATTTGCATCTTAGGACTTCCTTACTTCATCATTTTGCATTGTTTTGCATCTTTAGGTTTCTTAAAAATTGCATTAGTGAAAGAATTATTTAGATCTCATTATTACATTGTATTTCATTCAATCATTTCAACATTCTGCATTTGCATTCTGTTTCTACATTTAACATACTTCAAAATCTTCAAAAAATGCAGAAAAATCTTAAAAAAATCCATCTCCTGGGACTCATTCACCACCTAGGGAGAATCAGTCCCTCTACAGTTCTGAATCAACATTTCTATATTTCAGTTTCCTACATTGCATCTTTCTGTTTTCTGTAATTTTCTTTCTATCATAGTTCAGTTGTTTCTGTTTTCATTAGCATAAATTTCATTTCTTTTCATGGAATTCACGGATAGTTTTAGATCTTTGAAAATTTCCTTTTCTGTTTTCATTCCTAGTTCTTTAAGATTAGATTCATCGATACATAAAGACGCAAAAACTGAAACATCAAACCATCCCTTCAAACACATGATTCAAATTCGAAACAACATATCATATAAGCCTCTTAGTAGTGATGATGTTGACAAGTTAGATGAAGTCCTTCAAGACTTCCTTTCACTCACTTCATCCTCTAATGCTTGCAATGATAAACATAAACCTCTTAATGATAAAGTTTCCCTCCAACCTTTTGCTTGTGATGACTTTGATTTGTTAGATGAAGCCCTCCAAGACTTCATCTCACATAAGCCATCCACTAAGGTTTAAGGGGACCAACTCATGATACCAAATATTACACCTTCTAATGCTTCTCTTGAACATCTTAAACCAGTTGATGACAATTTACCTCTCAAACCTTTTAGTCGTAATGATTTTCATTTGATAGATGAGTCTCTTCAAGACTTTATCTCACCCAACTCATCCACTTTGGTTTGTTGTGAAACCTCTAACATCAAGGAAGTTAATGTAATTAAACCTAAACTTATCCTTTACCCACCCCCGCATAAGCTTCACCCCTCTAATTGACCCCGATACATGCTCTACCCCCTAATACCAATGTATTGCAAAAATCTAGTAATGATACTGTTGCTCATACATAGAACACCCAAAACAACCTACAACTACCACAACCAACAACACCCTCTTTACCCTTACCAAATACACCTAGTACTCCTCATTATAGCCCACATACAAAGGAGTATGATCTTGTTGAACAATTAAAGAATACTCCCACCAAAATTTCCCTTTGGGATTTGCTTCAAAACTCACCAAATTATCACAACATTCTTCAAACTGCCTTAAAAAAAATCACAATTCCTCCTGGTACCACTTCAAATGATGTGGCAGCTCTCATTCACAAAAAGAATCTTGACATTACCTTCCATCAACATGAGCTCCCTCCTTTGGAGTTGTGTAATCAACATGATTCCTTTATGATAATTGCTCAATTCAATCGCATAGGTATCAAACATACTCTCATAGATAATGATTTTTCTCTTAATGTGTGTAGTGTGAGTCTCCATGATCAATTAGATGTTTCCAGGTCACAAATAATACCTAATTTCAACTCTATTTGAGGATTTGACAATAAAACAAAGCAACTGCTTGGGATAATTACTTTTCCTATTACGGTTGGGGTGGCTACTTTGTAGAATCCTATCCATGTCATGCCTTATGATCTTTCATATAATCTTCTTTTAGGCCGACCATGGATTCATGAGATGAATGCAGTGCCTTCAACCCTTCATCGTATCATGAAATATGTCTATAACAATCACATCTATCAAATTGAAATAGACCCCGAGACTGAAAGTTTCTTGCACCTTGAAAAATGGGTGACAAATCCTTTGAAAACATTAATTCCAACATCCAATATATACCCTCTTCAAAGTTAGAAAAATGATAAGGAATAACTATCTAAATTATTTGGTGATGATTGGGGATCCTTAGAATTGACACCCTCATTTATGGGTGAATACATACTCATGCAAAAGAAAGATGAGAAACAAGATCAACCAACAATCATGTCCACTCAAAATTGTAAACAATCTTCTCAAACATCTATCTCTTATAATTTGGATGACAATGCGACATACAGAACAAATTTTGATGAGATAGATCCTTGCCTACTCCACACAAAATGGAAAGACTTTATGGAAAAGGCTATAAATTTGTAAAAGAATTAGGCTATACTAGAAAAGGGTGTGGAAAACATAAGCAAGGTATTCGTGTCCCCGTTGAACCTAATACGCAAGAAACAAAAACTAGATTAGGAGATTTTTTTAAAATGACCAAAGCTACTCAACAACCATCCTTGACCATTAATGCTATAACATGCCACCCACAACACAAACTTACAATCAAACATCCTGATTTTCTTGATATAACTTTACCACCTTCATGGAAGTATGTTGATAGTGATGAGTCTTTGAAACAAATGTTAGGTGTTTATGATCACCCATCCTCGCTTACTTACATGAAAAACATTACTTGTGCCATGAACGTTACTAAGAAAGAAGCAAGTGATATCACTAAATAATTTTTTGAATCTGAAAGTCCTAAATCCAACGTACTCCCTTTAGGAGATACAATTGATGTGCTAATGGACCTTAATGATAAAGATAAAGTTATTAAGATTGGGAAGTGCCTTGATGATGAAGAACAAGAAGATACTACCACTTTACTTCATGATTTTCCTAAAAAAATTGCTTGGAAATATTCTAATATGCCAGGAATTGACCCAAAAATTGTGATGCATAACATTGTCCTTGCTAAAAATGATAAACCCATTCATCAAAAGATCCAAAAAATGCATCCTTACATAGCCTTGGGTGTTAAAGAGGAACTCAAAAAACTCCTTGATGCAGGCTTTATTAGACCTATTGATTATTCTCCTTGGATCTCAAATCTTGTCGCAGTTGCAAAACCGAATAATCGTATTAGGATATGCATGAATTTTTGAGACTTGAATAAAGCCTCTTTGAAAGAAAATTTTCCTTTTCCTAATATAGACATGATCATGGATTCAACTTCCAGACATAATTTTTTGTCATTCATGGATGAATTTTCTGGTTATAATCAAATCCTTATTAACCCTCAAGATCGGTATAAAACTGCCTTCACAACTATTTGGAGAACATTTTGCTGGGTTGTGATGCCCTTCGGTCTAAAGAATTTCGGTACAACATATTAACGTGCAATGAAATTAATATTTCATGATTACATTCACAAAATTTTGGAAGATTATGTCAATGATATCCTAGCTAAATCATTAACACAACAAGACAATGTAAACGTCCTTCGTACAATCTTTGAATGAATACACAAATGCAACATGCACTTGAATCCGAAAAAGTGTTTCTTTGGTGTAGATAGTGGTAAAATTTTGGGGTTTTTCATATCTCATAGAGGCATTGAGGTGGACATAAAGAAAATTGATGCAACTATTAACATGCCACCTCATTGAAGCATTTCTTAGTTGCGTATGTTACAAGGTCAAATTAAAGCTATATGTTGTTTTGTTGCATCTTTAGCCAATCACACATTACCTTTCACGCATCTCCTTAAAATGGGTGTCCCTTTTGATTTAGATGAGGATTGTAAACAAGCTTTTGAGAGTCTCAAGGAATATCTAGCCACTCGACCTGTTTTACAACCTGTTGTGCCACATAGACCATTTATCTTGTACATCACTGCATCAACCCATGCTATTGCAACATTATTGGCTCAACACGATGATCATGGTAAAGAAAACCCTATTTATTACATTAGCCTCACCTTAATTGATTATAAAACATGATATTCACCAATTGAAAAACAATGTTTGGATCTTTTATTTGCTACTAGTAAATTGTGACATTATTTACTAAATGTTGAAATAAAAGTTATCACAAAATTTGATCCACTTAAATATCTTTTCAACAAAATAGACCTCTCTGGACACTTAGCTAAGTGGGTGATGTTAACTGAGTTTGACCCTAAATTTGTTTCACAAAAGGAAATCCAAGGCCAAGCCTTAACTGATCACTTAGCTAACGCTTCTTCTCCTTTTGCTTTACCTACTCCTGATTCCTTTCCTCATGATCATGTCTTAACCACTGACATTAAATCATGGGAGTTATTTTTTTATGGATCTAAGTGTAGAACAAGTTCTAGTGCTAGAGTGATACTAATCCCACCTAATGGAAAACCTATTCCCTTATCCTATCGATTAAATTTCCTATGCACAAATAATACACTTGAGAATGAGGCTTTGATTGCAAGTTTACAAGCTGCTTTATCTCTAAATTCTAAACATATCAAGATCTTCGGTGATTCACAATTGGTCATCAAATAAATCAACGGTACATATCAAACTAAACATCACAAATTATTAAAATAAAAATATCTTATAATGATATTTTTAGAAAAATGACTCGTTCACCATTGATAACATCCCACGCAAAGATAATTGACATGCAAATGCAATGGTGAGTGTATCTTCTCTCATATCCCCACACGATTCTCCCACATAATTCACTTTCATTATCCATCCCTGTTGGAAAAAGTGCCTCAATCTTACTAGCATGAAACTCTTGAAAGGGAAAATTCGGTATGACATTCTTACTGTCTGGCCGACTAGTAGTTGTGTAACCTTATGGAATGCTCATGTCGCCAAGAAATTGCTATTGTCTTGCTGAATGGTGTTATCGTTGTGACATTTCCATCTCTTTTCGCCGACAGTTTGGTTCCTAGTGGTTGTCGGGGAGACTCTTGGCTGAAAGGTTTGCTTCGGTATGATGTCTCATCGACAAGCGATGGTATTGTTGACAGTGTTACATTCATAGTCATTGGGGAGAGGCATGGAGGCTCAGTAAGAACTCTTGGCGACAGATGTAAGTCTCGCCGATGGGTATAAACTTTGCTATGACCTCTTGGCAAAAGTGGTAGTCTCTCCGACTATTCTGTGTTCGCTATGACCTCTTGGCGATAGCGGTAGTCTTGCCGGTAGCGCTACATGTGATGATCATCGGTATGACATCTCAGTGATATGGCTTGTCTCACCAATAGTTTTGAACTCGGTGTAACCTCTTGCCGAAGGTGATGACTCTTGTCGATAGCGATGGATGTGTAATCGGTCATGTGGCATCGGGGAGACACGGTTAGTGTCTCACTGACATGCGAATACTATTTGAATTTTTTTGACCAATTGGAAGGCTATCCTACGTGGTTTGTCATTGACTAAACAGAGAAGCAAAATGGGAACCATTGGAAGTTAGACTGTTGTGGCCATTCCTATGAGGAAGTTCGAAATACCATGAGCGACATGAATACTCAGAAATTGAAGATGATGATCAGTGAGATGAATAATTTGAAGGGTGGTCAATGTGAATTCAATTGAGAGTGTCTTGTAAATGGGATGTTTTGTACAAGGTTGATCATCGAATCTGCTGCTATAAATTGACATCAGAGAGTGAAGCCCATACTCTGTATGTAATTTGTTTACTATAATACAAAGGGGTTTTTCTTGGTGTGGTGGGTTTTCTCCCGTAAGGGTTTTCCCACATAAATCGATGTTCATCTGTGTATGTTTATTTATCTTTTTTTGTTATTTCTTTCAAGTGTATCTTAATTGGACTGTAATTGAAAATTTAAAGTCACCTCTGCATTCTTCCTTGAGGTTTTGATGTTAGGAGAGTTAGTTCCGCACCTTAGCTTTCCTTACAAGTGGTATCAGAGCCTGGCCAGTTGTGTTATCCTTGTGGGTATGTTGGGTTTTTTGTGTCAATTCTATTTTAGTGGGAGTCTTGTAGAAGTTTTGGTAATTCGAATTATAGGTTAAGATGGCAAGCACGTCAGGAAAGATTGAAATTGAGAAATTCAATGGACGCAATTTTGAGTTGTGGAAACTTAAAATGGAAGATCTGTTGGTTGATCATGATATTTGAATTGTTGTGTCTGGAATGAAGCCTACAAGCATGAAGCAAGAAGATTGGGACCTTGCAGATAGAAAATCAAAGGGGTTGATAAGGCTTTGTTTAGCAGACTCTATTCTTCTGAATGTTCATGAAGAAAAGACTGCATCTTCCTTGTGGAAAAGACTGGCAACTTTTTATCAAGGAAAGTCCTTGGTGAATAAATTGTTCTTGAGGAAGAAGTTGTACACTTTGAGAATTCAAGAAGGAGGATCTGTTGCTGATCATTTGAATGCTTTCAACATGTTGATTGCATAGTTAACATCTTTGGGTGTGAAGATTGATGAAGAAGATTGATGTATGCTGTTATTATGTTCTTTGCCAGATTCTTGGGATCACTTGGTGATGGCTATTGGGAGTACAACATCCACTTTTAAGATGGAATATTTTGTTGCTTCTTTGTTATCAGAAGAGATGGGAAGTAAATCTTCTAAAATGGAAAAGGAGGCTCTTGTTGTTAGAGGCAGATCGGAAGAAAAAGGCAAGAAGAAGGACAAGAAGTCCAAATCCAAATCAAAAGGGAGATCAAAGTCTCCTAGAAAGAATTCCAAGGTGAAGTGTTGGAATTGTGGGCAACCTAGTCATGTCCGAAAGGATTGTAAAGAGGATAAAAAGAAGAAGAATTCTTCCGATAATGATTCTTCTCAGAGTGATGCCGATGCTTTCATTGCAGCCTTGGCTACACATGCATCAGATGATGTCTAGCTGATTGATTCTGGAGCATCTTTCCACATGACATCTCATAGAGATTGGTTCATGAAGTATGAAAATTACGATGGTGGAAAAGTGTATTTGGCAAGTGATTCATCTTTAGGAATAGTTGGCCTTGGAAGAGTTAGAATTCAATTCCCTAATGGAAGAGTGAAGGGAATCAATGATGTAATGCATATACCAGGTCTGGCTCGAAATCTACTTTTTGTTAGTAAGTTGAATGATATTGGAGTGCAAGTCACTTTCTCTAGAAATGGTTGCAAGATGACTAGAGGCTCAATGGTGCTAGGAAGGGGTGCTCATGTTGGTACTTTGTATAAGATGGATGCACATGTTGTACAATTCAATAGTGTCTCTGCAAAGTCACAGAAAGCTACTCATGGAGGAAAAGAGGAAAAAGTTCCTAATAGTGTAAAATCTATGGAAGTTAAACTTCCAGTAGAAAAGACTATGCTCTAGCATCATAGGATAGGCCACATTGGAGAGAAAGGTTTAAAACATTGAATAATAAAAACCTGGTTGAGGGGCTTGATGATTGTAACCTTGAATTCAAATTTTGTGAACATTGTATATATGGTAAACATCACCATGTTTCATTTAATTCCAGTCCTCACAAATCTTTTGGTTTGCTTGATTATATACATTCTGATGTTTTTGGTCTAGTGAATGTTCCTTCTTTTCTAATTCAAGGTACTATGTATCGTTTATTGATGATTATTCAAGAAGAGCATTTGTCTATTTTTTGAAAAGTAAATCGGAAGTGTTCAGTCAGTTTAAGGAATTTAAGAACCTTATAGAAAATTAGAGTGGAAGAAAAATAAAATGTTTAAGGACTGATAATGGTGGTGAGTTTTGTTATGATGATTTCGAAAGGTACTGTAAAGATCATGGGATTAAAAGACATAAAACTACACCTTACACTCCGTAGCAAAATGGAGTTGCAGAAAGGTTCAACATGACAGTGATGGAAACAGCATGAAGTATGTTGAGTAGTGCTAGCTTGGAGGAGAAGTTCTAGGCTGAGGCAGTTGCAATAGCATGTTACTTGATAAACCATTCTCTGAATTCTGCTCTTGTTGAGAAAACACCTTTGGAAGCATAGTCTAGAAAGAAGCCTTCTCTGAGACACATTCGAGTCTTTGGCTATGAGGCATATGCACATGTGTCGTATGAGAAAAGATCTAAATTGGAAAACAAGGCTATCAAATGTACTTTTATTGGTTATAGTGTTGGCATAAAAGGATACAAGCTTTGGAATCCTGATACGAAGAAGGTTCTATACAACATGAGTGTTATCTTTCGTGACCTGAAGCCTTCTATGTTGGATATGCAGTTAGAGACAAAATTAGAAAACATAAAGGATGTAGTCGAAATTCCTCTGACACTAGATAAAGAGGAATTGAAAATTTGAAAATGTATCTGAATCTAAGGAGAGCTCAAGTAGTTCTAAGAGTTCTAAAGAAGACGAACAACCTCGGCCTCGGCAAGTGAGGAGGTCAACTCGTGAAAGAAAGCAACCTTATAGGTATGGGTTTTCTTTGATAGAGTCTACTTGTTCCTATGCTTTAATTTCTAGCACTGATGAGCCTAGGACTGTGAAAGAGGCATTTATAATGTGTGATTCAAACTCTTGGTTGGAAGCCATGAATGAAGAAATTGCATCATTAGAAAAGAATGATACTTGGAGTTTGGTGTCCTTGCCTAAAGGCAGAAAAGCTGTGGGCTGCAAATGGGTATTTAAAAAGAAAATAGGTTTGGATGGTAGTGTGGAAAAGTATAAGGCGAGGTTTGTTGTGAAGGGATATTCCCAGGTAGAGGGAATTGATTATGGGGAAATTTTTTCTCCTGTAGCTAAGTTGGCATCTATTAGATTTCTTTTGTCACTTGCAACAGCGTATGACTTCGAGGTTGAACAAATGGATGTGAAGACAACACTTCTTCATGGTGATCTTGAAGAAGAAATTTATATGTCCCAGCCTGAGCACTTTGTGGAGAAAGGTAAAGAAAAACTACTTTGCAAGTTGAAAAAATCTTTGTATGGATTAAAGCAATCTCCTAGAATGTGGTACCAAAAGTTTGAAACCTTTTTTTTTTCATTGGGATTTGTAAGATCAAAATATGATCATTGTGTGTATTACAAAGCTCAAAGTGATCAAGTTCTTATTATTGCTCTCTATGTTGATAATATGTTGTTCATAGGCAATAGTAAGTTAATGATTTCTGATCTTAAGTCTCACTTGTCTGCAAAGTTCGAAATGAAAGATCTTGGTGCAGCAAGGTATATTCTAGGAATGGAAATAACCAGGGATAGGAAGAGTGGAAAACTTTGGCTCAGTCAGAGTAAGTATATTAAGACTGTTCTAGAGAGATTTTGTATGACTAATTGCAAACAGCTAGTTGTTCCAGTTTTGCAGGGAATGAAGCTATCTGTTGAAGAGTGTCCAAAATCTCCTACTGAGATGGAGGACATGACCAGTGTACCTTATGCTAGTGCAGTTGGTAGTCTAATGTATGCAATGATCTATACAAGGGAAGACATTTCCCAAGAAATGTGAGTACTTAGTCGGTTTATGGCTAATCCTGGAAGGACACATTGGGATGTTGTGAAGAGAGTGTTTAGATATCTAAAGGGCACTTTAGAATATGCATTGTGTTACCATGGAAATTTGGTTGAATCATAGAGGACTCTCAACATTTGAGGCTATGTGGATTCTGATTGGGCAGGGGACATTGATAGCAGGAGGTCCACTAGTGGATATAATTTTATGATGAATGGTGGTATAGTGAGTTGGATGAGTAAGCGGAAGGTTGTAGTCGCTTTGTCCACTATAGAGGTTGAATACATGGCAGAAACACACGCCTGTAAAGAAGCAATCTGGTTAAAACATTTGTGTTCTAACATTAGTTTTGATGCAGGGAAAATAACAATTTATTGTGATAGTTAGAGTGCTATTTTTTTGGCAAAGAATCCTACTTTCCATGCCAGGACGAAACATATAGATGTACAGTATCATTTTGTATGAGATATGGTGGAGGATGGAAAGGTCTCTTTAGAAAAAGTGGATACTCTAGAGAATGTTGCAGATGCATTGATGAACCAGTGAGCACAAACAAGTTCAGGTGGTGTTCCAGTTTGATGGGCCTTAGTACCCATGAATTTCAGTAGTTTTGTTGTGCTCTGGAGGTGTCAGTAAGATCTTCGTCAAGTGGGAGATTGTTGGAAAATGTGCCTCAATCTTACTGGCATGAAACTCCTGAAAGGGAAAATTTTGTGTGACATTCTTACTATTTGGCCAACTAGCAGTTGTGTAACCTTGTGGAATGCTCATGTCGCCAAGACATTGCTGCTATCTTGCCGACTGGTGTTATTGCTGTGACATTTCCATCTCTTTCCACCTGAGTAGATCTTTGGCTGATGGTTTGGTTCCTAGTGGTTGTCGAGGAGACTCATGGTGACTGAAGTTATCGGGGAGACTCTTGGCTGAAAGGTTTGCTTCGGTATGATGTCTCATCGACTAGCGATGGTCTCGCTGACAACATTACATTCAGAGTCATCGGGGAGAGGTATGGAGGCTTGGTAAGAACTCTTGGCGATAGATGTAAGTCTCGTCGATGGGTATGAACTTCGCTATGACCTCTTGGCGAAAGCGGTAGTCTCTCTGACTGTTCTGTGTTCGCTATGACCTCTTGGTGATAGCGGTAGTCTTGCCGATAGCACTACATGTGATGATCATTGATATGATGTCTCAGCGATATGGCTTGTCTCGCTAACAGTTTTGAACTCAGTGTAATTCTTACCGAAGGTGATGACTCTTGCTGATAGTGATGGATGTGTAATTGGTCATGTGGCATCGGGGAGACACGGTTAGTGTCTCACTGACATGCGAATACTGTTTGAACATTTTTGACTGATTGGAAGGTTGTCCTACGTGGTGTGTCATTGACCAATTAGAGAAGCATAATGGGAACCGTTGCAAGTTAGACTATTGTGGCCATTCCTGTGAGGAAGTTCGACAGACCATGAGTGACATGAATACTTAGGAATTGAAGATGATGATCAGTGAGATGAATAATTCAAGGGGTGGTCAGTGTGAATTCAATTGTGAGTGTCTTGTAAATGGGATGTTTTGTACAAGGTTGATCATTGAATCTACTATTGTAAATTGACATCAGAGAGTGAAGCCTATAATCTGTATGTAATTTTTTTACTTTATAACAAAGGGGATTTTCTTGGTGTGGTGGGTTTTTCTCCCGTAAGGGTTTTCCCACGTAAATCTGGCGTTCATCTATGCATGTTTATTTATATGTTTCTGTTATTTCTTTCAAGTGTATCTTAATTGGACTGTAATTGAAAATTTAAAGTCACCTTTGCATTCTTCCCTGAGGTTTTAACGTTAGGAGAGTTAGTTCTGCACCTTAGCTTTCCTTACAATTCCATCATGAAACCTTTGATCGATACTCTGTTAGAAGACATTTTGGCGATAACTCAAGATGCTTTGTGTGAATGGTATGATACAATATACAAATATTTGAAAGACGATACCATTCCCAAACCTACCACAACAAATACTTGAAAGCGTTTACATAAACTCGTGGCTAAATATGTAATTCTTGCAAACACATTGTCTAGAAGATCTTTTAATGGTATCCTATTATGATGTCTTAGTGATTCTGAAATCCCTTTAGTGCTCGAACAGGCTCATGTTGGTGCCTATGGAGGTCATTTTGGAGGTCGTTCATTGGTGCAAAATATTATTCATATGGGTTATTATTGGAGACATATGGAGAAGGATTGCTTCACCTACATTAAACGATGTCACAAATGACAAGATCATAGCAATTTGATCCATTCTCCTACTGCTGAGCTCTATGCCAATGTTCTTGTTTGGCCATTTTTAGTATGGGGGTTAGATCTTATTGGAAAAATTTCACCACCTTCTTCTGCTGGACATACGTTTATCATAACCACAACAGACTATTTCACAAAATGGCTGGAAGCTATTCCCCTCCATTCTACAACTGCTGAAGCAATTTGTAGTTTCATCTTGGACCACATAAATGCTCGCTTTGGACTCCCTTCTGCAATCATTTTAGATAATGGAACTCCATTTAAGTATAGCGAAGTTCAGAAATTTCTTGAAACATTCAACATTCAATATTGCTTTTGTACACCATATTATCCATAATCCAATGGACAAGCTGAAAACACTAATAAGCTTCTCGAAAAAATCCTTTAAAAAAATATCACCAAGCATCATAAAAACTGGCATACACAACTATCTTATGCACTTTGGGCTTATAGAACTAATGTTCGATCATCCACAGCAAATACCCCTTATAGCCTCATTTTTGGAACTGATGTGATTATGCCCTTGGAGTTAGAAATTCCTACTTTGCGAGTTGCTCTCTGAGATATCTTTGACGATGATACTTATACAGATCAACAATTACATCAACTTGAGATGCTCAATGAACAATGCATTAACTCTCTCTAACATCTCCAAGCTCACATCAAAAAATTACAACACAAACACAACATTCATGTCATCCTTCGATCATTTTATAAGGGAGATTTTGTTCTTATTGAAAATCAACAAAATGCTAGTGCTAACAAGGAAGATAATGATAAGTTCAGTCCTAATTGGTTGGGACCTTACATAGTTGACACCAATTATGGGTTTGGTGCTTATCTCTTAACACAACTTGATGGAACACCCCTTAGGAAACCCATTAATGCCTCTCATTTGTGTTGGTATTATCTCTAACCCCCTTTTGAATAGTATGGTTGATATAGTATTGTTGTTTAAAGTTATTTGATGTTATTCTAAATAAATTTCACATTGCTTTGTTCTTGACAACTAAATTTGTGTTTTTCTTGAACGCTAAGGTAATTATTTAAGTTCATTTTATAATTTATTTAGGCTTTATACTATTCACATTCCTATTTTGTTAAGTTAGATCCTTATCAGTGTATTTAATTTAACATATTCTTTTCTCATTATCAATGTTGTATCTATGCTAAAACTGGAATATGTTTTACACTAGATCACATCAATCTTGTTAAATCATGTTGACATTAATTAAATAATTTTACTATAATTCATTTAATTAATCACATAACATTTAACATTCACATAAAGAGCAACATCATCATAACATCCAAAGCACATGTCTATATATATATATCAAAGTTTTATATACATCTCAATATCATATACAAAGTCAGAATGGTCTGTGAGAGCTAGACCCCTTAGGACCTAGCACTCGTGATCCAGTCCCTGGACATCATGAGATAGTCATGTGTGACCGTGATCATGAAATACAGAGTCTAAGTACATACTCCAGACCCTGTAATCGACCAATAACTACAAGCCACTCGTCTACCATCTGATCCCTCTATGCTCATGTCTATGCCAGCTTTGCATTCAGTCTCTCTACCTTTGTTGAGGTCTGTGCTGACTGTAGTGCACTCTCAGCCTGACAGAGTCACCTCCTCACAGTCTCATATGCTACCCATAACATCGTGAAAGGTCTGAGTGACTCTGGCTCCTCCTCCATGATTAGTGGGGGCAGGTAGTTAGAATCCATCTCCTTGCCAATGAATGTAGGCACTATCTCTGTGGCAGCCTAATGATAGAACGCTTGCCATTCTCTCATTTCTCCTACAAGATAGACAATGTACATAATCAGTAACACATCATCATGATATATATATATATATATAAAACTAAAGCATAAATTACTAAAGGACATGCGTAAAATCAAATATCATCACCTATGTCTCTAGATGCATGAGGAATGTCAACCTCATCCTCTCTAGGGGGTGTCGAGGATGTGCTAGCCTCTCTCTGACTCTGAGTGTTGATGTTTGCTATAGCTATTGCTCGTGATCTGGTCTTGTAAGTATGCAATGACTCTCCATGCTCGTACCAATCCTCAATAGCTACCTCATCACCCTCACTTAGGGGTGGCACCTCCTTGTAATAATCATCCTCCTCATAATCCTCCTCCTCATCATCATCCTCTCCTTGATCTTGGTCCTCATAATCAAGATCAGCCTCAGACTGGTACTCATCATCAATAACATCTATAAAAATATCTGCTGGCCTATACCATACCTCCTCTACTCTCTCCTCTGGCTCATCACCCTCATCTGGTGTTGGTCCCACATCACCTATAGGGAAATCCATGGGGAACACAAGAGCTGGTTGTGCTTATGACCACCACTCCTCATGTTTGTTTGTGCTTCCGACATCATCAGCATTGGATGTTGGTGGTTGATCATGAACTAAATCCTTGAAATCACTCTTATGAACATGGTCAATAGTCATCAGAATAGTATCACCTACCCTCTAGGCACTCTGCACTAATCATCTAATGAAGGGGCATGCCCTCGGTGGTGTCTGTACCTGCCTAAACTGTCACATGACTCACTCATAATAGAATGGTCATACAACATAGTCATGCCTCCCAGCTAGATACCTATCCATATACATCCTCCTTAGCACTCCTTTAGGATCTGGACATTGTAGCATGAGTAGATAAGGTCTCCAAAGGATCTCATCCTCCTCCAACCGATCTCACCCTCCAAAAGTGTAAATCTCCATACTGCCACAAGCATAACAAAGGATAGTCAAATGCTTGTGGGTAACCTACAGATATAGTACAAGGGTATCTGATAGGCCTGGTACATGTGATATGCTCAAGGCATCACACCTAGAGAAGTGTGCAATGGACCATATTTTTTATCTCTCAAGATACAAACTGACCAAGATCATAATGCAAGTGTGCTAGAATGCAGCGGCCCCAAGCATAGACTATCCTCTACTCATACATGCCTCGTATCAAGTGTACCAATCCCCCATCCAAGTGTGTCACTCATCCATCTAGATTGAGAACCAGTGCCACTGTATGCATCATAATCCATCTAACCATAGGAGCTCATGAATACAACAGCATTGCAGCTTTATTTTTGCTCTAACCCTCTCATCATGTATCGATCCACCTAGAAAATACTGCATATTTCTCTTATTCTCTTAGAATGGATGATCCCCCCATAAATATACCCTCTCTCCTTGAATGGGAACTCAGAGAATGTGGTGTACGTCCTCAAGGATGATCATCATTTCCCCAGTGGGAAGATGAAAGGTACAGGTATCAACATCCCAATGCTCGCACAAAGCCATAAGCATGGTGTCATGGCATCTCATAGGCAGCATAAGATATGCCCAATAGATACCCATTGACTTTAAATGCTCTACCTCTACCGTTGATAGTGTTGGTGCATGATCTCTCAAGAATGTGAGTTGTCTTCCCCCTAGCCACTCTCATGATTGAGTGGGGACCTATCAAAATCAACACAAAATGCTCTGAATTTCATCTCATATCTTCAATTTTCACATATTTCATCATGCAAGTGTACTAAATTCAATCTAGTGTGCTTATCTAATGGCCCTAGACACTTTAGAACCCTTTTTAGACATTTCACAAAGAAACGAGACACTTCACGATGAAATGGGACACTTTGTGAAATTTTTTCCAAGAACCCTAAATTGACCTGTCCATGCATAAAAATCATTAAATTATTATAAAATTACAAGGTGAAAGTTACAGAATCGACTCACCTCATGATGCAACTCACCGTGTGTCACTTGCTCCCGAAGATCATCCATCCACGAAGGTGTGTAATCCTATCTACTCAGCATGTTCTTCTCTGACTCATCACTCTCAAGCTACAAGAAGGTAAAATGAATAGTAAGTGACAAGTTACTTTCATCTACTTCTTTTAATCACTTTTCATCTCTTTTTACTTTTACACATTAACATATGGTTATCATCTTTTCAAGAACTCATAATGTAGCCATTCTTCAAATCAACATAACGAGAGCTAGGGTAATCTATTTTTGACGTTGTTTGATGTGTTGAAATCGAGATTCTACAGTCAAAATCATCATTCATCTATTGTTATGTGGCATGGTACTTGGAAATTCCCAATGATGCAATGTTTCTTATTCAATTTGGCTAGATTGCTACCTTGATTCCACCTCCGTAAAGCAAGCGGAATCAAAGGGGGGCATACATCTACCCTCGAATTGGATTCCTAGGAGTTAGATATAAGGATTTTTAGGAAATTAATGAATGTGTGTTGCAGTCTGATGTAGTTCCTAATGTTATGGTTGTGCAGATAACTACATTGGGAGCTTCATTCTCTTTTCTTTTCAATGAGTATCCTTTTATGTAATAAGGTGCATTGTTTAGAGTCCTTTAGCTTACATATGCACATAGAGTCATATGGGCGCTAAAGTGGGGGCTAAATGTGCCATAGAAAATTGGACCCTCTTGAGAAAAGAGATAATTTCACGCATGATTAGACCCACTTTTGAGTCCATTTACATCATTTAACCTTCAAAACAACATTTATAGGCCCCTTAGACCCATTAATTTTGATCTAGAGGCATGTTTTACTTGATAAATCACATAAAACCCAACAAACAACATTTAATTATCTCATACCCCGAAAAACCACCTTCAAACAGCAGTAGTGGGACCCATTCGCCACCTTGGGTGAATGAGTCCCCTCTGGTGGGACCCATTCGCCAAGGGTGGCGAATGAGTCCCCTTTGAGAGAAAATTCAAATTTAAGCAGGAATTTAATCAATTTAACTTTAATTTCTACTGAATGTCTACCTCTTAGGTCTAATCAATGGGAAAATAAGGTGTTGTTGCTTACAAATACTCATTTCAAGTCATTTCACACATCTTTTTAATTATCTTTTCTTATTTTTATCATTCCTCAAGAGCAATTCATAAAAGTAAAGTCTTCCACAACAAGTTTCATTAGCAAAAGTTGAAGTTTTAGGGCATACAAGTTTGGTTTTTGTAGGTCTTGAAGCTCACTATCTTGATCAAGATTCAACATTGCAAAAGGTTGATGATGGATGCCTATGGTGAATCATGAAGAAATCTAGGGTGAATAGGTGGAACTAGCCACTAAATCACACCTAAGGTCTTGGTTTCCTATTGATTCCATCTTCAGATTAAGGTTTGTATCTTGTTTGTTTATCATTTCCATCTCATTTCATTCTTGTTTTTCATGTGTTATAAGGTTTCTATGGTTTGAGATCTTACATCACACAAATCATTTTTGTGTTGGACTTGTCATTGCACCAAAAGATCGACGTTTCAATGCCCGATACAAGCTTCGGTTAAGAACCATAGGAGGTGGTTAGACCATGTCAGAAACCCAAGCGTTAGTGTTGCAAGGAAGACCAAGGGTCACACCTCACAACACTTTGCATCTGTTATTATAGATCAATAGAATAGGGTTTTTGTTATGATTCAGACTTTCCTAGTCTTTAACACATCTAAGGGTAGGGTTTATGCAAATTTTTCTCCATTCAAGGTTTAATTACCCAACTAGCGGTTTGACTAAGGAAACCCCCCATTAGCCAAAAAGTTTTGAGCTATTTTTTAGGAATTTTCTGAGATCCAAAATCGGGTTTCCATCAAAAATTATTGTACAAGTGTCAAGCTACAAAACAAAACTTTGAAATTACAAAAATTTGAAAGTGGACTGATTCACCATGCATGGCGAATGAGTCACTCCTGAGGTGCAGATTTGAGTTAGATGTTGATCCAGGTCCCCAACTATCATAAAACAACTTTTGTGCAGAAAAGTCTTGATCTGGGACTGATTCGCCCAAGGTGGCGAATGAGTCCTAGTCAGCTCAAACTCAAGTTTCATCAATTTTCTAGATTTTTCTTCAGTCTTCTCCAATTTTCTAGGTGCACTCATTAGTCTTGCATTCATATTTAGTCATTTAAATCATTCATTTGCATTTATATTACTTCATTTAGCTTATATAACATCATACATAACATACCTTGAATGAATGCTATAGCATATTTGGTCTAACTCTCTCCTTTTAGGTGAAAACCCTAGAAGGGCTAGAGAAGTCCTGTGAGCCAAAAATCGACGGTTCAATCTTCCATCTTTCAAAGAAATAGATACAAGTTACATACATTTCTCATCTGAGCTTCATTGGCACTAGAAATCAAAATCATCCAGGAATTCCCCTTTCAGATCTTGGCTAGCTGACTAAGAGGAGAAGCACCACTCAAGCACTTTTTTGCCATCTAAGGACTTATTATGATCCCCTACACATCTACCACATATGGTAAGATGGCCCTACCCTTCGACGAAGAGCTTTGGTGAAGAAAACACAAAATAATAGCCTTTATTGACCTAGTTTTTTTTCCTACATAGCTGGTGTTAGCTCTCAAAAATGCAGGCAAGATACCTCAAGAGGCTGCCAATCTCTTGATACACTTCAGGGTAATAGAAAAGATCAAAATAATTCAACCTTCTACACTTTAGGTGCTGCAAGACCTGGGTGGGTGTACCTCTCTGAATGGTGCAAACTTAATTTGTGATAATCTTCTTAAAACAATTTGTTCACATTGGAAATGGGAGGTGAACAAATGAAATCCAACTTGAAAAGAGTAACAATATTCTGATCTGAATCTTAAAATGAATGCTTGACTAATAGATGTAAAGAAAACTGAATAAGTTCAAATAATGAAGCGCATAGACTAGTGCCTTGTTGGGTATGCAGAGTCAAATGAGATCAAGATGAGCAACACTTCTGAGAAAATTCAAGTTATCTGGCATAGATTATGCTTACAACTTGTATAAATATGCAAGAATGTGATTACTAAGCTCTACTTGAATAATCCAATCGAATCTCACTGATTACTATGATTAACTGAAAGGATTTAGTCTTTACTTGAAAGAACCAATCAATCGATCACACAAGTGTAGCAAATGTGCACTGATAAATTGAATATAAACTTATCATATCAATTTAAACAATCAGAAAGAAATCATCTTGGAGACAACTTAGCAATTCTTTTATTTAATTCAATAGATAACTAATACCAAACATGTGCAGCAACATCAATTGACATTCATAAATACCTCCATTTTAGAACATGCATCACAGTCTCTGATTTGATAAATTTATTGTTCTGTATCCATACAATTTTCCTACTATATCAAATAATTCATAGCTCGTCCCTTTTTACAATTGCCAAAATGCCTATTTATACACAAGCATTTGAAGAAAATATCATATTGAGATCACATGTCAGCCCAACACAAAATTCAGGCTCCAATCGAGCTGGCAAGCAACGGTCATCCAAGCAGATACATGTCGTCCCTGATGTTTTAAAATTTTGTTATCACCTGCGAATAGTCGGCGAGACAAAACAAAAGGTATGCCAAAGGAAAAATAATGTCAATTGTTAAACATCCCGCGCGCTTGTATTTTGCTTTCACCAAGACTGTCGACCGTCGGGGAGATGTCATAGAGACTACCAAATGTTATGTCGATATGCATTTCATTAATGCGTTTACCAGTCACCAAGACATGAGCATATCTCTCACCGATGCGCTCCCTTTGCTTTACTCATAGTCGTCGTAGCTCTCTGACATCGTGAAGACCTCTTGTAGATTGTCCAATGCTTCACCGAAAGCCTCGTGATCAAACTATGTGTCACTATGAGATTCTACTTGTTACACTGAAGACAAGAAACATTTTCTATTCCTTTGTGTTTTGCTGTAGCTCATTCGGGTTGGTGAGATGTCACTTAGACCATTCAGTGTCTTACCAAGAACCCCCTTTATTCATTGCATGTCGCCGTGACTTACAATTTCTCCTACCGATGAGCCCACTTGTCTTATGTATGTCGCTGAGACATTTCAACTTCGGGGAGAAGTCCCATAGAATTTATTGAGCTATACCGAAAGCTTTAGGATTACACCATATCGCCAAGAGAGTTCCGATCTCACACCGACATCCTTTTGTTTTCCATCCGCGAGACCAAAGGTCACTCACTGAGACCTTACAACAATCACCCCAACCTATACCAATATGCTCATATTCTTTCGCCACCGATCGGCGAGACTAGAGTGAACTTACGCCGAAAGAAAACCATTCGTTAAACATTGTGAGCAAGACCCGACCTTTTTGCTATGACCATACCCCGATAAGTTTATTTCTCACCTAAAGTCATTTGGAAGAAAGCCTTGCATCATCGGTGAGACAAATGATACTCGCTAAGACCTCCCACCGTAGACCTTAACATATGTCGAAGGGATCCCATAATGTACCTGTCGCTGAGACATCTTAATTTCAGTAAGACACTAACCCGACCACCTGACTCCCACCGAATGGTGCCTGCAAGGAAATATTGATCGCTGTGACATCAAATGAGTCTTGCTAAAAGGCAACACAGACTCATGCTAGCAGAAAATGTGCAATGGGTCGAGGAGACAAAAGTATTCTCACGCCGATATGAACCAGAATGTAAAATATGCATGACCCAACGAATTCAATGGAACAACATGGCAAAATATGGGTGAAATATGCATACGGTAGGACCAAATCCAGAAATTTATGAGTGAAAACATATGTAAAAACATCATATTTTTACAGTCCCAATAGTGGCTCCATCTGGGGATGAATGATTGTGAGATCATTGCAAGGATCCAGAATCTTGGGTTAGCAGACCAGACAAAAATGATGAACTAGTGAGCAGCAATGGAATGAATGGTAATGGAAATGAATGCAAAGTGGAAGTGAATGCAAAACGAATGCAAGATGGAGGTGAATTGAAAATGAGAGTGAAATGGAGATGGGAAAAATCCTAGACTGTTGTGCATGGAAAATAATTTTAAAGAGGATACACAAGAGTTGTCCATGCACTGGCAACCCTTAATCCTCTGTGCTGCTCAAGAGAAGAAAAGCTTCAAGAATTGCCCATGAACAGGCAATTTCTGATCTTCACCAGTCATGTTCTGTAGATAATATGAGGCCTCACCCTTCTTTCCAGCAACAACAAAAGGTCCTAGCCAAAGAGCTTCAAATTTACCATGCTTTCCTTTCTCTTGACACATTGCATTCCACATCAGTACCTAGTCATTCTCTTCAAATTTTCTATCCTTTGCCTTCTTGTCAAATAGATACTTCATCTATGTCTATAACTTCATGTTTTGACTTTGAGCCTCTCTCCTTACCTCATCAAGTTCAGCCAATTGCTCCATTTTGTTCTCCATAGGCTCAAGAACTTCCAAATATTTCTGTAAGACAAACCTGTAGACTGGTAACAAATTCTGCAAAGGCATTCTGGCTTGTGATCCATACACCAATTCAAATGGGGATTTTCCAATTTCCTTTTTCACAGTGATCCTATTAGCCCACACAGCCAGTTTTAATATTGAATCCCAAGCCTTCTTGTTCTGTACTAACACTCTCCTTATAATCTTCAAAAGACTCTTATTGATGGACTCTACTTGACCATTGGCTTGTGGATGATAAGGGGCTCCATAAGAAATAGTAATACCATACTTACCACAAAAGCTTTTGAATTCATCTGATCTGAAGCACATCCCATTGTCTGTGATTATCCTCAATGGTGTGCCAAATTTGGTGATAATGTTGTCCATCAGGAAATTAGTCACTACCCTACTTGTGGCTTGCTTAGTTGGGATTGCCTCTGCACACTTAGTAAAATAATCAGTGGCAACTAATATCCACTCGTGTCCTCCACTTGACTTTTCTTGTATTTCTCCAATGAAATCAGTTCCCCATTGATGGAAAGGGGCATCAGCCTGCAAGGGTCAAAGTGGCAAAGCACCCTGATACTTCAGTTTTCTAGAAAACTTTTGACAAGCCTCACATCTTCTCACATGTGTAAAGGAATCATTAAAAACCTTTGGCCAATAATAACTTGCCCTGAGAATTTTGTGTATAGTTTTCTTTGTTGAATAATGTCCTCCACAAACTCCTTCATGCATTTCACTTAAAACATGCTTGGCCTGTGACTCATCCAAACATAATAATAACATGCCATCTTTATTTTTCCAAAACAAATCTCCATCCATGAAAACATACTTTTATTCTTGCAACTTCAAAGTTCTCTTTTGGCTGTCATTCAATCCATCTGGACACTTCATATATTTAAGGTAATGTATAACATCAGTATACCAAGGAGTGTGTTCAATGCTTGCAATTGCAGCCCCTTCTTCAACATTGCAGATCTGATTTGCCTCAATATTAGTTTATGTCATCAGCCTAGCCAAGCCTTGACCTCTTACTAGCTTAGTGATCTGTATCTCCATGTCAAACTCTTGAATCTTGTTGATCCATCTGCATCTTTTCCCTGTAACTTCTAATTGTGTTAAAATTTCTTTGACATCAACATGAGGCACATAAGCAATCACCTTCGCTCCAACAAGATATGGTTTGAATGCTTTTGTGGCCTTTACCAATGCAAAGGCCTATTTTTCCATTATGTCATACTTCAATTCAGACCCCTGTAATGATTTACTAAAGAAAGACACAGGTTGTTCATAACCACCTTCATTTCTCTGTAACATAACAACAGCAATAGTATGCATTGAGGCAAATGAAAAAATCTGAAAAGGCTTTGTAAAATCTGGAGACTTAAGAACAGGAGCCTCTTTGATAGCCCTTTTGATAGACATAAAAGCATCCAAAGCTTCAGCAATCCAATCCATTTTTTGTCCTTTCTTCAACATTTTTGATATGGGCTTAATGATCTCAGCAAAATTAGAAACGAATCTTCTGACAAAATTAATTTGTCCAAAGAAAGATTGTATTGCTTTGACAGTTTTGGGAATAGGAATTTTATCAATAGCTTCCACCCTCTCAAGATCTATTCTAATTCCCTCTTTTGAAACAATATGCCCCAAGAGCTTACCCTCTGTGACTGCAAAATGACATTTCTTTGGATTTAAACTAATACCATATTCAAGAGCTTTAATAAATACATTTTCAAGATGTTGCACATGATCTTCAGCCTTCTTCGAATAAGCAGTCAAGTCATCTTGATACACCACCATGATAACATTAATAAAATCAGCAAATGCTACATCCATGGCTCTTTGGAAAGTCACTCCAGCATTAGTGAGACCAAATGGAATTCTTATGTATACATATGTTCCCCAAGGGGTTGTAAATGTTGTTTTATATTGCTCAAATTCCTTGACTTTAACCTGGTTGTATCCTGAAAACCCATCCATCATGGATAACAACTCACAGCCTGTCACCTTATGCAATATTGCCTCCATGTTGGGTAGAGGATAATTATCTTTGAGAGATGCCACGTTCAGATTTTTGAAGTCCACACACAATCTGATATCACCATTCTTCTTTCTTATAGGAACCAAATTAGAAACCCATGTTGAATGCCTGATTGGTTTGATAATTCCTCCATCTTTGAGCTTTGTCAATTCTTCTTGCATTTTAGGCTCTAGTGTTGGATTTATAGGCCTTTGCTTCTGTCTAAAAGGCTTGGCGTATGGCTTCAATTGTATTTCATGCTGAAATAAATCTTCCCTGTATGCTTTCAGATCCTCATAAGACCAAGCAAAAACATGTTTATATTTTCTTAATAATTCAATCAGCATTCTTCTAATTGTAGGGCTGATCTTCTTTCCAATGTATACCTTTCTTGGTGCTATTTCAATCCCCAAGTTAATCTCTTCAACAACGTCCTTTCTGACTGGTGTTTGCTTCATAAGGGACTGATCACTTATGTCATACACCCTTTCTAGTGCCACTAATCCTTTAGGAAGCTTGTTTGTTTTGAGCTACAAGATCTCCTTGCCAAACACAGTTTGTTTCCCATCTACTTCCTCAACAAAAGCATTAAAATCAATTTCCTGGGCCTCATATTGATCTATACAATGAAGAAACTTCAAAATATCAGCATCATCATTGAAGACCTACCAACTATAAACATTATCAAGAACAGCAGGCCTTGTCTTGAACTCAATTTGTGATACCCCAACCAATGTGATATCATCTTTTTTCAGTGCCACATTTGCTAAAAAATGAGCTATTATGTTCTTTGATCTGTCAATCCATTCAATTGAAAATGCATCAAATAATTATAAAGCATTCCTATACTATTTTAATCTTTTGTGTTTTGCTGCATATTTTGATTTGATCTATGAAACAACCAACTCAAAATTGCCCAAAATAGCCAGCAACTTAATCTTGTGTTTCACAGCTATGTTCAAGCCTGTCAATAAAGCTTCATACTCTACCACATTGTTTGTACATTCAAATGCCAACAAAAATGAATATTTAAAAGTAGTACCTTCAGGGGAAACAAAAACAATCCCAACGCCATTACCTTCTTAGTTGCATGCTCCATCGAAATACATCTTCCATACTTCATTACAGCTTTGTGCCACGTGCTTTTCAATTGGATCACTATTAGTTAATTATGGCTGTGCCAGTTCAATCTTAAAACTTCCAAGATAAACATCATAGAAACAATTAATTTGATCTTGAGGCACATAATCAACAAGCTGGTTCATTCTTGGCTCTCTATATAACTTGACTTCCTAACCATTTACTGGGATTGCAACATAAGACAAATCAAATTGAACGTTTCCACCAACAGTTGTTATCCACTGCCTTGACAAAAGCATCCCGAATTGAGGAGTATCAATGACTATTATATCTATATTATAAGCCACCTGTGGATAAGTAGCTAGTTTGACTTCAACACCTCTCATAATTCCTACCACAGGTACAGGTCTTTTATCCATTGAATAACACTTCCCTTCATATGTATCAACACACAAGCCTAGGTGCTTCATTACTCCTACTGGCATAATGTTTATAACAACACCAAAATCTATCATGCAGTTCCTCAGCAATTTATTATTTATAAGCAATGTGGTGAAGAAAAGATCCACTTGTGGGGAAGTTGTTAAAACATCACCCAAATAGACTTCTGATTTATTTAACTTTTCCTGCCTATTGACTTCTTCATAATTCATATATTTTTCATTTCCATTTGTAATCAATTGAACAACATTATCTCTGTACTCCTTAATTTTCATCAATTCAAGTAGTGGAACATACATTTTTACCTAGGATAATGCCTGTATGAATTCAAAAGAGGAGCTCTCCATCTTAACAGTCTTCTTCAGTTCTGATGTTTCTCCCTTGTTTTCTTCTTTTTCTTTTTTATTAGGCTGATCAGACTTTTGCATCTCCTTGTGTAATTCTTCAACTTTCTGCTTTTGGACAGGCTTCTCTCCATTTTTACCAGGCTGTTTATTTTCTATATTTTTCATAAGTTCTTGCATTTCTTTCTGATCTTTCATAAAAATTCCCCTAGGCACGCCCTCCATCTCATTTACTTTTCTATTTCTCAACCACTATTTACTTCTTGCTTCTTCAACTGCTGCAATAGTGAGTCTTTCTATTTCTTCTTTGGTGAGTTTTCTAATATTACTTTAAGTAGGCGCCTCATCAGAATGTGGCTCAATATAATCCTCCTCACAATCTTCTTCAAAGTCATAGAAGATATGTTGTTCAGCCA
Organism: Sequoia sempervirens; assembly: GCA_007258455.2. Lineage (NCBI taxonomy): Eukaryota > Viridiplantae > Streptophyta > Pinopsida > Cupressales > Cupressaceae > Sequoia > Sequoia sempervirens. The sequence goes on from VDFB02047230.1 coordinate 297,245,885, forward strand.
TATGGATGTTGTACTTCTAATTTGAAACATCATATTCATAACCTTCATCCTCAGAAGATGAATACTCCTTCTCAGCATGGTAAAAGGTATTTGAAGTCAAGTAGACCTTGTGATCTTCTCCATTATTTTCCATCAACATTCCCTCTTCTTGCATCCTTTGAGCTACAACACAATAGTCTAGAGAATGTGACTGATTACAAACTTCACAAAAGTAATTATTACTCACCATGTAAGTACCTTTCTTGCTCAATGGATCAGGAGTTTCTTTGTTTCTGGGCCTAGCTGATATAGGTTTCCCATCTTTCCAGTCTGTATTGTAAGGAATATCATGCAGTCTTGGCCTTTCATTCCTATTCTCATTTCTGTATGTATTTTCTTGTCTGTATTGATAATTATTGTTTTGCTGAGGAGGCCTCAGATTGTCTCTTTTATTAGTTATACCAACAGCCTTCCTGTTGTTTTCAATTGTCAAAGCGATCTTCTGTGCTTCAACTAGATCTCTCGAGGATCTACTTCTTAGTTCATACCCTATCTTAGGATCAAATGCATTTAAATAAACACTGAATGCAATAGAATCTGGCAACCTTGATCCAGGAGGTACTTTAGTATGCAACTTGTTGAATTTTCGGTTGAAATCATAAATTGAATCATTCTGATTTTTCTGAATTCTCATTAATTCATGAAGAGTTGAATTTGGAGCATTTTGATTCCCATATTTCTCTAAGAGTTTGTCTTGAAATGCTTGGAGAGAATTAATTGACAATGTTGGCAGGCTGTTGAACCAATCCCTGGCATCTTCAAGAAGTGACATCATGAACAACTTCATGTGTAAATCTTCATAAGGCATATCTATGTCCTAAATGAAAACATTAAAACTCCTTAAATGTTCTTCAACTGTGATTGCATTACTCCTTGTAAATTTGGGCACCATATTCCTCCAACTGCCATCCATAGGGTAAGGATACAACTGAAAACTAGCTAAATCAAACTGTTTGATCATGGTTGCATGCTGGTGAGGGGGAGGGATAGGCGGATGTTGATACTGATGCATGTGATTATTGTACTGTGCATTATGATGTGGGATATAATGCTAACCAGGAGGTGGATACATACCTGTATGTTGTGTGGGAATGTGAGGTGGACGATTTGGCTGCTTGTAGTGATTCCCTATCTAATTTTGAGGAGCATTTTGTTGATTGGAGGGCCCTGCGCTAGGATCACCTTGCTTGTGAGGTGAGACATACTTTGGGCCACCAGCCGTCTGATCAGTAATTTGGGCTTTCTGCAATTTAGCCTCTAGTTCCTTTATCTTCTTCTCTTTCAATTCAAACTGTGCTTTTACTTCATCAGGAATCGAGAGCTCATGGTTTCCTTTAGGAGTTTCATGATTACCCTCCATCCTTTGATCATATTCATGCTGAATTTTGAGTCGTTCAAGCTCAAGTCTAGCTTCAAACTCAACCTATTTCTAAGAATTGTGAAAAGGAAAAGGATTTCTTTGATCATCAAGGGTACAAAGTTCTACACGTTGAATCATCTATCCATGTATCAAAGCAATTATATGTTTCACCCTGTGCTCTTAGTGCTTTACCTTTGTTTGTTATGCACATGTCCTCATTTATGCCTTTTTCCTTATCAGCTCTGTCATCTTTATGTGTCCACTTACTGCTACCAACAGGAGCTCTAGTATGACCTCCCCTGTACTGAGATCTTCTTCCATTCATGATGAATAGCTAAAAAAATTATGATAGAGTTGCCACTCACTTTTATCAAAAAATGAGAAAAGGTTTGATACTTTTTATTCCCATCGGAGTCTATGCAAGATTTCTGACTCTATGATTAATGCCTTGATTCTGATTGTTCCCTAGTAGAGTCACCAATTTGTTAGCTCTCAAAAACGTAGGCAAGATACCTCAAGAGGCTGCCAATCTCTTGATATGCTTCAGGGTAACAGACAAGATCGAAATAATTCAACCTTCTACGCTTTAGGTGCTGCAAGACTTGGGTGGGTGTACCTCTCTGAATGGTGCAGACTTAATTTTTGATAATCTTCTTAAAACAATTTGTTCACATTAGTAATGGGAGGTGAACAAATGAAATCCAACTTGAAAATAGTAACAATATTCTGATCTGAATCCTAAAATGAATGCTTGACTAATAGATGTAAAGAAATCTGAATAAGTTCAAATAATGAAGCGCGGAGACTAGTGCCTTGTTGGGTATGCAGAGTCAAATGAGATCAAGATGAGCAACACTTCTGAGAAAATTCAAGTTATCTGGCATAGATTATGCTTACAACTTGTATAAACATGCAAGAATGTGATTACTAAGCTCTACTTGAATAATCCAATCGAATCTCACTGATTACTGTGATTAACTGAAAGTATTTAGTGTTTACTTGAAAGGACCAATCAATCGATCACACAAGTGCAACAAATGTGCACTAATAAATTGAATATAAACTTATCATATATATTTAAACAATAAAAAAGAAATCATCTTGGAGACAACTTAACAATTCTTTTATTTAATTCAACAGATAACTGATACCAAACATGTGCAGCAACATTAATTGACATTCATAAATACCTCCATTTTAGAACATGCATCACAGTCTTTGATTTGATAAATTTATTGTTCTGTATCCATACAATTTTCCTACTATATCGAATAATTCATAACTCGTCCCTTTTTACAATTGCCAAAATTCCTATTTATACACAAGCATTTGAAGAAAATATCATATTAAGATCACATGTCGGCCCAGCACAAAATTTGGGCTCCAATCGAGCTGGCACGCAACGGTCATCCAAGCAAAGACATGTCGGCCCTGATGTTTTAAAATTTTGTTATCACCTGCAAACAGTTAGAGAGACACAACAGAAGGTATGCCAAAGGCAAAATAACGTCAATCGTTAAACATCCCGCGCACTTGTATTTTGCTTTTTCCAAGACTGTTGACCGTCAGGGAGAAGTCATAGAGACTACCAAATGTTATGTCGATATGCATTTCATTAATGCGTTTACCAGTCACCAAGACACGAGCATATCTCTCACCGACGCGCTCCCTTTGCTTTACTCACAATTTTCATAGCTCTCTAACATCGGGAAGACCTCTTGTAGATTGTCCAATGCTTCACTGAAAGCCTCGTGATCAAACTATGTGTCACTATGAGATTCTGCTTGTTACACTGAAGACAAGAAGCATTTTATGTTCCTTTGTTTTTCGCTATAGCTCATTCGGGTTGGTGAGATGTCACTTAGACCATTTTGTGTCTTACCGAGAACCCCCTTTATTCATCTCATGTCGCCGTTACTTACGATTTCTCCTACCGATGAGCCCACTTGTCTTATGTATGTCGCTGAGACATTTCAACTTCAGGGAGAAGTCCCATAGAATTTCTCGGGCTATACCAATACTTTAGGATTACACCATATCGCCAAGAGAGTTCCGATCTCACACTGACATCCTTTTGGTTTCCATCCACGAGACCAAAGGTGACTCGCCGAGGCCTTACGGCAATCGCCCCAACCTATACCGATATGCTCATATTCTTCCACCACCGATCGGCGAGACCATAGTGAACTTACGCCGAAAGAAAACCATTCGTTAAACACTATCGGCAAGACCTGACCTTTTTGCTATGACCATACCCCGATAAGTTTTTTTCTCACCGAAAGTCATTTGGAAGAAAGCCTTGCATCGTCGATGAGACAAATGATACTTGCCAAGACCTCTCGCCAAAACCTTAACATACGCCGAAGGGATCCCATAATGTACCTATTGCTGAGACATCTTAATTTCGGTAAGACACTAGCCCGACCACCTGACTCCCGCCGAATGGTGCCTGCAAGGAAATATTGATCGCTGTGACATCAAATGAGTCTTGCCGAAAGGAAAAACAAACTCATGCTGGCAGAAAACGCGCAATGGGTCGGGGAGACAAAAGGATTTTCACGCCGATATGAACCAGAATGTAAAATATGTATGACCCAATGGATTCAATGGAACAACATGGCAAAATATGGGTGAAATATGCATACGGTAGGACCAAATCTAGAAATTTATGAGTGAAAACATATGTTAAAACATCATATTTTTATAGTCCCAATAGCTGGAACTTTACCATATGACTTATCTATATTCTATGTGTATGATAATCTCATACTAGCATGCTAAAAGGTAACACAATGAACTGATAGTGTAACTAGTGGTGAATTACACCACTTTGACTAAATTATTCATCACCCAGTACTTCAAGTGGATGTCACATGCTCATTCACCATTCTAACTCAATTTGTTAAGACCAACCATATTCTATGAATAGGAAATTCCCTCCATTCGATAACCTATAACTCCAGGATCAACCTATATACACTAAGTTCACTAAGACTCCTCTAATAGGTTTAACATGTGTTTCCATACCCACCAAATCAAACTAGCTTAAGATATAAAGACTCCACTCAATTGAGTGCTTAATACTATATATACACACCCACTCCTAAATATGGAGTATGTACAATAACTCAAGCAATAGATAATCCAATCTATAACAAAAAATGACTTTCAATTTCACAAATGCTAAAAAAATTCTTCCCCTAAAATCTTATTACTTTTCCAAACAACAAATCGGTGATATATAATCATTCTAAAATCAAACAATCATAAGAGAGTAAGATTCAACTTGCATGCTAGTATAAAGCTCTAATTGATCTAGCTGGTTTCCAATCCTAGCCTGCTCAAATCATCTTGCAACTTGACAACAAATTACTTCCACTCTTCCCAAATACACTCACAAATTGTCACAATAAATATTTTTCAAAATCACCCTCTAACTCTCTCACAAAACTTAAGAAAAATAGAGAAAATTTCAAGAAATAAAAGAATAGTGCAGATATGTGTCCCTTTGAGGTAAAAAATGCCTCTATTTATACAAAAAATCAGCATCTACAAGCTAGAAAAAAGGTAAATGAATCAACACTTCTCAGCTTATATGATTCTACTCAACTTGGTAAAAAAAAGGTGGCATATTTCAAACTTAATACTTAGCAAAATAGTACATCAGTCACTTCATTCTTGGACAACAAGAATGCATATTAAGACATGCAAGGTAAATAACCAAGTAGGTCGACTCTATTCATGCCAGCTTCTACTTGACTTATTCTCCAATTTACTTTGGTTTTCATTGCTGGACTGAGCCCATAATACAGAATTATAATGCAATGCAGTTATTCATAATTTTTCACCACATAAACTTCTTGTGTATTGTTGGTGGTTGCAGATTTAAGACCATGTCAAATTTTTTAAATGCATTTCAAATAGCTTTCAATACTCTATTATATTGTGTTCCATTTGCAAGCATAGCAATTCATGATGAATGTCTTTAGTGCTACCTTAGTGTGTGCTCTTTATTGCCGCACCAAACATTATATGTGCGCTATATACTATAGTCTATATAGTATGAACTTTGGAATTTATAATATCGGTTCCTTACATGTAAACATCACTTATTCAAACATTAGAATATATCAATAATATATATATATATTCATTGTATATATTCCATTATACATATATACATATATATATAAATAACTTAACATGTTATTTTATATATTTATATATATGTATATATATACATGTATATATATATATCAACTCATATGATTATAAATATACATCATTCGATATTCGAATGCACAAACTTATATCCATTTACTATTCAAATTAATATTGCACATGTATATATAAACATATATACATATGTATATATATAACATTTCCTTCAAACATACATAAAAGCAATAATATTGACTAACATATACACTCAATATATATATATATATATATATATATTCATGTCATTTTATCCATTTGATGTTCCTGTGCATATGGGTAATTCACCCATAAGCATGTGTAGGTACATCTATCTACATATACTTATGCACGTAATTACTCATGTGTATGGTTTCATTGTATACATGCATATATGTATGTATAGATAAATCTTATGTATATATCTCATTGATTGTACTCTTAAAGAAGTACTCATAAATACAAAGAAACTCAAACCTCTTAATTCAAGCATGACCTCACAATCAAACAAAACTTCTCCTAAAAAATCAAACCAAGGTATCTTACCTTTTTCTCAAACCTATTGACTTGACTATTCTAAAATTGAGTGTGTGAAAGCTTAGTTAGAATCTTTAAGGGTTTCCATAACAAAACTCTTCTCCTAAGTGATATTTCCCCTCCCTTCTAGAGGCATGAACTTGTACCTGCAACTAACTTGGCGCATTTGCAAAGGTAGTCAATTGATCACAAAACAATCACTTGTAGTAAATATTCTATAATCAAAATTAAGACACATATATAACATCAATTTGAATCAACCTTTTATTAATTATATTTCCAATGATTCATACAAACAATGTATATTCATATTTATTTCCATCCAAGTTACAAACACACACACATATATGAAAGTATTTCATTTAGCTAGGTAAAAGTAATAGGTAAATATACTATAGGGTGTAACATTGAAGAATTGGAGTTTTCATGCTCTCCCATTCAAAGAGAGTCAACATCTGTAATCTAAGAAGAAGGTAGATAGGTCTAAGGTATCATGTATACCACCACCATTAGAATTTTATAAATTGAATTTTGATGGTGCATCCAAAGGAAATCCAATAATCCCAAGAGCAGGACTAGTTATAAGAGATTATAAAGGTATGCTTGTGGGTGCTAGATCAATTAAAATTCCCATTGGCATTGATAATATAGTTGAAGCACAAGTTATCTTCAATGGACTCCAATTGTCTTCTCAACTCAAGACTTCAAATCTATGGATTGAAGGTGATTCATTGGTGATTATAAATGCTTATAAAGAGAGAAAAGTTCATAGTATGAAAATTGATTATATCCTTTAGTAGGAATGGTTAGTCATGGATAAATTCTCAAATTTTCAAATTACCCATACCTATAGAGAGAGAAATAAAATGGCGGATTGGCTAGCAAACTCAGGTTGTGAGCATAAACAATATCAAATTAACTATGGTTTTCATTTAGATTTTCTCCATGAGGAAATGATCAATATCCTAGATAAGGATAGGGGTGTTTTAATCTAACTAAAGCATCTTTCTTGTGCTTTCGCGATTGTACAAAGGAAAATGATCCTTGCATGTTTTAAAATTTGAAAATAAATTAGGCATCGAACATTGGAGATAAGGCTTGCACCTTAAACTTAAGGTTAAGAAAGTGTTGTAAGAGGTATGTGGGAAACCTGATCCTTGACACCCAAAATGAATTTGACGTTTGCAGTTTGGTGTTAAGGATTGAACCCTAACACAAGGATAAGCATGGAGTAAGATGAAATCCTGATCCTCGACACTCGATATGGTCTAAGTGTTTATGAATCAAAATTAAGGCTTGGAAAGGATGTTTTTAGGCATTATAGATCGGTTCTAAGGTTTATGCCTTAACATGAAGGAAAGGAAGCGATAAGAAGGATCTCCATAGGTTGATGCCTGAAAGGTTAAAGTTGGAGTAAGAAGAATCCCTAGCCTTGACTCCTAACATGGCTTAGATGTTTGTGGATCGTTGTCAAGGTTATGTAAAGGTGGCTTTGGGCTTTGTAGCTCAATGTTAATTTTTATGCCTTACATGAAGGAAAGGAAGTGGTAAGATGGATCTCCAAAGGATGACTCCCAAAAGGGTTAAAGTTCAGGCTTCGTAGTTCAAGAGGATGGTTTACATCATGTTGAAAAGGAAAGTATCTAGTGAGGTGTAAGGTCAAATCCTAGCCTCTGTCAGCTTAGTGTGCTTCCTGGTTAAATGTTTCAGAGGTAAGGATGTCTTCATGCATCATGGTTTGGTGGGAAGGGTTATGCCTTAACATGAAGGGAAGGAAGTAGTAAGTTGGATCTCTGAAGATTGATGACCAAAAGGGTTAAAGATGTTTATTTTTGCATAAGAAAAGCTCAGGCTTCATAGTTTGCAACGATGGATTTTGTCATGTAAGAAAAGTTTTTGATAAGGTGTAAGGTTGAACCCTAACCTCCGACAACTTAGTGAAAATTTACATTGCTCTATGGTTAAATTCTTTAGAAGCAAGGTTGTCTTTGAGCATCATGGGTCGGTGCTAAGGTTTATTCCTTAATATGAAGGGAAGGAAGTGGTCAGTTGGTTCTATGAAGGCTAACACTTGAAAGGGATAAAGATGTTTAGTCTTGCAAATTTAAAGCTTGGGCTTTATAGTTTGTGAGGATGGCTTACATAATGTTGAATGACAAGTATCTGGTAAGGTGTTAGGGTGATGCCCAACATATAACAACTTAGTGCAAAGTGGGTACTTCATGGTTAAATGTTTTGATGGGCAGAGTATTGGCTTGTGATGGTGTCAAGGATGGTTAAAGGTGTAGGGTAAGGCCAATGGAAAAACCCTAACAAGTTTGAAGAAGACTTGGCCATTTCTATTCAAACTTTCTTCTTATGTCGTGACATACACAACAAGCAAGAGGGTGGCTAGTGCAGTGTATTTTTGGTGGCATCATAAGCTGGTGTGATAAATATTTGCACTATCATTGTAATCACCAACAAAATTTTCTAGTTATCGCCATTATTTTGGCTTTTACTTGTAATTATTAAATTTATTATAATGTAATATATAAGCTATATTCCTTTTACCAAAAACAAAAAATATAATATATAGTGTTATTATAATATATGTTATATATATAATATTATTATAATATATATTATATATAATATATGTCATATATATTATATATAACACATATTATATAATATATATTATATTATATTAATATTATATAAAATGGTTTCGGCCACTATTTTTTATTAATACAATAGCAAATGGATATCCTTTTCCATTTAAATTATTTTTAAAGAAAAGTCACGTCTGTCACTAAAGAGCTAACACCCATGTTATGTTATATACAAGTTATATATTACATATAAAATATGATTTATATAGATATAATATTTTTTTTTTAAAAGGGAGGGGTTAAAATTTATTCAAACAAGAAGAAATACAACATAGGGGCATCAAACAACCCTGTCAAAATCCACTAAGTGATCCAACTGATGGGAAAAACCCATAGGTAATTGATCCTTGTCCCCAATATTCCAATTTTGCATTTGATTAGAAGCTCATTTGGCCAGACAATCTGCAAAACCATTCCACTCCCTAGGGATATGAGAAAGTAACAAACTCCAACAAATCACACAAATGATGAATCTGGTTAACCACCAAGACTAACCTCCAAGTAACATCCTTAGAATGTTCCTGAGTCAACAAATGCACCACCACCTATGAATCAGATTCACAAATGATCCATCTCCATCCAAGAGCAGAAGAATACTCCATAGCGTATAAAATAGCTAAAGACTCCATCAAATTATTAGTATGATGACCTTTAAAAATAGAAAAAATGAACTGAATAGTACCCAAGCTATCTCTACCAACTCCACCTATGTAAAATGGACTGGGTTACCCCTCAAAGACCTTTCCATATTGATTTTAAGACTGCCTTGCAAAGGAGGGCTCCACCTCCCCACCATTTTTATCTCCTAGAGAGGGTGTCTGCATCTCTTCCTCATGAGATGGCTAGGTGGAGGAGGAAGATGGAGACGGGTGTAGCAACTAATATCAACAAGATCCATAGTCTCAGTCAGGTCACACTTTGTCGAAACAGTTTCCCCCAAAGAGTGGAGGATCTTCTACCAGAGGTTTTGGGCCCCCAACAACACATCTTGAAAGATCCGATGATTCCTCTCCAACCAGATATGCCAAAGAATAAAAGAAGGGCCAAGAGTCCAAGCAACCTAAAGAAAAGAGGTTTTGACTAGGGCCTTTCCCCATTGATCAAAAAAATAAATCAAAGAAGTGACATGCCAACAGGCTTGATTCCACACCTCTCACCAAAATGCTAGATATGTCTAGAAAAGGAACATTGGAAGAAGAGATAAGAGACACTCTCTTCACTAGCATGACATAACACACACATTGAGGGGCCTTGAAAACCACACTTGCATAAATTATCCCAAGTAAGACACTAATTTTGGACCACCAACCATAAGAAAATATTGCACTTGGGCCATGAAAACTTGTACAAAACTTGCTTCCACTAGGAAACCCGAATGTCCCCAAAAGTCTACCACACCAACTCACCATACGGGCTGTAGAGACAAAAAAATTCCTAGACAAATCACTACTAGCCCAAGCCAAAATATCATTCCCATCCAAGGTTGTGCATTCACGAGCCTCCATAATCTAGGCCAAATCAGCCCTATCTTCCGTAGATCCACTAGGAGTCCATTTAGAGGGTAGTTTCCAACGATACCAAACAACCAGGCCACAAGCATGAGCAGTCTTATAATGATGAACAGTGTCCCAACTAGCAGTGGTAAAAGTATCGCAAATGGGATAAAGGTGAAGATAAGTAGAAAAGATAGAAGGTTGACCATCCCACGAGTCCAACCAAAAAAGAGCTTGAGATCCTGAATGACATATCCAAAAGAGGCCATTCTTAACCAGCTGAGCCCCCAATTTCAGAGTATTCCATATCATAGAACCACTTCCAACCAAAGGAAAGCAAGGAACATCAAATCCATTAACATCCTTAAGATACTTATGGATTAGAATACGAGCCCAAAGTTGATCCTGGCTAGAGCACCAACACCAATATAACTTAGCAGCAAGAGCATGCCCATTCAAGATAGCAGATCACAAGCCAAGGCCACCCTCTTCCTTAGGTCTACACATAGTTTCCCACTTAACCAAGCTCCATTTTGCAGTCGATAAATTACCATTCCAAATAAATTTTTGAGAGAGAGCATCAAATTCCTGAAGAAAATACATGGGAGTAGCTTGAACCAAACACCTTTAGATAGGAAGGGCTTGAATCACATACTTTAGAAGAGTCAAGTGAGCAACAATAGATAACCAATGGTGAGTCCAATGATTAACCTTATGCCACAACTTGTCCAACAAAATCAGCCAAGAGGACCTAGGATTTCTACCAATAGAAAGAGGAATGCCAAAATAAATAAAGGGAAGAGACCCAATCTGAAGCCGGGAATGTCAACAATACGTCGTTGAATAGCCGGTGGAGTGTTAAAGAGGAAAATAGAATATTTTTGCTCATTAACTTTATGACCTAAAGCATCAAGTTAAATATCCAATGCATGTCTAAAAGATTTAGCTTCATGAAGATGAGCCAATCCCATAAGAGTAGTGTCATCCACAAATTGGAGATGAGAGAGTTGTGGAAAACCATTGCCCATCGCCACCCATGAATCAATCCCTGAGAAGCTTGAAACTTTAGAAAGCAGCCCAAACCATAAGCCATAATAATGAATAGGTAAGGGGAGAGAGGATCCCCTTGGTGAAGGCCCCTAGATGCACCAAAAGGCTCTGAAGGTTCTCCATTCACAATAATAGAGAAAGATGAAGAAGTAACACAACTCATTTTCCAACTCACCCATTCTAGGCTAAAACCAAAAGCTAAGATAATTTTTTAAAGAAAACTCCATTTGACTCTGTCATAAGCCTTGGCCATGTCTAACGTGATGAACATAGCTCTGTCCTTAGAAGTAGCCATAGAGTGAATAACCTCAGACACCACCACCATCCCATCCAGAATTTGTTTGCCAGCCAAAAAACCTCCTTGTTCATTAGAGATCACCATAGGAAGAAAATTTTTGAGCCTCTCTACAATAAATTTAGTGATAATCTTATACACCACATTATAGAGAGAAATAGGTCAAAAAATTCAAGCTTATCAACAACTTCCTTTTAGGGAATGAGAACCAAGAAAGTAGAATTCATGGCACGAAGCATCTGCTTACTATCAAGAGACTCCTGAAAAACTTCCAATAGATACAGATTGATAATATCCCAAAACTCTTGAAAAACTCAACAGGGAAACTATCCAGACCAAGAGCTTTACCTTTGTTCATCCCAAACATGACTGCTTATAACTCTAGCATCAAAATTCAATGAATGAGAGAATCATTCATCGCATTGGTGATCAGAGAAGGAATGCAAGAAAGGACCCAATTCTCCTCCTTGGGAATAGGAGGGGAATCTTCAACAAAAAGAGCAGAATAAAACTGATGAGCCTCTCGAGACATAGCCAATAGAGAGGAAATATGCAGATCCTCATAAGTAACTAGAGAATAAATATACCCCTTGCTACGATGAGCTTGCACAAAATGATAAAAGAAAGCAGTATTCCTATCCTCTTCCTAGAGCCAATCAATCTGAGCATTTTGTTTCCAATATATCTCTTCACGAAGCTCCCACTCTTCCACATTTCGCAATTCCTGAGACTCCTCTCTTCCAAGAGCATTTGAGAAACCACTATCTTGAATTTGGTGAGTAATCACAGCAAGACGGTCCATAGCATCCCTTTTCTTGGACTAAAGGTTTCCAAAACAAATCTTGTTCCATCTCTTAAGGTGATATTTAACATATTGAAGTTTCTTAACAAAGAAGTACATAGCTTTCCCAAAATTCAGGCCTCCCTCTCTCCACCACTTGGCCACTAAGTCATACAGTGAAGAATCCTGAAGCCACATAAGCTTAAATTTAAAAGGAGGATTCTTAGGAACAATAAAAGGAGAAGCAAAAAATTTAATGGGCCAATGATCAGAACCTCTCCAGTCAAGAATTTTTGAACAAGTAACCAAGCCCCTGCCACATCAAAAAAAAGAGACAAGAAACCTATCCAACCATTCAGAGATCGCTTCCTGTCCACTTTGTCTATTGTTCCAAGTGAATATCCCATTAGAGAGCTTAACATCCACTAAGGAAAGAGAATCCACCTGCGCACGGAAGAGATCGGAAGTAGGACCTAACTTAGGAAAACCACCTCTTTTCTCCTCCAAACTCAACATAGAATTAAAATCACCACCTAAGATCCAAGGCAAAAAAGGAGCACAAGAATGGACATACCTTATATGTGCCCACAGTTAGATTTTACCATGAATGTCAATTGGAGCATAAACATTAGAAATGAGAATAGTCTCACCAGAATCCAAATCAGACACAACCATGGAGATAGAAGAATGACTAGAAATCCACCAAAGAGGAGAAATCTTGCATAAATTCCATAAAAGGGCCAAACCTCTACAATTTCTTTGAGATCCAATGCACTGGCACTAACCAAAGTTTTAGATATGAGAAGAAAAATGAAACATAACATCAACATAGACCTTAGTCTCTTGAACATAGAAGATATCCAGCAAATGAACTATAACCAAATCATGAATAGCTTGTTGGTGAGACGTTCTATTCAACCCCCTCACATTCTAGGAGAGAATAATCATTGAGGGGATTGAGAAAAGTGAACATCAATGGGATTAACATACCCTAATTCCACCAATAAATCCCTAGTAACCTTAATCTTCTCAAAATCTATCTTATGCACTTTGGAAGATTTGTTAGGAGGACCTTTCTTAAGGAGGTGCTGGTGCAACCCCAAGCCCTCAAAATACCCCTTTCCTGTACTAGAAGCTAAAACCTCCTTAGCCAAATCATCCAACACTATATCATCTTGCATATGTTCATTCAAGGTCTCCTAAGGAGTCGACACTTCAAGTAAATCCTGACATGACTCAACAACTGACACAACCACCATACCCTCATCAACAGTTGTAGGAGTGATAGTCGGTGGAATCCCCTCCTCCAAGGAAACAATATTTAACACTTCAAATCGGTAAAAACCCTCATCCACCTGTCGATCCTCCAAAGTCTGCTTTAGACCCCATCCCTTAGCCTTAGATTGAACTGGCATAAAACCATCCTTATCATTTTTTGCAAAACCCTCCCTCATGGGAGCTTTCCCCTTGTCTGCATTACCCACCAACAAATCCAAAGAAGGAGGGGAATTAGAGGAGCGAGAATCTTTATGAACCATAGAGAAATTTCACTAAAGATGGCCATACTCATGACAAAGCTAAGAAAAATCTCTAATGAGTCCAGAAGAGGATTATTTAGGTCAACCTCCACACAAATTTGAGCAAAATAAATCACCTTTATGTCAAGGGTTTGTTGGACCACCGCTGCAGGCTTACCGAATAGACTAGCAATTCATTGCAAAATATCTTCTCTCCAAAACTCTAGAGGGAGTCATGGTAGTCGAACCCAAATAGCAACCCGAGAAGGAAACTCATCAATTGAATTAAAATCCATGATCCATGGTTTAATAAACAACCCAACATGATTATAAAAACATGGACCTCCTTCAAAAACTTGATTCTGATTAGCCATATTGGAGAAAACAACCATAAAATAATTGTTTGTAGCAAGCATAGTCTCCATATCTCCTTCAATCTACCAAGAATTCCTGATCCAAGCTTCCAAAGAAGACAATGGAATATGAATCCAAAGAAACTTGCAAATGAGAGCATGTCAGCTTTAATACAAAACATCCTCAATAACTAAATCAGGAGAAAGGACCAAAACTAATCTTTCCTGGCTCTGAGGCCAACAACCATTCATTTTCTTCAACTTTGAACCCTCACTAACATAGAACGCCTCTATTTGTTATGCATGCAAGTCTAAGGAAGAGCCATTAGCAACCTTGGCACTGCCAGCCACCATTAGACTAGAAGACATTAATATCCTCACCATGCTAAAATATTCCCATGAAAAATGCCCAATCTCCCACCAAAAATGCCCAAACAACCCCCAAAGAAAACTCGCCTACAAAATATCCTCTGTCTACAAAAAAACCCCCCGTAACCCCCACCAAAATCCCACCCACCTAAAAAGCCATCGAAAGCACCCGCCTGCAGAAAAAATTGACAACCAAAGAAGAGAAGGCATGACCAGGGTTTCCCCTAGCGCATGCAGATTTATGCTACCATCACCTTCAAACTCAAACTCTTCAATTAGTTCATATCATCTATTATCCCAAATCTACCTAAGTATAGTAAAAGGAAGTTACCTATGTCAACTTAATATAAGGTATGTAGAGCATAATGTTTATTAGGGGATTGCATTCCCTATATATATTATATACATCAAACAATATATTAATAGTTAATAATATAATATATTATATATGATATAATATATATTAATTATATAATATAATATATAGAAATTATTTATTAATATATATACTATATATAGAAGATGGGTGCACATGAGGGTTTTCAATGTTTTAGTGTTGTCTCATGGGTCGAAGATGTTGAGGAGTGGTCGTCGCTACAGATATAGCTTGGGGAGAGGTGACAATAGCAAGATCAGGGTAGACAAAATTGAAGGTTTGACAATGGAAGAAGGGTTCTGGGAAATGGCATGAAGCCATAGGGTCAGGATGTGTCCTCATGGTTTAGGGGGGAAAACAACACAAGGTGACACTCCCAATAATGAGATCTTCTCTGGATCTCTAGGAATTTTTATGGGTGGCAAGAAATTGGAGTGTGTCCTCCCTTCAAATGAAGGAAACATTGAAGTTTTGAACCAAGGCATGGGTGGAAAAGGTAGAAGTAGCTTAATCCAGATCGGAGGGAGCACCTGCATCGAGATGAATCCAATAATGTCAAGAGAAGGGATATGATGAATGGCAAGGGGGAGGTAGAGGATATGAATAAGAAGGGGTTAGATTTGAAAGTGGTGAGGAAGTCTGAGGAAGAGGTGGCCAATTGTACTAAGGAAACTGGGAATTTTTTGAAGCTAGAAGATGAAGGTGCAAAGCGTAGGAGAAACAACATTGCACAAGTGATCCCTACAACCTTGAAAAAGGCCTCGAGATTCAAGCTGGAAGATAATTCCACCTTTTCCAAATGGTGGGGTGATGGGTGCACCAAAACAAAAATGAAGCAATGGTGGGAAGATAAATGGAAGGAAAATGTGAGTATCAAGTTTCTCCAGAACAATTTTTTCATGATCTTGTGTACCTCAGTAGAAACCACATAAGAGATCCTAGCATCAAAGGATTTTGAAATATATGGGAAAGTGTTCTACTTCAAAAATTAGGAATGGAAATTTGATTTGAGGTCCCACACACTAGATAGAAAGGTGGTCTAGAAAATTTCCCAACAGATTTTTGGAACAAAGATTCCCTAGAATGCATTGGGGAGCTTTAGGGCTGATTTTATAGATAGATGCAGAGGCGATAACGAAAGGTAATGAAGGCAAGATGAGGGTTTGTGTGGAAGTGGTCTCTTGGAACTCCTTATGGGAAGAAATTGAACTGATTCACAATGGAGGAAGATGGCTACAAAAGGTGGATTGGAGACTTTCACAAATCGAAATGATAGTATGGAATATTTGGAGGGGTGGTAGTTATAGGGAAAGTAGCTTTGCAGATCAAAAAGGTAAAAGGGTTATGGAGTAGGAAGAAGGTACCTCGAGGGGTGCAGGAGGTAGGAAAGACAAATCAGGAGACCATGACACATGACCGAACTCAGGAAATGGGTGAATCTATGTTGGAATCAATAGAGGTAGTTCATCAAGAGGATTTGATTGGAAGGATGGAGCAAAAGGAATAATTATGCAATGATTGGGAAACCATTTTAGAGGTGGGGAAAAACTTAGAGAACTATCAAGGGAAATGGGCATCCCCTTCCCAAGGGGTGGTGAACGTGATAAAGAAGTGGAATGGGATGATAATGGGAAGGGACATGAGAACAATCTATAGATTGTCTTGTTCAAATAAATCATATGGGGTGAAAAAACTGAGGAAGAGGAAGCTCAAAATATGGAGGAAGGTTTGGTCTTGGAGGAGGCTGCATGGGGTGAAGAAGATGCCTTGGAAGTCAAAGAAGGGGAGAAGAATCTAGTGGATCAAAATGAGGTCTCCAAAAAAAACTGGGTGTCCAACACAACACTGATGGAAGAAGCACTTTAGATTATGGAGACAAAAGGAAATTTGGTAGGAAGATGAATGTAGAAAAGAGGTTGCTGGTAGGGGAGGCTATAGGAAAATAGAAGATAACAATGCATTTAAGATTAGAGAAGGGTGTTACCCTTCCCAAGGGCCAATGAGGATATTAAGTTGGAATGTTAGGGGCTTAAATTTCCCTAACAAGAAGCTCCTTTTAAGGAACCTTTTAGAAAATCAAGTGGTAGAGATAGCATTAGTTCAAGAGACAAAGTTAAGCAATGAAGAGGTGGGAGGTCTCAAGGTTAAAGTAAGTCTTAGAAGATATCATTTGTGGGTGTGGTTGGAGCATCTAGAGGACTCATCACCATGTAGTGTCCTTAGGTAGTGCATTTGGAAGAGGTGGCAATGGGAGGAATTGGGTGGCAAGAAAAATTAGGAGCCTAAGCTCAAGCCTTTCCTTCACATTGATAATTTTTTATGGTACTTATAGCTGTATACAAAAGAGGATAACTTGGAAGGAGATCGAGGAATTTATGATTGCAAATAGGGAGCCATTTCATATTCTAGGTGGTGATTCCAATGCAATCCTACATTTAGGTGACAAAAGGGGCGGGGTTGGTAGGAAGTTTTAGTCCCAAGTGGACTTTGAAGACTTTGTTAACCATAATTTCCTAATGGAAATTTAGATGGAAAATGGTAGTTTCAATTGGACAAACTGTCGATGAGGCTTTAGCAACATTGTGGAGAAGCTAGATAGATTCTTGTTTAGGGGTGATCTCACTACTTTCCCTTTCTCTTTGGAGGGAAGCATTGTGCTATTCTCAAGTTCAGATAATTTTCTGATAATGTTGGAGGTAATGGGAGAAAAGAAAGCTTGTTATTGCCCTTTCTGCTTTGAAAAGATGTTTAAATCTATCCATCCTTCTTACTGAACATGGTGGAGTGGTGGAATAGAGTGCATCTTGAAGGTAATAAATTTTTTAAGGTGGTGTGCAAATTGAAATTGCTAAAGTAGTAGATCAAGGCATGGAACAAAGATAACTTTGGGAATATATTTGAAGAAAAGAAACTTTGGAAATAGAATTAGGTGAAGTGAACGAAATGGTGGTGATGAATGGAATGAATGAGGATCTCTTCTTAAAAGGGAAGGAATTTCTCAAGGAATGGGAGGAGGTCTTAGCTAAAGAGAATATTTTCTAGCGTTAGAATTCCAGTGACCTTTGGTTCAAAGAGGGAGATTGGAATTCAAAATTCTTTTATAACTCCACAAGAATCAAAAGGGAAGTTAATAGGATTTCTAGCTTAAAGAAAGCATACGATTATGTGGAAGAAGGGTCTGATGGTATTGCAAAGGAAGCAATGGGTTTCTTTCAACACCTTCTCAACAACTTGGAAGGATCCAACTTGAAAGCGCAACAAATTATGCTTGATGGTATCCTGTCTTTAGTTACTCAAGAGAAAAATAGTATTTTGTTGAAACATTTCTTTACTGAGGAAATCAAGTGTAGTGCAATCCAAATCCACCTTGAAAAAGCACTTGGGTGTAACAAATACCTGACTTTCCTCTTTCAAAACTACTGGAGCATCATTGAATAGGAGATGGTGGAAGCCTTGGAGGAATCGAGGGCCTCAGGGAGACTATTAAGGGAAGTCAACAATATTTTCCTAACCTTGATCCCCAAAAGGGAAAATCCAACATTATTGGATGATTTTAGGTTGATTTCCCTATGTAACACAATATACAATTTTTTTGCAAAAGCTATGGCTAATATGTTGAAGTACATGTTGCTTGCTCTTTTTTTTGAGGAACAATCCAGTTTTGTACCTAGCTGCTCGATTTTTAATGGATTTTTCATTGTACAAGAGGTAATCTATTCACTTTAGACAAGTGTCAAGGAATGTTGGTTAAATTAGACATCAAAAAGGCATATGACATGGTGGATTGGAGGTTTCTATGTAAGTTCCTCGAAGCTTTTGGATTTGACAAGGGGTGGGCGTCATGCATTTTCACTTGTATATCAAGTCCTCGGTTCTCCATCCTCATCAATGGGGAACCAACAAGCTTCTTTGAAGCATCTAGGGGATTGAGGTAAGGGGACCCTTTGTCTCCATTTTTATACATTTTGATGGCTAAGGCTCTAAGCATATCTCTATCAAAGGTGGTGAATCAAAATTTGACTATAGGTGTTCAAGTAACTAGCGGATTGTCAGTGATGATGCATCAATAATTCACCGACGACACAATGCGCTTTGGTTTTTTGAAGCGGAGTGAGGCCTTGGCACTTAAAGGGATCTTGAATTGTTATGTGGAGGCCTCTGGTCAACAAGTAAATGAATCTAAATATGACTTTTTTTCCTAAATATGAACCATAGATTGGCAACATAGGTGGTTGAGGTGTTGAACTTTAGGATTGGCCAAATTCCAATGACGTACTTGGGGGTCCCTCTGGAAAGAGGCGTTAGGACTAGAAAGCTATGGGATCTATTGGTTGACCATGTTAACAATCATCTTTCAACTTGGGGTGACAAGTGGTTGTCTTGGGTGGGTAGAATTATCATGCTCAAGGTGGTTATCTCTGCCCTCCCAATTTACCTCATGTCCTTTTTGGGGTTACTTGGCAGCAAGGTGGTGATTCTCAATTAGAGTATGAGACAATTTTTTTGGAAAGGTACCTTAAATCAGAGGAAATTCAATTTGATCTCTTGGGAGACTATATACAATATGAAAGGGAATGGGGGTGTGAGGCTCAAGAATTTTTTGAAACAAAATTGGGCCTTGGGTGCAAAGTTGATATGACGTATGTATACCTACAATGAAGAAAAGTGGGCATGGATTATTCAAAGAAAATACTTGATTGATAACAATACCAATAGTATTTTATTAGCAAAAAAATTCCCTTGTGATTCTAGGATTTGGAATTTTATGTGCTCTTATCATCTCCTCATTTAGGTACACCTATCCTAGGATGTGTGTGATGGGAGATCTACTTGATTTTAGGAAGACTCATGGTGTGGCTTCCCGAGTCTAGATAGTTGTTTGGGGCTAGAGCACTTAAAAGCCATTTTAAAGAAAGTATGGGGATGCTATGTGTAAGACTCTATGGAGGAAACTAGAATGGATAGGGTGTTGTTATTTGTGTGTAAAACCCTGGCACCAAGGCCCATTCCCCACGAAGAAGTGGAGTTGCTAAGGGGAGAGCTAGAAAAGAGAATAATATTGATCCATGATGGGGATGACAAGATTGTTTGGGTTGGATTAGTGTCTAGACAGTACAAGGAAAATGATGGATATCATATGTAATATTTAGAGGAGGATGCTTTTTTGTTTCCTTTGCATCTCTGTTAGGTTTGCTCCTATCTATCGAAAGTTGACACCTTCACATGGTCATATTTAAAAAATGAGATCCTAATAATAGATAAATTAAGGAGGATGGGCTATTCAGGCTTGTCAAGATGTGTAATGTGCAGGAAACCTAAGGAGGATGTGAACCATCTTTTGGTGGGGTGTTTGTTTGCTCAAGCATGTTAGAAATGGTTATGCACAAGGCTGGGTTGGAGTGGTGCACTCCCAAATGATATTATCTCATTGTTCACTACTTGGCCCATGTTGAAGAAGGATTCCCTTTTCTATGAGTCATGGGTGGAAATTTCATCATTGGTCATCTGGGAATTATGAAAGGAGCACAAATAAATACTTTTGTTTGATAGTGAGAGGAATTTTTTAGCCTTTATCAATAGGTTGGAGGTGGCCATTGTGGAAGTGGTGAATGGTAGGGTGGCCAAAAAGAACCTGGAAGAATGGATATTTTCAGATTGGGATGTAAAAATGAGGCATAGGTGGTTTGGTATAATCCTTCCCAAACTATGGGTTCAACAACATGGAAAAAATAAGGGAAAGTGAAGCGGGGTGAAGTGGCTCCCTCCAAGGGTTGGCTATTACAAGTTAAATTTTTATGGTGCATCTCGAGGTAACTCGAGGGCCTCAGGCATTGGGTGTTGCATAAGAGATGATAAGGGCCAGGTGGTGGTAGAAAGGTCAATGCCTTTACTAGGTAGGACCAACACAATGGTTAAACTCAGGGCTCTAATTTTTGGTCTCAAGATTAGCAGGAAACTAAATCTAGGAAAGTTAGAAATAGAAGGATATTTGATGGTGGTGATTCAAGTGATAAAGTCTGGACGGATGGTGAATTTGTAATTGCAACTGCTCCTTGAAGAAGCTTGCAATCTGAAAAAATGGATACCAGAGTTTACAATGCAACTTGTGTAAAGGGAGGCCAATGAGATGGTGAATAACTCGGTGAAAGAAGGAGTGGAGGGTATCTTTGTAACTCGAATATGTGGAGAGATCAAGGATTGGTGATAAGTAGGCTACTTCCTTGTGACAGCTAGGTGGATGGGCAATAGAAAATGTGCATCATGCTTGGTGTATGGAAACATACAACAAAGTCCTAGTTGGTTTGGTATAGGAACAAGGTGGTGGGAGTGGTCATTAATGAGAGGTCTAATTAAAACAAGGCAACAGAGTGTGAGGCTTTCTTGAGGACATCAGGTAGGAAAACATTCTTGATCAATATGATGGTCATTTAATGGCACACAATTTGTGGGTGATAAAGGGTGGTGGGGGTGGTGCAAAGTTCATTTTCCTAGAAATTTTGGTATGTTGTGTTATGGTGGTTAGATCTTCGGTGGTGGCGATGGAGACACCTATCAAGTTGATGGCGTCATGAAAATTGTGGGATTTCCTCAACAAGATAACTGAGAACCAACTGTGCCCTATTTTTAAAGAGTGGGATCCTTTGGCCTTGGGACTGGTCGAGTTGGTAATAGGCAAGGATTTCATGGTCTTAATGGAGCACTATCGCACAAATGTAGACATAGCCTTGAGTTTTGTGGTAGAACTTTTGGACCTAGAGCTTCCAAAAGTGATAGTGTTGCTAATGGTGAGGAAGTTGGTAATGGAAAACCTCTTGGGTGGGGTTGAGGACATTATCATAATTACAAAATTGGGTGTGGGGATGCCTTGTCCGCATGACTTGGCTAGAGTATTTTTTCCACACATCAGTGTAAAAGGGTATCCTTTCCTATTGGACATCAAGGGCCATGATTTGCAACTACATAAGGAGCAAGTGAGGCATAGGGCTAACTTCTTGAAGGGTTTGTTGTATCTGAATGTAGCACCGAGGGTGGACTGGAAGGAGCACTTCCATGAGGTGTTGGTGGATGAGAGTGTGTTGATTGAATATTATTTTCGGGTATGTCAATGGTTTCGATGATATTTTTTTTGGTTGTCTATTTTTATTTCTTCTTCCATGGTTTGTAGGATGGTGGGCTTTGGCCTCAAAAAATGTAATGGGTGGGCGATGAAGTCTATTTTTTGAATTCTATAAAGGGAGGGTGGTTCTGGTTTCATGGGTTTGGTTAGTCCCAGTAAAGATGCAAGTATTTTAGTGTGGGGTGGCATTTGGGTGGCAATCAATGTCAGAACACCACCACTGAGGTGGAGCTATGTAATCCTTTTTTGATATCAATGAAAAACCATTTTGAATCAATATATATATATACTATATATAATCTATATATTAATATTTGTTTATATAATTTCAACAAAATGGATATTCATTCATAATGGATATCCATTCATAATAGATATCTATTTTGTAACAGGTATCCATTTTTCTTTAATTATTCTCATGCCAACATGTAATTTTTACTTGATCCTAGTAAAAGTCAAACTAGAATTTTGCAATTTTGGGAAAATAAAAAATGCATTTTTTGTCATATCACCACATTTTGGTGTTAGAAATCTGAAATAGATTGAATAACCCAAGGAAATTTTTAAGAGAAAATAAAAGTTACATAAACTAGAAAACATAAGAATGCAAACTAGGACTTCGAAATATTATGCCATGCCAATGTGACAATCTTGCATTAAGAGCTTTCAAGGTGAAAAGATACAATGCAAAAGATTGCAAGAAGATGCAAATACAATCTATGTAGTGAGTTTATATATAACTAAGGAGAGGATGTAGGTGGAAAATCCAACCAATAGGAATCAAACACAAAAAGTGGAGGATGCCACCAAAAGTAGAAAGTGTTCCACCCTTTAAGGAAGGGGATGACACATCACTTATCTCCTAGTAATAAAATCACTTTATTATCCTAAGTAAGCTTAATAATGTGTAGGAAAACCCTAGGCCTACGGGAAAATAAATTAACCCTCTAGGAAAATAAAAACCTACACCAACACCCCCCCTTAAGCATAGGTTAGGAGGATGTAAAAGATGATGGGCCTTGACAAATGAGGCCATATTAGGTAGAAATGTACATATAAAATTCCCCCTGAAAGAAGAAGAATCTCCTCCTCCATAAATAGAGAGAACAACCTTCCAGAATAGAGAGAGAAGAAAAAGACTAAATCCAAAGGAGATCTAATGGTAGATGATCGAAACTGGATGGAGAAGATAGCCCACAATATTCAAACAACATTCCTCCCCTTAGGAAGAATCAAAACCAAAGGTGTATGCACACTATCTCCCAAGTCCTCAAAGGAATATGTAGGAATAAATTGCAATATCTGTATGAAGTTTTTGAAATCGGCTCAATTATCCCATGTTGATTTTGAAAGTTGTCACAATCAAATCAGGCATTCTAGGACACATTGTTGAAGATGGAAAATTAGAATCTCCTAGAGATTAATATAGAGCACAAGTGAAAGACTCAAATATCTCCTCTGAAGATGTCTTCTAGAAATGATGATCCAAAGTATCCACACTCATGTCAAATTGTAAGGAATTATCATGTAGAGATTGAACAAGAGGGTCAAATTGTTCCCTCACAACATTTGAAGAAGAATCAACTTCATCAAAGAGAAGATGAATACACTCGATAGTGTCTCCCAAATCTACAATATGTGTCTCCATAAACAAGTCTAAAACTCCTATCAAGAGATCATCCCACAAAATTGAATCAACAAGATTGCATGTATCCTACTATAAGAAGTCATTGGAAGCTTTTGAAAAAGAAAATCTAGACTTTGAAGTAGCAACAAATTCAAGGACAAAATATTAGTCCCCAAAGAGAATATGTATGTCTTCAATAGTGTCATCTAGATCTAAAATGAGGGACTCTACAAACAAACAAGAGATGCCTGATAGAAATTGGTCCCAATGAGCTAAATCTAGAAGAAATAAATGGTACTTCTATAATGAATCACTTAAGGCTTTCAAAGAAGCATATTTGGAATCTGAATGTACAATAGGTGATGTCGGTGCAATCTCAACATGAGGATGAGAATCATGAAGAGATGTCTTTGTGTCATCTAAATGTTCAAGACATGCATAATACTTAAGCTCTACTAAAGTATCATCATCAAAGTGTATATTATTTATATCATCAAGTGGAATGAGGAAATTTGTAGCTGGATCATTTGGGAATGGAGAAACATGAGGGTCTCCAAACCTCTCCCAAATTTTGGTCCAAAGTGTGTGGGAACATTAAATATTATCTATAGCCAACATAGTGTAAGTATCAACATAAGAACTAATGACTCCTAATACATGATCAATTATATTACCCCATATCTATTTTCTTCAAGGTGTTTTTGGTTCAAGCATGAGCCAATAAAGGTAAGGAAAAATTTTTAGCCATCTGAGATGGGTTAGAATTCCTTTTTTCCAAGACTCATAATTAGCCTTATCCAAAATTATCATTGAAGGATGAGTAGAAAAACCCATCCTCAAATAATTACGAAGGAACATCAAAATAGAACACCAATACACTCCCACCCTTTTCACTAGTATCAAAAATCACCCCCCAAATATTATAAGGTTAGGATGAATAGGCTCAATTCCTTTTCTAAGATACAATGCTCAATAGGCTCAAAATAGCCAAAATTATAAATTCTGATACAAAATGAACCTAAGATAAAATATGGAAAATTTAGCTGTATGCCTGTGTAGTGCTCTCTGAGACCTTCCAAACATTAATTTGTCTCCAAAAAATGGAGCACCGAGGAAAAATTTATGGAATTTTGAAGAAATTTGCACTAAACAACTTCAACCTGCAATATGTTGGTTGTTTTCAATGAACCAATCAGATCCTGCCAAATACCTATGAGTTTTCCAGACTCAATTCTTGAATACCTACAAGACAATTGGCCAATGAATGAGATATAACACCAATCAATTTATCTCCTGCACTTCAGGCTCTACAAAACCTAGGAGGGTGGTCCCACAATGTACATTATACAATTATTTCAAACAACCCACATATACATTGCATATTCAAGCAGATATATTGTCACCAATGACTAATAAGATGAAATTCTCCAAGAAGTTGGCAATTCCTTGAATTAACTATGCATCCTAAGATGAGAATATGAGACAAAACAAATTATGAAAAATTAAGAATAGATCAATGATTATTTTAAAAAGATTTTTCTCAAGCCAAATAACTAGAACCATGAGAAAGACTTTAAAAATTTAGGATTAGTGCAATTATCTATGGGCCAAGAATCTAACCAAATTGAAATGTAAGGTATATTTAACTCTGAACACCCATGATCTAAGTGATATTACTTTGTAATTCACAAATCTGTAACCAAATTCTAAAGACTACTTGTCAGATCTAATCACCCTGCACATGAATTTATGATTTGACTTAAGCATTTTAACCTATTTTATGAACTGGAGCTAAAACCAAAACATATATCACAGCAGAAAAATGATGACAATTAATGAAATGATCTTTGATTAGAATTTTCATTAATAATTCAAGTACAGATCTAAATGGAGAGACTATAGACTCATAAAACTTCCATTATCATTTAGATCTGCTTAGGAACCATACATTT
Organism: Sequoia sempervirens; assembly: GCA_007258455.2. Taxonomy (NCBI): domain Eukaryota; kingdom Viridiplantae; phylum Streptophyta; class Pinopsida; order Cupressales; family Cupressaceae; genus Sequoia; species Sequoia sempervirens. The sequence goes on from VDFB02047230.1 coordinate 297,271,602, forward strand.
GACAAAATTTACTATCTAGACTCAAAGCATTAGACATGACTTAACATATTTTCCCTTTGTTCTCAATTTTCACAATTCGATTCTAGTATTCAACAAAAGACCCGCACAAATGGCCTTGAATTCCCTTTTATAGAATAAGGGATCAAAAACAAGCTTCAGGATAGATATACACATGTCACATTCTAATCGGACCGCTATAAGACATGTTCCCTAATTCAGTTATATTTAAATTCTTCAAATTGGAGGGAATACACATGAGACAAAGATTATTTACATTTGATGTAAGAAGTAGCCTCGCCTTCCAAAAGGCACATGTCAAAAATAATAGTCTTCTACACTGTAGTACGTCCAATCCATCAAGCAAGATGATAAAATGATGCAAAGAAAAAAGTGAATCAACATCCCAGTCAGTATTCCACATCATTAGCAACTAATATTTACCTGTGAAACATACATTTTATACACTACAAAAACTGAGGCCAAACCTGTACAATACTTGACCAATTATATATGTTTCACATCCATACTTACCGACCCAATTGACCAACCAATACCCTTCCCCATTCCTCGCATTCTTCATCAGACGACCACTTGAAATTAATGATTTCATCCAACTTCTTCTTGTATGGGGAATACTTTGTCATCACAGAACTAGATTCCTTGTCAAAATCTTCCAGAAAGCTGATAATAAATGTCAACTTTTCTAAAGTGTCATTAAGGGTATTGATGTTAATCTCTTTGAAAATTTGATCCACTTGGGAAGCAATAACATCATCCATCTCCCTTTTCCATACTTGCATTGGCTTTACTTCATATTGGTGAGTTGAATGTCTGGAAACAGTGACAAATCTGCCAGATCATAATGAGCTTTCAGTTCTATTATTTTCTGCTCAAGTGGGGCAATATATCCCTGAAACTTTTTCTCACTAAGTTCACAAACAAATGTATATGTTGGAAGAACCTCAGGGTATCTTCCCTCATGTTGGCTGGCCCCAACTACTATAAACTTCAATCTCTTAGCCCTTGGGATCCACTTGTTCAAGAATGGCATAGCCAACTCCTTATCTCTTTGAGACAACCCCAATGCTCACAAGATTAAGGAGTAATTGGCATGAACACTATTCAATTTAGCCTGGATCTTCATATTCAAATGCTTCAAGATAGTATGAACAATCTTTGAAATTTTTTCATACATTGTGTCTTGTGTTTGTTCCAACAACTTCTTATCTGTTTCCACCTACGAAAGAAGTTGCTCTCTTGTAGGTTCATCAGATCAACTGGGACCTAATTTACTTGGTCATTCTACTAGAAGTGGTTCTTGTCCCAAATTATATGGCACCATTTCCAAGGTATGATCTTGAGGGGGAGATTGGGAAGATACAATTGGAGAAGATGGAGGTGGGTGACTCGAGCTGGCCTGACCTTGAATTCTTTGCATTTCTTCCCCCTGCTTATAAAATTCCAACTCAGTCTCCAATAAAACTACTTTCTACTGATTATTATCATATTCATTGAGAAGCTCATGGTACTTGTTCTTGAAGTCATCCCTTTCAAGAGTGAGGCTTTCTATAGTTGCTTTAGTAAATCTAGCAACATTAACATGTTGGAAAAACAAGGACAAAAAACTAAGAGGGGGGGTGAATCAGTTGTCACAAAATATTTATCTTTTCAAACTTAATTTAACTTTAATTTTTGATTTGATGAATGAACAATAAACCATAAACAATCAGCACATCAGAAACAAAGAGAACACCAAGATTTTTTACGTGGAAACCCTATTAGGGGAAAAATCACAATGGATGTTATTCCACAAGATTATACCTCGTTAAAAGTATAAAGAATAATAATGAGAATGCACATGCATTTAGACACACTTCCTAGAGCTCGCTACTCAAATACAAGAGGGATCACTACCCAGGAAAGATTTGGATTAAAACCATCCAGATTGTGAACTGATAAAATAACATATGTTAATGCCTGATTATAGTTCCAATTAAGCACATAAACACTTCTTCACTCTTCTTCACACTCTGCTTCTGCCTTCAAATCATCTGAACAATATTCGCACATAGGACTCACACACTTCACACTTACGCACTTTAATTCAAATAAACAATCACTCTTAAATATCTGCAACATGAATTACATCAACAATTTCATCAACCAAAACAAAATATAAAACATATACACAATGTCGACCCAAATTTACAAATAAATTTTCAATGTGAATCAAACACCGTTGCCCAATATTATGTTGTGACCCAAAACAACATCCTCGAGCATGCTAAACATTCAATTTTTAATCTCCAAATATCCACAACATGCTACAACCACCATGTTGGCCAAGAACATAAAAAATGAACACACAAGAGACAAATCACTGACCACGAGCACACCAATCAACGTGGACATGCAAAAAATATAGAGAATGATCTAGAAACATCCATGAGCATCAAGAAACATCAAAGAATCATCCACAACAACTAATATTACTAGAATCATACCAACTTCAATCAGGAACACTAACTGAAACCATAGGAACACCATCAAAACACAACTATTCATAACAAGATCAAATCTTCACACGAACCTGTGAAAGTTCCGATGGATAAAATAGATACACTCATAAATAAACCCTTTAATCCATAATTACTGATCATCAACGTACTGATCATGACACCTACATGACCTTCACTAATCCACTGTGAACCTGCAACTCTTTCTTTTACAATTTTCTCAATATCCTCAACATATACAACCTTCAATACATCAATGCTAATAGTGTTGACATCAATCACAACCGCATATCAGAAACACAACCACAACATCCAACAATCTCCCCCTTTGACATTGATGGCAACACATGATGTGAAAAATACCAGCAATGCAACAACACTTACTCCTTCTTAGGTTCTGACTCTTCACATGATCTTCTCCCACAAGGCTCTTCTCACCAGATAATCACCAATTTTTCACATTGATCTTCTCCCCCTTTGAAATCAATGGAAAAGATAAACATTATATTTCCACATACAATATATGAACCACATATTTGTACATCTGACTAACCCCTTGAGTAGCAGCCATGAAAACATCAATCTAGATCAGAATGTAGCAATTAAGCACATGGATTGATGCAAGTAAATGCATCTCTAGTTCATAACAAGAGGGGTAATCACCCCTAGCATCCCTCTAAGATACTCAAAAGTATCCTTAGGCAACAAATTGGTGAAAATGTCTGCAATCTGCTCTTTGGTAGGCACATACTCCAATCTAACTTCTTTCTCACTCACTTTCTCCCTAAGGAAGTGAAACTTGATTGATATATGCTTGGTCTTAGAGTGTAGCACCAAATTATTTGATATGTTTATTGCACTTGAGTTGTCATAGTATATGGAAATTGGCTCATCATATACTACTTTGATATCTTTCAAAATTTGTTTCATCCATAGCACTTGAGTACAATTATTTGCAGCAACAATATACTCTACCTCAACAATAGATAGGGAAATGGAATTACGCTTTTTTATCAACCATGACACCAACTTATTCCCTAGGAAGAAGTCACCGCCATTAGTACTTTTCCCGTCATCCACATCTCTAGCCCAATTTGCATCAATATATGCACTCAATGTAAGATTATCATCTTTAGGATACCAAAGTCCAAAATCAACTATCCCTTTTAGATATCGAAAAATTCTCTTTACAGTAGTCACATGAGATTCTTTTGGATCAACTTGATATAGCTACCATACACACAACATTCATGATGTCTGGTTTGGTCTGAGTTAAGTAGAGCAATCTTCCATTCATTGACCTATACCTTGTTTGATTTTCCTTAGGGGAATCATCATTTTTTGTTAACTTGCATCCGGTTACCATGGGTGTACCAACAGGCTTTGAGTCTTCCATGCCAAACTTATTCAGAAACTCTCTCACATATTTGGAATGAGATATGAAAATCCCATTGTCTAACTAGGTGACTTGCAATCCTAGAAAGAATTTCATCTCTCCAATCATACGCATCTCAAATTCACTTTTCATTTCATCAACAAATTTCATACATAGATCATCATCTCCTCCAAAAATAATGTCATCAATAAAGACTTTAATAATCAACTCTTTATCATGATCCAACATGGAATACAAGTTTTTGTCAGTAGTACCTTTATTGAATCCAAGCTTCAGTAAGTATTTATCCATTCTAGCATACCAGGCTCTAGGGGCTTGCTTGAGTCCATATAGAGTTTTCTTCAATCGGCAAACCATGTCTTCCTTATCAGTTAGTTGAAATCCATTAGGTTGTTCAACATATACCTCTTCTTCTAACTCGCCATTCAGAAAGGTTGACTTCAAATCCATTTGATAAACTTTGTAGTTTTTATATGCGGCAAAAGCAAGAAATAATCTTATAGCTTCAATTTTGGCAACAGGGGAAAATGTTTCTTCAAAATAAATACCTTCCATTTGTGAATGCCCTTTACATACCATTCTTGCTTTATTTTGGATCACTTCACCTTGTTCATTCAACTTATTCTGAAAGACCCATTTAGTACCAATCACATTTTTATCTTTAGGTATGGGAACAATAATCCATGTATTATTCTTTTCAATTTACATCAATTCTTCCTTCATAGCTTCCATCCAGTGTTCATCATTACAAGCTTCATTGACATTGTTGGGCTCAGTCTTGGAAATTAGGCAATACTCTTTTGCTATCCTTCTTCTATTCTATACACCTTTATTCTTGTCTCCTATAATTTGATTTTCAAAATTATTTAACCTTACATACCTCAGAACTTTAGGATTCTCTCGCACTTCTAGTTCTTTTGTTCTTTCTTTTTCACTTCCACTTGTCTCTCCTTCCCGACTTTCTTGATTTATCAGAACCATTTGAGCTTGATTCTATGTCTAAGAATTCTTCCCTTTGTTTGTACTATCTTACTAGTCATCAAAATCATATCCACAGTATCTAGATGATCTAGCAGAGTCCTCATCAACTTTGACATTTCCACTTTCAACCAATTTCCTCAATATTTTATTATAGCACCAGTAAGCCTTGCTTTTAGTAGAGTAATCTAGAAATATTCCTTCATCACTCCTTGCATCAAACTTGCATATGTCCACATCACTCTTAATATAACATTTTCTTCCAAAGATCTTGAAATATTTAACAGTAGGCTTATAACCAAACCATAGCTCAAAAGGAGTCTTACCAGAGATACCATTGACATTTACCTACTTTAAAGTGTACACAGTAGTGTTTATATCTTCTCTCCAATAGATGTGAGGCACATTTCCTTCTATCATCATTGTTCTAGCAGCATCCTGAATTGTTTTGTTCTTTCTCTCAACAACTCCATTCTATTGAGGGGTTCGGGGAGCAAATAGTTGTCTTTTGATTCCATGCTCTTCATAGAAAGAATTGAACTCCCAAGATGTGAACTCACCACCTCTATCTGACCTTAGGCATTTTATTTTCAGACCTATTTCATTCTCTTCCATAGCTTTGAAACTTTTGAACTTCTCTAATGCTTCAATTTTTTCTCTTAAGAAAGCAACCCATATCATTCTAGAGTAATCATCAATAAGCAACATAAATTACCTTTCTCCTTGTAGACTTATGACTCTAGAGGGACCGCACAAATCAGTATGCACAAGTTCTAGTAGTCCATTAGAATGATGTTGTTTGCTTTGAAAGGGAACTCTTGTCTATTTTCCCATCTAACATTCCTTGCATATTGTGATAGTAGGCTTCAATAGCTTAGGTAGATCTCTTACTGCTTGAGTGGAGCTTACCTTGACAATGTTATCAAAATTCACATGACACAACCTTCCATGCCACAACCATCTTTCATCTATTTGAGCAATTAAACAACTTCCATCAGCAACACTCAGGTGAAGCATATTACCTTTTGTGTGGTTACTTGAAGCAATTACATTTCCAAAGCTTCCAAGTATCTTGCATCTTCCATCTTTGAACTGAAGATCATAACCCTTGTCCACCATTTTTCCAACACTCAACAAGTTGTGCTTCAATCCTTCAACATAAAGTACATCATCAATGTTATGATTACCACCAAGACAAATAGATCCTCTACCATGAATCATACTAGCACTGTTATCTTTAAATCTTACAACCCCACCATCATATTTCTCTAAACTTACAAATTTTCTTTTGTCACCGGTCATATGATGTGAGCATCCCCTATCTATAACCCCCGCATCCTTCTCTTCAATTTGGGTTGTAGGATATTTCACAACTTTAGCAGATTCAATAGCCACCAGACTATTTTCCTTGATAGCAATGAAAACCCAATCATCTTCATTTCCATTTTCTTTATTAGATTCTTCACTAGACACACCTTCTTCAGAAAAATAGCATTTATTTTGAAATATAGGTTTGTAAGGCTTAGACCTAGGAACTCTTTCAGGACACCTTGAAGCAAAATGACCTATTTTACTGCAAGAAAAAAATTTGATAGGCAGATTTCCTTTATACTTACCTTGTCCTCTACCTTCTTTCTTCATAATCAGTGCTTCCATCTCTTCTACCTCTCTTTCTTCATCTTCAAGTTGTTTCATATCTTCCTCATACTTGAATGTCTTTCTAGAACTCTCTCCCAGATCATATATTTGATTGTTTCTTTTGAATATAGAAGCCTTAAATACAGATTCAGTCTTGGGGGAAAATCACCAAATTCACTCAACTCAAAAGCAACAATTTTACCAATCAACATATCTCTTGTCATATTTGTTACTAATATGAACTCTTCAATAGCATGAGATTTTTATTTTTAAGAGGGAGGCAATGATTTGAACACTTTAGCTACAATTTCTTGTTCATCTAGAGTACCACCAAAACATCTAAGACCCATCACAATTTCATTTACTCTTTGCATAAAAGAAGAAATATTTTCATCTTCACCCATCTTTAAATTTTCATACTTGCCTTTCAAACTTTGTAGCTTAGCAACCTTCACATGTACATCTCCTTCATACAAACTCTCCAGCTTTGTCCACATCTCATGAGTTGTCTTCAGACCTATCACATTTGTCATTTTTGAATCTGTTAGAGCACTTAGCAAAGCTTCCATAGCCCTGATATTATTCTCAGCTTCTTTAATCTCATCAGGAGTGGAAGGACCTGTTGAAGCATAAAATTTCATGTAAATTTTAGGTTCCCATATGTGAAAACTTGATTACAACTCTCAAGTTGAAGATAAACATTTTGATATAATTCTTGTAACCACAGTAAAAGTGTGTTCTTAAGTTTGGGTTTTCTCTTTGCTGCTTCAGAATTTGAAAATCATGCACTCTATCAGCTTTAGAGAATGGGAGATAATACAGGAGAGGCCATTACACATCAAATAGCACTATGGATAACACACCTCAAATAAATTACAGGTTGCTTCAAGAGTTGGGTATCTCAAAGAATAAAGGGGAATGAAAGGAAGTGACGCATGTGGTTTCCCTGGTAAGGAAAAGAAAAGATCATGGTCATAGAACAGGGAGATGGACTATGCTTGTGACAATTAAAAAAGAGAAAGCCTGACACATGGAAGTTGTACATTGAAATTTTGAGGCTTAGCACTTTTGAAAGGTGATATCATTACATCTTTTGAAAATCCTATTGCACTCATTTCATGTTATTGGCAAGGTGCCTCATACCAACACTATGGGAAACCCAAACCTTTGTATTTCTCAAAAAGGAAAGAATAATAAAGTCACCACTCCATTGCACAAATAGGCATCCAAGGGCCAATAAACAGTGCAGCAGATGTGAGGATATGCAGCAAATAGATTTATTGAAAAGAATAATATCCAAAATGTTTTAGTATATATTTGAAAACTAGACAAGTGTTAGTGAAATCATGCTATTGAAATTTGAATAGTGTGAATACAATATAGAACACCGATGACAGACTGCTCCACACATTTTTCACCTCCATTTAAGCAAATACTGCACAAAGGATCTTGATATCATATAACAAATAAAGCTCCATCAGCTTAGAATATTTCTTGGTACTAAAGATTTGTATGCAAGGTGCGCCTAAAAGTAACAACTATTAGTACCAATATTTTGGAGAATTTACTTCTCAACTAGCAAATAAATTCGGGGAGCATGTGCGACTGGGTGGATTGTCTATTATGGGGTCTCAGACATTCCTTTTTGCAGTCCTATAATTACGCACTCATGCTGGAGATGCATAACTGTGTGGAAGATGCCAAGTTGAGTAAGAAGAGAATTGATGATATCTTTTTAGTAGGGGGCTCCTCACAAATAACAAAGGTGCAGGAATTGGCTCGAGATTTCTTTGATGGATAAGAAACTCATCAAAATGCTTGGTAAACATGGGCATGAAAATGAACTGGAAGACAAACAACACTTCACATGGACATTTTTTGATCAACGGTGATGAATAAAATAGAGATCATTGCATTACTAGAATGGCAGTTGACCAATATATTGCAAGGATAAGTTGGAAAACAATTTGAAATTAAGATTACAATCACGACAAACCGAAGTGATTTAGTGGTCATAAATTGGGAATTAAGTTGATTCCAATCACAGCCATAATGTATAATGAAGCATCCATTGTTCTTCAAATGCAGAGAGGATTCCTTTGTGATGGAGATAAAAATGTACATATTGTCATACACCAAAGACTCGAAGGAGCTATGCAAAGGGATCTGTATAATGATATCTAGTCGGGGGTGTGTTATACAGTGCAAATTGAGAAGGAAGTGCGTGCATAATACATGAGCAAAGGGAAATCTTCGAAATGTTCATCACTACAGTGTCACATTCTACAAACATCATTTCTTACGGCATGTCTTTGAAGGAATCACTCTCCAACAGCCTATTAGATTTTTTTGAAGCAATTTCGCAGGCTTTACTATTATTTGTGGACTGTAATTGAGGAGGTCGATTGTCAATATGGTGATCCCTCTGCTAATCAGCATTGTCATTCCACACAAATAGCTGTCAAAATCTTGACAATGAGCAATTGTATTCTTTAGTATAGAGTTGTTGTTTCTCATCATTTAGCTCTTGATAATTCTTTCCATGAGGATGAAAGTTCTACCATTGAACTCGCATGAAAAAAGTTTAAATTCTCGAACCTTGAGGTCGTTGATATATGGAGCTTAAATTGTGTAAGGAAATAACTGTGTTGACTTCGAAGGAATTTCAGTCTAAAGGTTGTGGAGGAAAGAAAGAAAGTTTAAAGAGATCTGCGAATAATACAACTATTGAGGGCTATGAACAAACATTGCAAGCATTCCAATATACATATATGAAAGATAAGAAATCATGCGAAGTGTGCTAGTTAAAGCCCTCAAAGAAACTAAATCCCATGAGATGCAATGATCATAGGTCACACACAAAAAAGGGGGCAATTGAAAATGCCTCAATAAATGGAATTAGCAGGAAGAAATTTAGATGCCCTATTGCCAAGATCATGGGCCCAAAGATGTAAGGCAGAAATGGGGTCTAAGATGATGTAGAGTGCGAGAAACCCTAAAATATTGCAGTGAATGAGCAAGGAAAAACCCTAAAGCGGCGGTAAATATCAAAACCTAAATGCATCGGCAAGAGTCAAGTGATCGGAGTGAAGTTTTAACGAGTGTGTTTATCACACCGATTGAATTCTATAGTGAGGAGAAATTGATATCGGGGAGACATCTATTATCAGCATAAGATCTTTAATTCTCCCTGACAATATGAAGTCATACCGATGGAGGTTCATCGGTGAAAGAAATGCTATCGAGATAAGAAAATAAAATCCTTTCGATGGAGCATGTTACATGGAAAAATTTAACGGTGAATTTTTTTTTTTAAATGGATATGCCATTGATGTAATATGGGTAAAAAATATATGTGGAAGATATTTTAAATTAATTTATTGAATACAGGTGAAGGTGGAAAGATGGAATATCTACTTCATGAGGTATAATATTTCCACGGGAAGAGTTTAGAGTAATAACCATTTTACATATTCATCAAAGTACAGAGAAATGTATATAAAAGATAGAATAACATTTTAAAAAGGGGATATGATTTTTTACCTAAAATGTAAAATGCAAATGGAGAATATTTATGGTGGCAAGTAAAAATATTTTACAAGGTGAAGTAATCAAGTAAGTGATTATCTGAAGATATCTCCATCATGTAAAAATGCAAGTAAAACATTTCACTGAAGGATCACAAGAGGGGCGTAATTATTTTTATGCTAAAAGTGGAGATTTTTATCAAGGAGGTTAAAAGAAAATATACAAATCATTTAGTAGGTAACTTTTTGGAGAAAAGTGAAAATTGCCAGCGAAGGATCATCATCGAAATTGATTTTTCATGAAGATGCACAAATAAAGATTAAAGTTAAAATATTTAATTTTCCAAAAGGGCAATTAATTAAATATTTTATTTGCCGATGATAACTGAAGAGTTGCACCAGCTAGATGCTTTAAAGAGTTACAACCCAAAAGAAACAATGTACATATGTATAATAAAATCATGTCATTGAGGGGAGTTTAGGAGAAATAAGTAGGTTAGATAGTTGGTAGTTTGGACAGTTGCCGAAATAAAACATCATGTTGTACATTGTAAAATATTTTAAAATTATATAATGGAGAAGAACATATTTATCTAGTGATCCAATTATGGTGTCAATTGTTTATCGAATTTATTTAAAAATATTATCTGACTGTCTCCAAGGTTGTCGTTTCCCTGTTATTTAAATTGAAATATCAAGGATATTCTTCAATTTATCAAAGCACACTTGTTGTTCTTGTGTGGTTCAATTAACTGGTTCCTACAAGACAGGATTAAATCCTTTTGATTAATCACAATAATTTGGAAAAGTACATTTGGATCATTAAGAAGAATTTAATAATTATATTCTTGCACGTTTACACAAGTTGTAAAAAGTCACAAGTGCCATGCAATTTGAATTTTAGCCATTAAGCAAGTCACCCATTATACAAATCTTCACTCCATTAGCCCAACAAAAGTAGGCACTTGTCACACCATTCACGTCTTAGAATTTTATAAAAACTTTGTTCAAAAACATTCACATTTCAAATTTAATATTAGGAGTAGGAGTATTTTGTAAGATTTTATCTATTACATTTGTGCCATCGTAATAGATCCATTAAATAAATTAAGTCACAACTTTAAGTCTTCTTTATTTATATAGGTACACCCGCCTAGGTCTAGCAACACCTGAAGAGAAGAAGGTCTAAACCATTTGGCCTTGTCTGTTACCCTAGAACGTATCAAGAGATTGGCAACCTCTTGAGGTATTTCGCCTACGTTTTTGAGAGCTAACAGGACCATTCTAAGTAATAGTATATCTATTCTTTGTAATCTTCCAAAAGGGTTCACCTAAACACCTCAAATGACATTCCATTTTGGCTTTCCATAGTGATTATTTTTTTCCATCAAATCTAGGACTGTCCTTCTTGTATGATGCCATCTCGGATCACCTCAAGCTTTTAAACTTCTTCAGAGGAACCTTCTCTGATACCAATTGTTGGAAAAACAAGGATAGACAACTAAGAGGGGGGTGAATGAATTGTCACAAAATATTTAACTTTTCAAACTTTATTTAAATTTAATCTCAAATCTAATGAATGAACAATAAACCATAAACCATAAACAATCAGCATGTCAGAAAGACAGAGAACACCAAGATTTTTTACGTGGAAACCTTGTTAGGGGAAAAACAATGGTGGATGTTAGTCCACAACATTATGCCCTATTAAAATTATAAAGAATAATAATGAGAATGCACATGCATTCAAGCACACTGCTCAAATAATAGAGGGCTCACTACCCAAGAAAGATTCAAATTAAAACCATCCAAATTATGAATTGAGAAAATAACATATGCTAATGCCTGATTACAGTTCTGGTTAAGTACATAAACACTTCTTCACTCTTCACACTCTGCTTTTTCCTTCGAATGATCTGAACAATATTTGCACACAGGACTCGCACACTTCACACTTGCACACTTTAATTTGAATAAACAATCACTCTTACATATCCACAACATGAATTACATCAACAACTTTGTCAGCCAAAACAAAATATAAAATATATAAACAATGTCGGCCCAAATTTACAAATAAATTTTCAATGTGAATCAAACACCATCTGCCAATATTATGTTGTGACCCAAAAAAACATCCCCAAGCATGCCAAACATTCAAATTTTAATCTCCAAAGATCCACAACATGCTACAACCACCATGTCGGCCAAGAACACAAAAACTAAACACATAAGAGATAAATCACTGACCACAAGCACACCGATCAACACAAACATGCAACAAAGATATAGCATGATCTAGAAACATCTAGGAGCATCAAGAAACATTAGAGAAACATTCAAATCAATTGAGATTACAAGAATCATACCAACTTCAATCAAGAACATTGACTGAAACCATTGAAACACCATCAAAACACAACTATTCATAACAAGATCAAATCTTCACACAAACCTCTAAAACTTCCAATGGATAAACTAGATACACTCAGAAATAAACCTTTTAATTCACAATGATTTATCACCAATGTACTAAGCACGACACCTACATGAACTTCACTAATCCACTATGAACCTGCAACTCTTTCTTTTACAATTTTCTCAATATCCTTGACATATACAACCTTCAATACATCAATGCTAATAGTGTTGACATCAATGACAACCACATATCAGCAACACAACCACAATATCCAACATAATAGCCATGTCAAGTGCTTCCAAGGCTGGGGTATCAGTAGCTCTCTTCACAAGTAATTTCCCACTGATATTTGGTGACTCAACAAGTACTAGTTTCCTAGATCCCATGGATAATGACCATATTGCCAGTGCATCCCAATCTTCACTAAATGTAGAACCCAAAAGTTCCATATCTAATTCCTCCTTTGTTTGCACTAGAGGCCTTTCAAATCTTATTAGAGCATCTAGGACTATAGCATCACCAATATCCCACTCTGGTAGCAATAACATGCCACACTTATTTACAAGCTCTCTGCCATCTTGAGTAGTAATCTTTTGAAATTCATTCTTTACAATACTCCTCACAATGGCTTGAATAACACTTTTAGGTAACTCTGGATGCAAACTCCTTTCAGTGGCCACTTTTTCTACATATTTTGTAGCTCTTGATCTCCACCAGAAATCCCTAAATGCAGATGTTTCAATAAAGAAGTTATCTTTCATAAACTCCTTGCAAGCCTCAATCCTTAGGTCATCTACACTATTTAAACCATTGATGTGAAGTTTTCCCAACCTAAGACTGCTTTGTCCTGAACTTGAAGCAATTGCTTCTATAGGAGGAGGCATTCCCTATTGCATATCTTCAGGAGTGATAAAGATCATCTTCATTTGTATCAAAATATTCAACCACTCCTGTGGCCTCAATCCTTTATTTCTTAAGAGGTGGCTGCTCTAATGGAATATGGATTTCTGGGGGTGAATCAAGATCAATTACAAGTGGAGGAGCCTGCTCTGGAGGTGGTGGCATTGCACTCTTAGGAGAAGCTACCTTTGATCCCTTAGAAGTGATAGGGGTCAGCAAGGTTTGGTCTTCATCTATTGCTTTCTTCCTTCTGGAGTAGATTCTTAGTTGCTTGGGTGGTTGGTAAGTAGGCCTTTCTTCCAATGTCATAGTATTCTCTTCTTCAACCACTCTTTCTTTTTCTTTATTTGAAAACTCTTGTTGCTCCCTCAATATACCAACTATACCCTCAATATTATCCATAACATACATGACATGGCTGAATTCATCAGGTATATTCGGCAAAGGGTCATACTTGGGATCCTTCTTCCATTTTACCTCTAAAATCTTTCTGTAAGTAAGGTACTTAGCCTTCCTTTCATCCTGATTTGGAAAGCTAAAAAAAATTTTGATGACATCTTCAAGATAATAAAAGACATGCAAAAAATTACCCAGCCTCTTCTCTTCTTTTAATTTAGCAATAAATCCCTTAGGATCATGATTCCTTGGGTGCATATTCTCCAACTTGTAAGGTACCAGCAGATGTACTAATTGTTTCCATGCCCCTTTCACTAGAACATAATCAACAAACAGTGTCCATTCTGGAAAGAATGAGCCTCTCCTTGTTGTATCAGGTAAGTGTGTTTCTTGTGAGGCTCCCAATTGTCTCATGATTTCAAGAAACCATATCCTTAGTGGCACATCTCTTGGCAGAACATAAGGATCTAGGCCATTACCATATACTCTAAAAAATTGTTTTATCAAGGTATAAAATCAAGTCTCCCCAATTATGACTCAAATTCAAATCTAACCTCATCTCCATTGGTCTCAAAAATTCATGAATTTCTTTAGAAATTCTTGGTGGTTCATAGATAAAGGATCTCCTTATTCTTGATCCAAAAGCATTTTGAAACATCACATAATTATATTTCATATCATCCTTGTCCATAATCTAGGTAGAACATTGAATAGGAAAATCAACACCTTTTTCCTTCTTTCTCAAAGACCTTCCACCCTTTATGCAAGAAAATATGCATTAATAGTGAATACCACCAAAATTTCACCCATTGTTTCCCTTCCTTCAACTCAACCAAACCCTTATGGATATGTTATACCAGATAAGTGGCATAGTCATAGACTATGTTATAAGCTGGGTGTTGCAGATGTGTTGCTAGATAACTGTATTCTCTCTGCAATGTGTTAGGTGGAGAAAAACCAATGATTTGGCACAAAGAAAATACAGTCTTCCTGAAATAGCTCACAAAATAACTCATTGGGAAGTGCTTAAGCTCCTTCATGCCAATTTTGATTTTCTTTCTATGCTTATGGTACCAGTCACAACAATATGCAAGGGAAACAACTTTTTCCTAATGAATACCTTGGTATTGTTGTATTCCTTCCTGATATCATCCATATCTAGAGGAACCAAATCCTGACTCCATTCATGAAAATAAAAAACATCCTCAATTTCTTTCTTGGTTATCTTCACCATATCCCTCCCATCAAATGTCATGACAACCCTAGAAACTAGATCATACCTTGAGGCGATATCTTTCAAAAGATCAACAACCATATACACGTTAGGAACAACTAATTTTCCCATATCTAACCTCCAAGGATTATAGAGAGGAGAGCCAAGGTTCCTTTTCTCAAACCCATGCTGAAAGAGCTTCCATCCAATATAAGGCAACTCAACATCCTTAATGGACAACTGTTTATCCATCACTCCCTCTCTAATAGTGGGGCCATAGAACAAGACCTTTCCTTCGGGTTTCTTATTTGTAGAGGAGGGTAACGAGTCAATTACATCTTGGGAGAGTATTTTGGACTCGGCCAAAGGGGTGGCAATTTGTACTTTAGGAGCCATGAATTTTAAGCAAACTGGGGTTTTAACAAGAAAACTCCAACTACCAACCTCCTAATTCAAACCTATGGCTTAACACGAGTGTTAATTCCAAATGGTCTCATAGGGCTACAACCTTTTAAAGATGGAATTAACCCTAATTTAGAGCAATTAAAGCAAAGGAATAAATAACATTCATAGAAAGAAAATTGAAATCCAACCTTGATTCAAAAAATTGAAAAAGCATAAAATTACATTTATCATACGACTTTCATAAAAAAAACCCTAATGTCGGTCGGGATGAACTCTGCAAGTCACTTCCTTTGATTTCTCATATTTCTCCAGACACTTCTTCAAACCTCAATTATGCAAGAACTAACCATATACACATACTTTGAGGACAATTAAGTAGATTTATGAGTCACCTCCACCATTACTGCTTGCTCACGTGAAGAAAAAAAATTACAATGAGTGTACTAGCAGTTTTGAATGTGCACCATTGATCTTATGCTGAGATGGCCATCATGAATGACTCATATTGAGTCAATTACTTTTGAATTTCATCATTGTTCCAACTTGAACAATTGGCCAATAGAAATATTCCAACTAGATTCTTCGTCCTGTACTTGTGGGCTCCACACGCCAGTAGCCATAGGACATACGTGGTGACGTCTCACAGTCCTCGCAGCTTTTAATGAGCCTGCATCTTCCCTTAGTGAGATGGAAGGGAACAGTAGTGATCAACTCCTTCCTCTTAATAATCATCGTTGATCTTAAAACTTTGAGTGCCGCAACTCGTGATTAAACACATGTCATCATCTCGTGGACCACACAACAATTAAAGTACCATCACTTAGGACCTGCGAGCCAATGGGGAACAACTCAAATTAAATCCCACAATCTGATGATTATTAATCCTACACATGCAACAAAGTCAATTATAAAAGAGGGTTGTGACTAGGCCGATGACATTTTACCCTTGAAGACAGATGACTTAGACTTAAGTCATTTATGAGCGAAACATTAAAGCCCGACTTTGGGAAAATTAAAAAACTTTGTGATTGAAGATGATTGGGTAACCTAAGCAAAGGGGCCAATAAGGAACACATGGCAATGGCTCTAAAGGAAACTTAAGCTACCGACAACTGGGTAGAGCAAGCCAATGCAAAATTAAAATTCCCAAGGTTTATATGTGAAACATTTGAAAGCAATGCTACATAAGTAAAAACTTAAACCCTACTTGTGGGAAACCTGTGACATGACATTACCAAGCTCAAAAGGACCTCAACAAGTCAAAAAATTTAGGGACTCCATCACAATATATGGTAGAAAATAGAAAAAAATATTTTTAATATCTCAGTGGATGGAAATAGCTCGTCTCCAACTTTTTGATGATATCTTGTTTGCCAGAAATGGACACCAAGGAAAAAAGATGAATTTTTGAAAAACTGGCTAAATTTAGCCTGTAGCGATGGCCCCCTGGCAAAATAAAAAATTTCCAAAAATATTTTTTTTCTAAAATAGAAAAATTTATATGAGAATAGGGGTTTTTGGGCCTTCTAAATGTAATGGAAAGGTCTGTTTGGGCCAAAAATACTTCAATAAAAATTTGTTCGCCAAATTTGAGCTTCAAAACCTCATTTGCAACTAGGTCAAATAATCTCCAATTGTGATGGAATAAAGGCCAATCTTGTCTTTCTTGAGCCTTTTGGACACGTTGGAATATTTAAACATACTACTAATATAATTAGAAATTTTGTAATCACCTAAATCTCACAAAAAACATATTCAATACATAGAGTTTATTATATCTTTGGAAACCCTTTTTTATTCTCCATATTATTAAAAACACAAGAGAAGATCATACGGGAATTTACAAGACCTTTACAAGAAACTCAATCTCTCAATTAGGAATTGACAAACTTATATTTCTCAAAACAAAAGCTCTCACACCATTTTAGAAATATGAAATAGATTGAATAACCCAAGGAACTTTTTAAAAGGAAATCAAAGTTACATAAACTAGAAAAACATAAGAATGCAAACCAAGACTCCAAGAGATTATGCAATGTTGATGTAACAATATCACATTAAGAGCTTCCAAGCTGAAAATATACAATGCAAAAGATTGCAAGAAGATGCAAATACAAGCTAGGTAGTGAGTTTATATAGAACTGAGGAGAGGATTTAGGTGGCAAATCCAACCAATAGGAATCAACCACAAAAAGTGGAAAGTGCTCCACCCTTTAAGGAAGGGGACAACACATGTATCTTCTAGTAATAAACTCACTTTACTAGGAAAAACCTACGCCTAAGGGAAAATAAATTAACCCACTAGGAAAATAAAAACCTACACCAACATTTGGACCCCCATGATCCTATCTAGACCCTTCAATAAATTAGCTTACAAGAAAAAATCATCATGTGTCTACAAAATTAGTGCATCATCTAAATCCCCAAATCTATAGAGAGCTCCCTCGCTTAGAATGAGTAGGAGTAGGATGTTGTGATCCTTCTTGGAGCCTTTGACCCTCTCTCTCCCTACTATTCACTCAGTCATTGTAATGATCTCAAATGTGGATGCCTCATCACCCCCTCACTCACTAATCTCTATGATCTATTGTGTGTGTAACAGGGAACTCACTAATCTGGTGGTACTACTCCCTCGTATAAAGACTTGTAGTATATAACCTCATATGTATACTATCCAATATTTGAAACCATCATTGTAGAAGAACCCTATGTAATATCTCAGATCCTTAAGAATGATTGATCTACTCACTAAGAAAAAATAATTGTTTCATTTCTCTCCATCATCAATCCCTACACCTATGTATGTAACCCTTGCACTTGACCACTGTGCACTCGCTAATTTTCCTTGTGCACTCGCTAACTCTGCATACAAACTCTATACCTAAGGTTGTATGGTTATCACCTGGCCATCCCTATCATGACCCACTATCTCCTCTCCTATTGGTGGTGATTGTATTGCCTCATCTCTCACTAGTGGATACTTTACTTCCTACTCTCCCACTGAATGTGATGGTGCTACCTATTGTATCACAAGTAGTGACACTACTATTGGCCAACCATTGGATATTGATCCTCCATCTCCCCCATCATCCCCATGAATGACCCAGAAACACAATCTCCTACCTCTTATCCTCCTCTCCTCTCCCCTATCTACCTATTGTCCTCCACTATCCCCACCTATAGGATTTGTTAGTCATCTAGGTCTCATCCTCACCCACCATATATAATAAGCGTGTTTCATCCCTGCATCAATAATATGCAATCATGACACCAACTACATTAGTACCAACCCCTCAAAATCTCTAATTGTTTTCTTTACACTAATCATAGGCCCCCAATGCACCACTTCTCTAGAGGTGTGTTCAAATGTAGCCTTGCTAGTTGGTAAATCCTATTGCTCCCCAAATTGTCTACATAACATAACTAGAAAATACAACTTAATGATCTAAGCCATCCTCTCAATCAAATAACACCTATATCGATAATATGATAGATTCTCTTCATCATCTGACCATGCCTCACATCATCTCCATGGTCTCCATGTGAAACCCACCATCTCATTTATCACTCATCACCAATAAGGAACATCTCCTAATAGATGATATATTAAAGCCTAATTGTAACTATGAATATATGATAATCTAGGTTCCTATTCTTTGTCCATGAATGGTCATAAAATCACCATGTTCTCCCATGCCCATATGTGAAGGAGTGTCACTCTACATCCTATGCATGCCCCATGTATGTACACAACTTGGTGAAGTTGATGATATAAAGTAGCTAGTACACATGGACTCTGTGCATACACTACACCATCCTCAATCATCTTCTTAATCACTATCCCATATCCAATAGGAAATTCACAACTCCTACTATCATGGACTAACACACTACTAATCATTACCACCAATAACATAGGGAATGTATCAAAGTGCACTTGTATGTAGCTAAAAATAATCCTATAATCCTCAATCCCAAGGTCGTCTATCATAAACTCTCAACTAAGTGCCAATTCTCCCCCATCCATGGCATAGACCACCCACTCCCCATGGATCAATATTCATAGAATCCTCCAAACATCCTCAAGGGTGATCATCACTTCCCCAGTCGATAATAGGAAAGAGTGCCACTAAGTATACCACCTCTCCACTAAGGTAGGAATCATCACCCTATGTGCTTGAATCTAGAATATAGGTGATATAGTATAAACCCATGACTACCATCAAAGCTCACACATCCTCACTAATATTCCATCTCAACCTCATAGAATCAGGCTATCTCTCACAAGACGTAAAATCCTCTCAACCACCCTACACCTAATAGAACACTTAGTTATTTAACTTTTTATCATTTTCACCAAACCCTAACTCTAACACCACTTCTAGCATCAATCAAATTTATCTATCATTTATAAAATGATAGAAACCAACATTAGCTTTTGAGTTATGGCTTCCCAACACACTTCCTTCCATCATTTACCTTATATTTCATCTAAATCTTCTCCCATCCATCAATGATTTATTTCAACTCTCATGGCATGTGCATAATTCCCATAGATAATAATTTCAAGTAATATTTTATCCAACATGATACCTCACCTTTATCATCTATCCTAATAAAAAAAAATCAGCATTCCCCTCTCATTTATGCCACATTCACGTGAATATGTACCACTACTGCGACCATATGTGTTGTAGGTGTGGCCATATGAGCCATAACCTTGGCATATGCACCACAACTACATGAAAATGCACCCAAACAATTGCATCACCAGTATACACCTCTTCCAATCAAATGCAATCATGCCATAACCATGGAAATTACACCCCAAAACCCTCAATTACACTATCCTAGGGTTTGGCACATTTTCCTAAACCCTAGGTAAACCCTAGTGAAACCTTACCTAAATAAATACATCAAAACACATAATTGAAAGAGCTAGTTAGAAACCCTACCTTAGCTGGTATGTTATCCCTCTACCTAAAAGTCCACACTCACTCCATGTGATGATCACCCTCTAGAATCCTTTCCATTTTCTCCACAAACTCACCCTCACATGACCTAGAGCTCTTTAATTTCCACAATTCAAGGAGTACAAATGAGGAAGAAATCCCACCCCACCCACTTTTTATACCCCCACCTAACCCTAATTTTTCCATTTTCATTTCTCTTCATCACCCTAACCCATTTCTTTCACCTTCACTACCCCCATCAAATAACTTCACTTCATTTTACAAATTAAATTATCATTTTCCAATATCCTCCATGAAATCATCCATTTTTGTGAGTCTATCTAAAAAAATATTTTTTGATAATTTTTTCCACCAAACTCCTAGGGGGGCATCCCAACTCCATTTTCATTCACCAAGGAAAGGTAGGGCATTCCACAAAAATTTATTCACTTTCTTTCAAACAACGTTGTAAAAACACATTATCTCAAAGAGGGATAAAATGTGGACACTTGAAAATCAACTAACATTTCTTGGCATCATATTACACTAATTTTTTCTTCCAATTTTAATTAACTAAATTTATTGTTTGATTAATTTAATATCATCTTCTATAGTTAAATAGTTTAATTTTTTTTAATTAAATTGATAATTCACTTGGTCTGAGTGCGTGAGGGTTTGAAGGCTGGTTCAGCAGTGTACAAGTGTGGACGTGGTAGTCCTCAGTGGGGGGGATGGTGCACTCCCCCATGCAATTTTTGTTTTATGTGGGTACCTTCTTTACTCCCATTTATTGTGGCTTTTTACTTTCATTGAGTTCCCATATTTCATCTGTGTCTCCTGCATTAGGGTCTTATCATAGATTGGCCTTGGGCTGTGAGTGATCTCGGCTCCTCCCTCCATTTATGGAGGAAGGTAAGGGTGGTTCTAGCCCCAAATCAAGCGATATAAATTCAAATTGATCGAATAACCCTCCTAATAATGTGCACAAGTCATTTAAGAAAGTTTTAGAAAATGGTGGTGTGGTGATTCCAATGGGGGAAAATTTTCTAATTGAAGATCTTGGTGATAATGGAGTGCAGGATGGTAAGTTACCATCTATCTCTCCCAAAGATCTTGTCATCACTTTGAATCCAAAACTAAAAAGTTTAATCTCTAATGAAAGATTTAGATTAAAAGATTTTGCTATTTTTTTTGTTGTTGATGACTCAAATAGAGTTATGACAAGGAAATTCATAGATAGATAGTTTTTTAAAGTTTGGGAAAAAAAATTGGGGTTTAGGTTAGGTTTGGCAGGATGATCTAGTGTGGCTTGTTTGTCATTTTCTTGGTGAACAATGCTATGCAAAGGAAAATCCTGGAGAAACCCTACTAGAACATGGGCGGGTGCATGCTTAGGGCTCTCCCCTAGTCGTCATCCACCATTGTGAAAGAGGTCTTAGCCCTCTCCTACCCTAGGTGGGTAGTATTAAAGAACATACAACTAGAGTGCTAGAACATCATACCCCAAATTTTGGCCCTTGTTGGCATCGTGGTGCATATTGATGAAGAAAAATCCACCTTTTTGCATCTAGACATGTAGGTACTAGTGTCTCTAAACTCAGGTGTAGAAATTCCTAAAAAAAATGTTATTAAAGAAGATAACTCTATGTTTGTTTTCCCTCTTGAAATATTGGGGTGGATCAATTCTTTCCATCTCTACTACAAGGAGGGCCATATTTGGAAAAAATATCCAGTCATAAAGAGAAAGGTAAATAAAACCAATGAGCATGGCCCCCCCACACTTGCAAATTCATCTTCTCAATTCATTGATGTGGCCTAGCCCATGACAAGTGAAAACTTAGGTGGGGAGAAGACCTATTTGTTTGAACTCCCTTTGAACCCTCCTCCATCGCAAAGGGATGGTGACAAGGTGATTGCATAGTGTGAGGAATTCCAAGATCCTCCCCCTTGAGGAAACTAGGGGGATCCACTCTTAAGCAACTCATTTTTTTTCCTATCGCAATCTAATGGCGTGGGTATTTACCCTTCAATGGATGGAGACGAAGTGGAGGCCTCCTCCCTTACCCAATTCCTTGCCCAAAACCCTCAGCTCATTGAGAAATTGAATGCTCAACAACTAGCCATGATGGGAATCACGTAGAGAATCGTAGAAAACTTGGAAAGTAGATGTGATCATAATAGTTCCCCCAAAACTGCTTTCTTTCAAATTAATAAGGATTCCAATCAATTTAGTTTCAATCTTGTCAAATATACTAAGGATGAGGTCTGAGTTAATAAATTGTTTGTGAACGGTGAAGAGCTCGCTCTGGATGTGGCCGAAAGCCTAAAATGGGGTCTACTCTTGAAACCCACACCATTGCTCTTGGACAAGTTGGTACACACGGTTAAGAGACTATAAATGATTTCTATATATAGAACTCGAATAGGTCTCAAATTGATGGGACCCAAACTAGCTTCATTGAAGAGTCAGCTCCCCCCAGGATGAAAGAGATCTCAACAATTGAGAACTCTTCCCCTATCTGTGAGTAAGATGATAACCCTGACCTAACCCCTAGTGAAATTTTGGAAATTAAATTCCAAGAATTTGATTGTAACAAAGATAATGCTAAGAAAAATAACCAATCCGACCCTAAGTCCAATGAGAAAATTGTTAATGAGAATATGGAAGAAATCAAGAACAATAAGGATTTATCTGCTATCAAAGGGTGCAAAACCAAGGAAGGTGTCATTGAGGGACATGATGCCCAAATAGTGAAGCCAAAGAAAGGCCCATGAAGACCAAGGAAACATAGCATCCTAGTGGGTGGGAGTAAAAAACTAGGGTTAGCCAAAACTAAAAGAAAAAAGAACAACATTGTTTTCCAATCTCTTGTGACAAAAAAATTAGAGACTAAGGATAAATTTCCCAAATGTTTCAATAAATTTAGAGGAGAGCAAGGTGACATTCACATGACATCTAAAAATGAATCTTAATTTCATTTTGTGGAATGTCAAGGGACTAGAGTCACCTAGAAGGAAGTACATTGTATGAAGGTTTCTAAACCTCAAGAAAAAGAAGAATTTCGTGTTGCTTAAAAAAACCAAAGCAATGAGGTTTATTTTGGAAATGAATCTCAAGTTTGTTTGGAATAAATCTAAGGAATTTTCCACCATGCATGAAAGAGGTATGGGGGCTTCCATCCTATTTTCTATCCAATGGGCTCAATTCATCACTAGGAGTGGCTCATCCCCTTCTAACAGAGTATTGTGGGTAATCGTTGAAAGAGAAGGTTTTTTTCTTTTGGCATCTGCTCTGTTTTTGCTCCCAACAACCATAGGGATAAATGTAGTTGTTGGAAATGTCTTGTTGGGCTAAAAAATATCCCTTGGATTGTGGGAGGTGTTTTCATTATGGTCAAGCAAAGTGAGGAAAAGTGGGGGGATCTAACATGGACTGGAAAGGCAATGAAAAACACTTTTGGATGAGGTGTAAAAGCAAGCTCAAGTTGGAAAATCCTATGGAAGGTTGTAAGAAGTAGTGTAATGGTGTTTGGTTGTCATGGTGCAATTCCCAAAAAGGGGAAGGCATGATTTATTATAGGCTCAACAAATTTATGCAAACAAATATTTCTTCAATTTTCACCCCAATGATGATGGTGTCAAGGTACAAGTGTATCCTTACACTCTCCTGACCACTATGCCATCAAATCAAACCTCACCTGTTGTCTCAATTATTCACTAGGTGCAAGGAAAGAAGGAAGTTTCATGCTCAACACTCAACTCCTAAAGGATACTAATTGCCAAGAGGTCATCACATCCCTTAGGGAAATAAATAAGTGGATGTTGAAGGAGGCTTCCACCATTGAAAGGTGGAATGCTAATGTAAAAGGATAAAGGTCCCTCTTTCAAGTGATTGGGAAAAAGTGGGCCCTTGATAGCAAGAAAAAAGAGAAAGATCTATAGGACTGTCTCCTTGAGGCAGAAACCAGGTTGCAAAGAAATCCTAGGGATGAAATGCTATGTGATGAGATAATCCTAGCCAAAGATAGCTTGAGAAAGATCCAAGCTCATAGGGTAAGTGGGAAGAAGGTTAGAGAAAAACTAAATTGTCTCATTTGTGGGGACAAGGGTTCAAAAATTTTCTTCAATTATCTAAGGGAAAATAAAGTAAAGGAATAGGTGGGTCAAATATAGGGTTGTTCTCATCTTTACACCACTTAGGAAGAGGTGTTGGCTCAATTCCATTCTTTTTCCAAAGAGTTATTCACTTCAAAAAGTGGGGATGAATAGGGTAAAAGGGCTAGATCCCTCATTAAAGACCTCATACCAAAGAATATTAGGGAATAATATTGTTCCAAGCTAGAAGGTGATATTACTAAAAGTGAAATTGTTAACACAATATTTTTCATGAGTAATGATAAGTCCCCTGGTTGGGATAGACTTCATGTGGAATTCTATAAAGAGTTATATGGTTGGGTGTGTGATGATCTCCTACAAGTATGTAAGGAGGCCCTAGACAAAGGGTCATTGGGGGAAGAAATCCATAAATGAATTATCAAGCTTCTCCCAAAGGGTGGAGACAAGACCCTAGTGAAAAACTTGAGACCCATAATCCTGTTGAATGTTTATTATAAAATCCTAGCCAAAGTAATTGCTTCGCGGTTGGTCAATATTCTACCCAAGTTCGTAAACAATAGTCAAAAAATATTTATAAAAGGTAGACATATCCTAGAGAATCTCATCACAAGGTGGGAAGCCTTAGAATGGGCCAAAAATTCCAATCGAAACTCAACAATGCTTCTTCTAGACTTTGAAAAATCATATGATAGGGTGGAGTGGATTTTTCTAAGGACAGTCCTTCAAGCTTTTGGTTTTCCTATCAATTTTTGTAATATGGTTGACACACTTCTAAAATATGCCACAACATAAGTTGATGTGAATGGTATGCTAACAATGAAGATATCTCTTAGGAGATCCATTGAGCAAGGCTGACCTTTGGCTCCATCCCTCTTTGTCATATCTTCAGATGCACTCTTTTGTCCCTTGAGGGACAACACATTCTCCCCTAGGATAAAAGGGATATGTCTTCTAGATCAAAATGAGCTAATTAATGTATAATTTTTTTGATGATACATCCATTTTTTTGGACCTTGAACAAAGTAATTTGGACTCCTTAATGAATAAATTTGATCTCTTTTGTCTTGCATTTGGAGCTAGAATTTCCAAGGCTAAGTCAGTGTTTCTAGGGTGGAAGGAAGAACTGCTAGACTGGTTGGAGAGATATGCTTTTTAGTGGGGAGGTCCCAAGAAACTAGTAAGGTACTTGGGGATCCCCTTTGTAGTATACCCTGACCTCAAGGAAATGTGGAATTGGGTCAAGTTAAAAATTGAGAAAAATCTAAGTAGGTGGAATAGATAGTATCTCTCTTTGCCTAGAAAAATCTAGGTTTGTCAAAAAATATTATCTTCCTATAGCATATATTTTTCCTCTGTTTGGTTCTTTAGTAGTTAGCAAGTTGACGACATCCAGAAAAGGATTAGAAGCTTCTTGTTGTCAAATGGAAAAGGAAAGAAAAAGAGGCACTCAATTAAGTGGGATTGGTGTTGTTTAAGCAAGTTGCATGGGGGCATTGGGCTAAAAGATCTTAGGCTACAAGGGATTGCCTTCATGGCCAAATGGATCCTTAAATCTCTAGAAGGTAATGAACCTTGGAAATTATTGGTTAGAAACAACATCACTCAAGTAGTACCAAAGTAGGCGAAGGAATGGAAATCTCTACCCCTGAGTGACATCCTCCTCAGTAAGCACTCTATGGTTTCAATTGGGTATGTTTTCTTTAAAATCCTGTGGAAGCCTTGGGAACTAACTAAGAAAAATGTCTACCTAAAAAATACTAGCATAACTCTCAAAAACAATCTAAAATGTCACTCTCACAGCTCCATATGGTGGAATCTAGAGAATAATGGTAAAAATATTGCCCTTCTCCAAGGCTACCTGACTAAAAATTGGTACAAGAAAGGAATCAAAACCTTTGTTGATATCATTTCCAATGGGTACCTGATAAGCTAGGACAACCTTTAGGAAAGGTTTGACATACCTAATTATAATTCTAGAACCTACTCTATAGTTCTGGAAGCCTCTAGAGATGCATTTTTTCCCAGGAATGTAGAGGAGGAAAGTAATATTGCTAATATATTTACTTGGAAATATGGTTCGTCTCTTAACTGTATTAAAGATAAAACAATTTACAATGATCTTATTATGAATGATTCAGTTCTTGAACAGGTAAATAAGTGTTGGAACATCTCTCTAAATACAAAATATTTGAAAAAAATGCTTTCCCTTGTTTGGCACAACTCTATAGAGCCCAAAAAGGCTTGCTTTAGATGGTTGGTCATTTTACAAAAAACCCATCTCAAAACTAATTTTTTGGATTTGGATATATGCAACATCTGTAGGACTCTGAAAATGGTTATACACATTATTTTTTACTATTGTTATGCACAAGAAATACGGAATTTATTCTGTCATAATTTAAAAATATAGAACAAAAATGGTAAAATTAATTGGCAAGATATTCTTTTTTGTGATCTTAAAATCAACATTGAATTGAAATTATTCTAGTATTTGTTATCTAATGAGATTATGTGGCATATCCAGAAAGCGAGAAACAATGATAAATCTATGGGAGTAAAGAGGGTACTTACTGAGTCATTAAAAAGGCTCACTCATGTTAATGTTGCATCACAAGTCTCAATCCACATAGAAATCACAATGGAGAAGTTCATGAGATTGATAAGAGAAGGCTCAACAACCATTAACAAGGAGGAGGTTAGATGTAGACATGATTGTCATCGTAATCTAAAGGAGGCAGAGATCTTTAGGATGGCGTTTGATGAGCTACAACATGCAGTGAATGAAGCAATCGGGCTTGAAAGACAAAGAGGCCCTCAACAACTAAACCCTGAAGAAGAGGACTTGGAAAATGCAAATGTGGAGGTAGAAGAGGTAATGTCAAATGACCAAATGTTTGTAGGCAGGCTCTTACAGGATGAAGTTGAGACTCTCAGTGGAGGTGGAAATTATCAGTAAGTAGTACTTTAGTTGGTGACAACAGTCAAAACAAGGACCTTTTGATCATTTTGTAACCCAACTGGACATATATTATGTATATGTGGGGTACAACACTTTCTACGGTATTTTTTGTAAGCATATATAAGCTGATTTGTAGTCATGAGCAAAAATTGAAGTATAACACAGTCTTTGATTAAGTTGTAAATCACATATAAGCTGATCCAAAGTGATGAACTACACTAGTAGTGCTATGTAAATGTTACTATACTATATTCAATACACAAACTTATTATTAAATTCTTTCTCCACTATTAATTAAATAATTTTATATTATTTAATTAATTCACATTATTATTTATTCTTCCACAATTAATATTAGTGTTGTCACGAAGGATTGTGCCCTTAATGCTAAGCCTTTGCAATCTTCGAAATCTCATGCAACATGGGAACATTCTCAGACTATGGGTTTGGCATGTTACGAGAATGAACCTTCGGAAGATCCAACTCCCTTTAAATGCCCTTTAGATCTATAAATTGATTGAGAAAAGAGATAGAAGAGAAATTGAATACTACTTAATATTGAACTAAAAATTTACCTAAAGGGGGTGATGCACCAATATTAATTAATTTGCAACTTGATTCAAAACTACTTTTTAAATAAATTTGTTCATACAACTCCGACTAATAAGTTTCACCACAAAAGTGTTTCACAGAAAAGCATGAAAGAACTTGCATAATTTGTGACCTATGATGAATTTTATACTTTGTATACTTGCTTTCAACAAAAATGAGACAAAAGAATTTAAAGGTTTTGAAGTAAAACACATAAAATATTTTATCAAAGCACTCAACATGAAACAAGACACCAAAATTTGAATAGATGAACCCTAGATTGTATTGAAAATAGAAGGAACCTCTGCAAACACTGATAAAAGATAAGCTAAAATAATTTCTACTGCTGTATATAAAATGTGAAAATAAATGTTGAGTTACAAGACAAATCTCCTCTCTGCAAAATGTAAAGGAAAATAAGCAAGAACTAAAGGAAAAAGCCTAAGCTTTTCCTCCTTTAATACAAAACTAGTCTCAAGGTTCCAAAAGGTGGCACTTGCAGTTAACTGCACTGACGAATATCCATCTCAATATGCCTCACAAGAAAAAGAGATAAGCCTAAAAATGAGGGCTCCTAACTAATCCAAATTGAGCTAAAATAGCTCCAAACTCCTCTCAAACTGTTTGACCAAAGGGGACTCCAAAATCACTTATGTTAAACTGAAAATAAAGGATAAACCACTCTGAATATCTCCAAATGCATGTGTAAGGCTTTAGTTCCACCTCTATATTTTTGAATGGTTTTTAGGACAAGGATAAACAATTTAAACAAATATTAAAGTAATCAATTGAGATCAACTTTAATATGTGTTATAGATTTGCTCTCCTTTTTTGCATTTTTATGACATTATTAAAGTAATTTATAATTCATTATTTTAATAATGCTTACATTTTTTTATTTTTTTTCAAACTCATGCAAATTAGAAGGGTGATATTTAATACAATAGACAATGTTATAAAATAAAGTGATAAAAATCACTTGGGTAGCCAAATTAGGTTTTCATTGAAACTAAAATGAGAAGCCCCGACTTTTCTTACGGGATCACATCATTTTCATTTTCACCATCTATTTTTATCTATTCTTGTGCTACCAAGGGTTTGAAGAACCAGTTAAGTTTTTGAGGCTATGGATGGCTGAATGCGTCCTCACTGCTGGTAAGTTGCTTTTTCGAATGAAAATGATAGAATTTTTTTCTTTTCTAGAAAGAAATGAAATTTCTATACTCTGGTTGTGATAGAGAAATATGATTTTTTTTCATTCTCTATGTGTTTCATCTGTCTCTTATATTTCTTTCTTCCTTTCCCTATTATCATTATTTAAATCATTGTTTTGTATATGTTTTCTTTAAAACCACAAAATTATTCTTCCATTGAGAAAGAAATGGCCTTAGGTTACAACACCATCTCAGGAGCCTTCTAATAGCCAATGCTTTGCTAAAATTGATCCCTTGTGTGTCTCTATTGTTGGATGCAAGTTTGTTCTCATTATTGTATGCACGCCGCCAGCAAACTCATATCTCTCCTTCTGCGTATTGAGAATCTGCTCTTTCATATGCATTAAGCTGATATGAAGGTTCAATATGATGCAAAGAACCTAGTATTCATGGATTCCCATTTGGAAGCTATGAAAACTATTGCTTCCATGAAGGTATATATGGGCACAATGTGTTTTGAATAAGAAACTCTAAATAAAGACCCATCCGGACTTTAAATTTTGAAAAGATTTGGCAAAGAAAGCTGAAAAATTATTATCCAAGAATCTACCCTTTGAATCCCTTGATGAAATGGTTGAGCAGTAACACTTGTTTTAGGTTATGATTGGAGACATGTCTAACCATCAAAATGTGTATTATCAAACTTGTCAATAACAAATTTCTAATAATATCTGCAGATTGCCATTGACATATATATAACTCTCCTCTTGCTAAGATCTTGACACATTGTCTTTATTCAATCTCAGTTCTCTTTGAAACAATCACTATCATTTGCTTGACTAACGGTCTGAAACTCTTTCTATCATGCTTTTAAGATTGTCAAAAATGATAATGACTATTTTTTATTCTGTCATTTTGAGGTTTTAACCTTTGAAATTGAAGTGACCATGTTGACCCTTTGGATTAGAACTTGTTGCCATGCTTATCTCAATGATATTTACTAATGTATGTAATATGACCATAAAATGGCATTTGTGACTATTATACTTTAGTTGGAAATCATTGGACATGTTCTTTAGATCTATACCTTGAACTATCTTCATATCTCTATCACATTCTTTTTTTTAATTTCCATAATTGTATGTAGACTACCCTATTGATGGGTGTTTTTGCACTTTCTCAACACAGGCAACACACAAGTGCACTACCTCTCTTGAAAGGTAGAAATCTGCAAACAAGTTCCAAATTACTACCCCAAGGTCTCTCGGGTGTTAGGTCATGACTTGCAAAAATAACTCAATTGATTGATGTGATTTGTTGGTAATCACAAAGAAAATTTATGGTTCACTAAGTTTGGAAAGAGCTGGATCTTGAAATGGAGTTTTGTGAAATTTTGGAAGTGAAGTGCAATTTCTGCAAGTTCAAAACAACAGTCTAAAACTCCATGTTTAACATCATATTTGGCTTTACAATGATGTTGGAACTTTATCTTAGCTTCAATTTCAAAGAAAATTCAAAAGGGAAAAGGGATAGAAAAGTTCCTAGGCCTACAACTAATGTTGAACAATAACAATGGAGGATGCTACAGTGGACAACCTTCCTAAAACTAGGTTCCACTTAACCAAAATAGCTAACAATCTCATGAAAATAGTGCTATCTTCTAAGGTCTGCAGATTTTCAGCTATCCATTCACCATGAAGCATGGACAATAGATGAATTTTGAGTGCAGCAACAAATTAATGTTCAAAATAGATTTACACTATTTTTCATCATCAACAAACAACAAAAAGCATGAACATGGAAGGCATCAACACAATAACATTCTTCACTATCAATGTGTAGCATAAAACTAACAACTAAGAGCAACTTAAAACTTAGAACAACAAAGCTAAAATCTAATTTTGAAGAGAAGAATCATGCACACAATAATGCAATTCTTATTAAATTTATGTAGCATGTATTTACACAACTCAACTCTCCCTTTGAAAATGAGAGGAGACCCCTATTTATATTTTTCTAAAAGTGAAATGAATGGCCAAGATTTACTTTCATTTTTGTGGCCAAGATTCATTTTACATTAGGGCTTCACCTACCCCCAAAATATAACATTATAAAATACACTTTTGTCTTTTGTCTATTTTGTCCTCTAGTGGTTCTAACACTATATCAATTTTTTCTTCTAGTGACTGCCTTCTTTTTCCAACTATACTCTCAGAAACTCCTCATCAATCACTGCCTTCCCTGCATTCTTTTGAAGGGTTGCATACTCTAGAAAATTTCCAATCAATGCATGGATCTTGTTCCACTCCATGATGTTAGATTAGAGAATCTGAAAGGATAGCTTCTTGAATCTCCTAGTGATCTATTCCCAATGCTTGGTGCATCTGGGTGTGGCCTTGATTACCTGCTTGGATTGTGTAAATGCTCTTGCAACAAAGTCCATGAAATCCATTGTTAGTACATCTACAACCCCTTGCTCCATATTCTTATGGAAGAATGGCTTTATTTTCTCTAGATCCAACTCTAGGGTGGGCATGCCATAATCTATCATTATTTTGAGGTATTCCTCACTATCAGTCCTATGCCCCACAACCCATTCGAGGTCAAGCTCAACTTTATGTAATATCCTCTCTAGGACTTCCCTTCTATGATCTAAGCCCATTTCTACTAACCAATGATCATCTTTCATGAGCCCCAATTCGTTTTCCCATGTCTTCTCGGACATCCTAAGAATGGCCTCAAGTTTAGGATAGGTGATCCTATATAGCTTGGTGAATCTATGGCATGTTTTCTTAGTGGCTTCTAGCTACTTTTGTAAATCCTAGAATTTTTTGAACATTCAATCAATGTGGTGGATGCTCATGTCACCATTGTAGATCACCTGTTGGAACTAATCCTCTATGGCCTTGGTCCAATTCTTCATTTTCTTCATTCTATTGAGCTCTTATTGAGAGAGAAGAGGGGGTGCAGATGATGTTGTCAGAGCCTCCTCCTCCAAGGATGTCCATTGTTGGATGTAGGCTATGAGATCCACCACTTCTACCTTTAGCTCCTCTTTGGAAGACTAATCCTTGTTCATTTGTTTCACAATTGTTTCCACCGACCCTTGGAACTCATCGATCTTTTTCTCTCTAGTTGTCAGGCCCAAGTTCATTGCAGAGATGTTATAGTCGGCTCCTTCACCTTTTTCTAGCACTAGGGTCACAATTTGTATTATTCTTGATCTAGAGGCATCAACCATGATATGAGAGTGGACTCTAGTATTTTTCTCCTTTCTTGTCTTTGTCTACGCTCTTGCCAATATTGCTTCGAGCGTAGCCTTTGGATCAACAACCACTAGAGTTTTCTTTTGCAGTTCCTCTCCAACCAATCAGGCACCTTGGTTTCTCCTTTAGGTGATTCATCATCACCTTCCTCTCTTTTTTCATGTTGGGGCTTCTCCTCTTCATGTCCTAGGGCTTCTTGACCTATTCTCTCTTCTTCGTCTAATTCCTCTATTTGTATGGCCTTTTCCTTTTTTGAATCAATAGAGGCTATGTTTTCTTCAATGATATCATCCCTCTGAAATACCTCCCTTTTTGTATGCTCAAGCTCGGGGATCTTCCTTGGTGCATCCTCTTCTTCTTTATCTTCTTCTTTCTCTTCCTCTTCCTTTTCAAGAGGCACTTCTTCTTCTTGGATGGGGCCCTTACCTTGACCAATTAGTGGAGGGTCTTTGAGTATCTCCACATTGACATTAGTGTCATTTTTCTCTTCAGAGAGTTTCCTTTCTAGATCATCCTTTTCACCTACATCCTTGAGCTATCAGGATAGCTCCTCTTCCAATTCTTGATTTGAAGTTTCTATTATATACTTCTCATTGAGGGCTTTAGTATCTTCCTCCAAAGAGTGTGACTTTTCTTCATCAGATGCCACCTTATCTAGGTTTATGTTCAATCTGCCCTCTAGGTGCTCAAAATAATCATCTTTGAAATGGTCCTTAGGATCTTCAACTATACCTTTTGTGGCCTCCTTTTAGTGTTTGTCCATCTCTTTGGATATTTGCATGGTTTCCTCCATCTTTGGTTGCTATGTAGGTGGTGGAGGAACAGGAAGGCCAGTGGTGGTTTGGGCCATCAAGGCCTGAACTATGGGATCATTATTACCCGAGAGATCTCAACAAGTATTTCTTGCATGTATTTTGCAAAGGCATCTGGAAGGGTGAGAAGTGGCATAGTAGTAGTGGCAATTGTAGGTATTGGAGCAAAGATAGTGAGCAATGGAGGGGAGGGAGGAGGATGATAGTGGGGATGTAGTGGCCGAAGAGGATTCTAGCACCATTATCGGGGTCGTTGGTGAGGTGGAAGTGAGGTGAACTAAGATGTCCACGGTGGGTGGAGATGAAACAATTAGTGCTTGAAATGCAGGAGGTGGAGGAGTGGCAATGGTAGTAGTAGTGGTAGGAGCATAGGTCGCAGATGGTGAATGTGGCCACTCGGTTTCTTTGTCTCCCTCGTGTTGGGGGTCCTCCTTAATTATAGGCAGACTCACTTACAAATCCCCCTATTTTATTTTCTTTCTTCAAAGGTTCTCCCTTTGCAACCTTCCATGTGTACACCTTGTGCTTGGGATGGTGCTCGAGTACATCCTTCCTTTTCTTTGATCTTGTTGTAGTAGGGGACTTAGGGGATTCCTCTATTGGGGCAGCAGCTGCTTCACTGTCAATTTCACTCTCGAGCTCATCTTTGAGCTTTCCATAAGTCAGTACAACACCTTGCACTTTAAGCTGGGAAATTTTGGCATCTACCCACTGTCTTGTCTAATTTTCAACTGGTCGTGTTACTATATTGAGGTCAATGACCTCTTCTTCATCCCAATCTATCATTGGTAGTGGCAATTCAACCACAGCATTGAATCTCTCATCAATAATGGTATCATCTTATTCTACCACTTGATTGGGAACCATAAAAAAATTCACTAATCTCACAAAATACGTTGTCATCCTCATGTAGTGCCTCATCCACACCTCCTTATCATCTTGAAAATTGGCCCAGAAGTCTTTGATATGGGGTCGATGAGCATACTGTCTTCTGACCCACTT
Source organism: Sequoia sempervirens (assembly GCA_007258455.2). Taxonomy (NCBI): domain Eukaryota; kingdom Viridiplantae; phylum Streptophyta; class Pinopsida; order Cupressales; family Cupressaceae; genus Sequoia; species Sequoia sempervirens. The sequence goes on from VDFB02047230.1 coordinate 297,305,845, forward strand.
CTTCAATTTTGAATATGGGTCCATTCCACCTTAGGTTGTGTGGAGATCTAGATTGTATTCTACCAACTCCTCCAAATACTCCATGCACTAGGCAGTAGGATAGACATACATTCCTTGCCTAAAGGTTAGGGGATATGGGATCCATGCTCTATGTTTGTCACTTAGTAGGGCATGGGCATTTTGAAATTGTTGAGAGACCTCTAACAGGATCATGCAGTCATTGGAGTAGTGTGGCAACTTGTAAGGCCTATCGTTGAATCCCTCTATTCTGATGTATGTAAATTTTTGGAACTGTATGAATAGATACCCAAACCACTAGATGAAGGCCCTAGCATTGTGTGAAACTCTTCTCTCAAAGTCTCCCCCAAGGATCCTGATGATATTCCCAATGAAGGCATTGTTTACCCTTTGATATTCCCTCTTGAAGTTTTTGTATTGTAGCTGAGGGTAATGGTCATACACTTTCAAGTATCATTTCCTTGGTTCCAGGTTGTTTACAAAAAAGAGGCCCTTATACGAGAATGACTTTGCTAGGAGGTACACTGGGTAGGAGGTCATATAGAACTTGGATGATTTCTTCACAGCCATAAGCTGGTTATGAATGTTGTCACTAATAATTTAGGCCCAATGAAAATTTGTCTCACCTCGAATGATCTCCTCGATGAAGTAGAACATCCACTCCTTGAAGGAGAAGGTAGTAGGGAGGTCCATTACCCTGCTTAGTAGGGTAACCAAGTCATGGTATTCCTTGTGGAAGTTACTTCTGAACAACTCCTATGGAAGCTTAGCAGCATTGCCCCTCTTTTCCTTCAACCAATGCTAGTTGATCAATTTCTTGCATGCTAGAGGGTCTGCTTTACACATGTTTTTAGCATATCCCTTTTTAGTTTCCTCTAGTACATTGAATGTAGGGATATGGAATGTTTTTCCTATAGACTTGGTAGACAAATTTTCTAACACTCTGCCATCATGGTGAATGATTTTTCTGCTATTATGATAGCATTCCTGGCATACCATCACTATTTCTGGGGAAACAAGCATAGGTGGAAAGCTGGTTGCCTTGGTGAGTCCACTTACAATAGTGATTTGGTAGTTGAATTCTTCAAGAGATCATTTGGCACATGGGGAAATTAGTTTTAAGCTCTTTGGATTCACCTGATTGATCATCTTTTTTATGTGGGCTCAAGGAGTGTGGAGGTAGGAGGCTTCATGAATGTTTCAAAATCTACCGTAAAGAAATGGCAAATATGGCATGACAACCTACAAGGAGAAATCTATAGTGCAGGCGGTGCAAGGTCTTCAAACTATTTTGTATTTTTGCTTCAAAGTGTGATTAACTCAGGAGGTTGCAAGACAGGACAGGTGGACAGTCATTGTTTGATGGCCATTAGGAATGGTGGAGATGGCGGTCCGCATGCAATGGCCCGCATAGACGGACCCGTAAGACACTGAAAGCTAGTCATTTTTCCTTAGATGAACTCAGACAATGGCAGTGAATGAAAAATCTATGTGCATTGCGGTCAAAAGGGATGGCACCGCCATCATTAAATGGTAGTCAAGCAATGGCGGGCCACAAGCAATGGCCCACAAGGAGTGGTCTACATGGCCACCAAACTTATTTTTTTCATTGAAGTCTTGAGAGGAGATGACCTAAGCAGAGTCCATAGTGTAGGCAGACAAGATCACTTAGTTTCTCAAAGCAGCAAAGGGGGTGGGGCGGTCTGCAGACAAATCCCCGCAATGAGTAGCCTGTATGAAGGGTTTTGCCTTTTGGTTTAGCAACTTGAGATAGCGCAAAGAGTCGTGGAGTCCACAATGCGGGAGGGGGCAATGACTTAGCCATTAGGGAAAGGTGCTTAGGTGATGGCGAAGAGTGGATGATGACCCCCAAGGAAGTGCTCATGCAAAAGACTTAACTTAGTGTTTGCTCGTGAGGACTAGAAATGAACAAAAAAGTAGCAGGGTCTGCTATGCGGATGGGAGTGAAGGCCTAGCCATTAGGGAACAACATCCATGGGACAACGAGACGCGGGCAGTGGCCCATAGGGAATGGCTTGCAATACATGACTTGGTCACTTTCAATCAGTGAAAATGGTGTCAGCAGGACCCATGATGCGAGATGTAGGAAAAGGGAAGTCATTTAAGAATGGTGGTGAGTCAGTGGCCGCCCGCATCACGCGGCCCGAAGGTGTGGACCCACAAGAGCTTGAGACCTAGATTCTTTGTTAAACATTTTACCACTTGGGTTTCAATTGGGACAACGACAAGGAGGATGCAGGCCGCAAAGGGGTCAATGCTCTATGAAGAACAACGTCGATGAGGTAAGGTTCCACATTGACTTAAAGGGTGTCATTTGCACAATTTTAAGGGAATTTCAATCATTTTAGTGTGGGATCAACTATCAGAAGCATCGCCAGGTGGAGTTCTAGGGTTTTCTTGAAAAGGTGTGTTTAAGAAACCAACAGTGGACTTACCTGAGAATCGTAAGGAAACTCAATGGAAATCTGGATTCTAGGTCAAGCAGGTGTTTTTTGATCGCAGGAGGTTCAATTGTCGTTTCACTCTCTAACAAGTCTGAATTGGTAGGTGAAAATAATAGGTCGAGTAGGATATTTATAGGCAAAACCTCATTAATGAACCACAATAAATGTAGGTTCGGTGGTGGGTGAAGTAGTTGGGCACGAAATTCGATGGACCAATGGAGGGAAGCATGGAATCCACACTACAAAAAGACCCCAAGGTTTCGTCGTTGATGAGTTGTTGAGAGATAATAGCTAGGAAGGTTGTGGGATCTACCATGTGGGCAAATGTCCTAGATTGCTTGCAGTGCAAACAATGAACAAATGATAGCAACACATAAGAGGAAGCCTACAGCTGCAGACCTATAGGAGTTAGAGGATGCCAAAGAAACATTCTAAGGGAAACCTGCCAGGGAAACCTCGCAAAAGCCAAAGACTTGGAAAATTTTAGGGTGGTGAATTTTGGTCAACTAAGAATGGTTACCTTAGGGTCCCTAACCACTTGAAGCTCAAAAATAGGGGCACACAAAACAAGGTGAAGGAAAAAAGTGACCCAATAAAGGTGAGAGGAGAGAGAGAGGGTCCCCATTCTGAATGGGGCATGTGTGCTATAGGCACAACCTACCCTTCTTTCAATGTCATTTTCCATGGCTTGGAAATTCACTCATAGTGCTATTATTTGATTTGTTAAGGTCACTGTCCTCTATTCTTGGCTGCCTTGAAGATCTTTGTTGTCTTTAACACTTCCTAAGACTGTATATATATTTTGTACAAAATAAATCTTAGGAAAATCAAGTAATGATTAACACCCAAAAAGGACTGTCAAGATGTTAATACACTTGTACCTTAAAAAAGTTGTCTCTCATTTTAGAATGACTGCTTTTAAATTAGCACAACTACCATACTCATTTGGTGCTTACTATACTCTTTGACTGAGATGATAAGATTTCCCTTTATAGTTGAAGTGGCTGCCCTTCTTTAATTTTTTCCTTTTCTAATGGACTATGTAGCATTCTTAATAGTATGATCATCATAATTATCTTTGTGCCCTTGTATCTTTGAGAGTACAATGTTCTATTAACTTTTTAATATTTTTTCACCTGTACAAATGACTCATATTTAGCATCAAGCCCAAAAATTTGATTTCCACAAAACATCTATCTACTACCCCTTAAAACATGAATGTCTTCCATTGACATGTAGGTGACTGCTATAAATTGCACCCATTTTAATTTATGAAATTTACACTTTATTCCTCTTTGTAACCAAGAGGATAGTATGATGGGCTCAAACCTTGTGGGAGACACATTTTCCTCCCCATACTATGATGTTGAACAAAGTAATCCTACAATGGAAAATGTACCTATACCTACATAGTAAACAAACAAGTTAATAAAAATAATGAAGCTCACAGCCTTATGATGATTGATGATCCTCTGCTCTTCTTGGTGTTGTGCACTTTTCACACACATGCACTGTTGAAAGCAGGGACCCCCTATTTTTGAGATCTCATCTACATTTATGATCTTCAGTCTTGCTCTGCTTGAAGGAATTTGATTGTTTGGTTTGACTCATTGCATCTAATGACTAAGGTTCTTGAGATTAATTTATTTTCCCAATTTATGTTGTGCTATCTTGGCAAAAGGAATTTTTAGTCACTATGATCATCCTGATATTGCATGATGGTGCAAGAAATATGGTTTATATATATGTGCATTTCAAGGGTCTTTTGTTTGCATTCCATTTCTTTGATCCTCTGTTTGTCTTTCTTCGAACCTAAGTTTTGGATTGATTTCAAAGAATTTTGAGTCATGTGATGTGATAGTTTTTCAAGTCCATTATTTAAATCTTGATAGGGGTGAATTTATTATACTAATTTCATTTTTTCTCTAATCACATTCTACAAGCACAAAATGTATGCAAAAATGAAATATGGGGGGGTGGAATTCTTGCAAGTACAAATTTAGCAAAAAATCAAAAGTTTAGAAACTTTGCCATCATCCAGATTCCCCAAGAGAACAAAAGTTCAAAGAATCCGACACCTTCTAGATTCCCCAAAATGAAAATTTCCATGAGGAGTCAAAATCCCCTAACACTTCAAATCCGCAAAAGGGAAAAATTGGTGAAGTCAGGGATGAAGAAAATATTGGTGCACTCAATGTGTTTGTGGTGGACTTTTTTAAAGCCAATAACTTGAAGGAAGTTGAAAGACAATAGTTAATGATGGACGAGTGTATATGTAGTCTTGGAAGCAACATATTTCATTAGATTTCAAGAATCCATAACATTGCTCCATCAATATGACCATTTGAAGGATAAGTCATAGGCACGAAATCATTCTCCTCATGTATTTCGGTTCAAGACAACTTTCTATTGGTTTGATTATGCCAATTATGTCTGGGATGTTTGCAGTGGGAAGATTAGAAGCTACAGATAGTGGAATAACAATACTTCAATGATGTTTACACATTTGATTATAGCCGGCTCGGGTGGAATATGGCTCCTCACGAACTTACTTCAGGGACTAGTCTCGCCCCCCCACTCGCCTCTAGGTGACACTGGGCAGAGGGCCGCGGGGACACCCTGTTGTAACAAAAAAAAAGAAAGGAATTTGATTACTTAGGTTTCAATTCAACAAATACTTTAAAACAAAGTAAATATGTTGATCAAATGCAATGGGTATTCATGGTTGAAGGAATGTTCCAAAAATCCATTGCATTTGTAAGTTACATACGAAGAACAAAGAGGCTAAAGAGGGTAATTAATGTGGAATTGCACTGTCTCATATATTACTAAAGGGCTCTCTTAACCAATGAACAGTAATTCCTCCATAAAATGGTGGTATATATATATATATATATATATATATATATATAGGGTTGGACAACATATTTGATTGTTGATATTAGGAGGATAGGGGACATTTCACAAAGTAAGATCCAAATGTTTTGGAATCCTCAGGTAATATTTAGATGATGCAAATAGAATGAGGTTGTTAGTATATATATATACATCGAACTCGTAAGGTGATGATCCATCACAAAGTTGCAAAGATTGGTGTAGGGGTATTTCCATGATTCATGTAACAACATTTGCAGACCAAATATTATAAGAACCTTTGAATGTTGCATAAAGATTCAAAGTATCATGTTTTTCTTGAAGAGCCCCAAAAATAATGATGCATCAGGTAATCTAAGCTAATGTGAAAGTGTGAAGAATTGACTTCGAAGAATCCGTCCATACCCAGATTCCCCGAGATGTCATCCCTTTGAAAAATTCGCCTGTGGGGGGATTCTCTGAATCTGGTGGAGTATAAAATTCCCAAGAGCTGTAAATTTGTGAGGTGATGGTGGAACAAGAGTTTGCAAAATGTCAAAAGGTACAGGACAAGGGATGATCGCGCATTCAAGGAAACTTAAGGAAGATACTTTATCAAATCACTGAATGAAGCTTGATGAATTATTTTTTATAGGTTTTGTACTTCTATCTGGTGCGATCGACAAGGACAACCCATGTTTCAGAATTGATTAATTGTCTAAAGTCACGTTCCATATCTATGAAGGATGGTATACAACTTAGGACATTCAAGGATAAATAATGCAGCGTATATGAGGCGTTTAAAGGATATGAATGCTATCCAAGTTCTATGACGTTGTTTGAAGAATAAAGGCTAACTTTTTTGATGAGGGCTACAGGACCAAGTATTGTGAGTTGCAAAGGAATTGACTTTAGAGAATCGGGGTACAACCAAATTTCGTGAAGATAACAAATCTCTGAGGCATACAAATACCTGAGGCATTTGAATTGGTAATGTTGTTAGTATGAATCACTGATCAAAATGATTGAGGAGGTTGCGTAATAATGTTTTCATGAATTGGTTAGAAGGACTTTTGGTTACGAGATTATGAGATGCAATTAATATGTTTGTTGTAAAGAATAAATCCACTGTGTTTGATGATATCATCTTGAAGGTTTTGAATAAATCTTGTAGTGCTCTATGGGTAATCGTAATATACAGGGAATTATCGGCAATGTATCCAATCGATCTAAGAAGTCCAGTATTATAATTTAGACAAGCCACATGAAGGTGGTGTTAGCAAAATGCACGAGTCTGCTGGAAAAGTAAACAAAAATATGGATTTGCGTCCTTCATGCATAATCTATTGAAGGTGATGAACATATATGGTTTTTGTGATAGAGATTTAAACTAGTGTTGTAAGGAAAATGAGTAATATTTGCAAAGAACACAGAATTTAGCCATATCTTGAAGGAACAAAAGGAAAATTAGTTTTAGAAAATCCCTAACAGGATAGAATTCCCAAAGAGTTGAGGCCTCAGAAAATGCATGTGATGACGAATTCTCTAAAAGGATTAGATCTCAGAGAATCTGCCTCATAGCGGATTCCACAAGAAGAGAAAATTCCCAAAAGTTCAAGTATAATCGAAGTCCCTCGAAGATGGTCATAAGTGCAGGTCATGCAAGTTGATTCACATATAAAATGACATGTTAAAAGTGTTTGGAAGAAAATCTCGTGGTCTATAGTATGGAATGGATTTGTCATCATCATACAATGAAAGTACTCTGTAGTGTGTTGTGACATCAATACTATATGTAATGGTTATGTGAGCTTGCATGGATTAGCAAAATCTTGAAGATGGATAGGACTAAAGACAATGAGATTTAGTTGCAGAGAATGGTAGTTTAAAGAACTGGTGACTGTTTTGTTCCCAAATCATGAATTATTGATGTAATCATCAATGACATGATCTTGATATCAATGATGGAAGTCGATGTTCCCATTTAACATCTAAAAACAATGAGTAAGGAACTTAAAAATTCTTTTATGTCTGGTTGACATGAGAGAATATGACACATAAGATGGTAGTGATATAATGAATTTCTATTTATCTTCTTTGAAATGCCCGATCGGTGGGGTTGTAGATTCTATGGCGGCTAACCCTATGATTTGGGTTGGAGAATTAAAGGCGTAATTTACAGATACTTATGCACTTATCATATGACCTTCGTTCCGTCTTGATGGGATCCCTATTAATGTTTTGATGAAAGAAGATTAAGAAAGTGAACAATGAAGTAAGTTTTCATTATTAAAGACATTCATTCGCATGGATAGCATTGTGTTTTAATTCACATAAGGGAATTGATGGTATTTGAATTATAGATAAATGAAGGATTCGAGCCGCCATCAAAATGACAGCCATCTATGTTATTAAAGGGACTTCAATCAAAGTTGCTAGATTATGATGTTGAGGGTGTTTAGGTATGTGTGGCATCTATGGTCTTTTCAATACATTGCTTTACTAATTAGGAAATGGGTGGTCAGTGGCTAAGGTTTACAGTATAAAGTTTCTCAAGTGCCTAACCACGATAATGAGCATGGGAAATGATCGAGAAAATGTGCATAGGTAAGCTCAGGGAAAATTCAGCCCAGGGAAATGCATGGAGACTTCAAAATGATTAAGTATCTCTAGATGTAAAATTCAGGAAAAATCGTTGATTAAATGATGTATGGCCATCAAAGGATGCATGTCTGCATGGGGTTTATCATGTCTAAAAGGAAGCTCTCAAAAAAGGTCAAAAGAATGATTTTCAAAGAATAAAGTATTATGAATAGGTCGAGGAAAAGTAAACAACAGGATTTCTATTGAAATGAAGTCTCATCAATAAGGGAATCAATGGTGGAAAGAAAGTGAGGTAATATGCAACATCGGTTGTGCAAGTAATCTTTAACTAAGGTATGAAGTTCGTGAACATAATTATATTTGCAATGACTTCCAAGGTGTGGATTCATGAGGAATGATGCAACTAGTTTTGAAGTGGATGGGGTTTAATTAATGATCATTGTGCATGAGAGAGGCTTTGCATTTTAAGAATCTATAGGCAATGCGGACATTGATTACTTTGATCTTACTAGTTACTCATAGAATTTAAGTGTTAAGTATTGAGGATATTAAAGAAGTAAAGCGTGTGGAGTACAATAATAAATGAACATTATATGGAGAGTTTGAATGATTCCACTAATTTACAATGGGTGATGAGGCAAAATGACATAGTGATATTTTGGTGTCCCATAGTACAACTCCTTGATTATTATGTAGGGTGGCCTCTGAGGATAGCAACATTTCCTTTCATTTTGATCTCAAATTAATGTGCTTTCCTATAGCAAGTTTGAGAATATTCATAATTTTCTTGTGGGATTTGATTTAAATGAATAATTATTTCATTAGTGGTTTGCATGGATATTACATACGTGGATTCATTTTTTATTCATGATCTTGACTTTAATTTATATTTCATTCCATGTATGTTTATGCCCGTTTTGAATTTACAAGATATATCCCAGAATGAATGAGCTTATGCTTATGAATATTGGTTAGAATGTTGTATTTTCCTATAATGGGGATGCGTGTTGGAATGCTTTGCTTAACTGATGGTGCTTTTGAAATATTATTAATATCCCTAATTTTAATGTGATTTTGTGTGTTTGCAGGAATGATATTGTTTCGATGGGCATGGTGATCACCATGTGAAGATAAGGATGCAATGCCAAAATTCAGGTTGATAAAGATCATGGATGAGTTATCACATGAAAAATCACATAAGAAAATGTGCCTAAAGATGAGATTCTAATTTGTTCAAAAAAAAGTTCACATAAAAAATTGTGCCTAGTTTACAAAGAGGGGAGTTTACAAGCTATTTCAAATGCCCCATATATGGATATGTTCCCAAATTATGTTGTCTAGAAAATTTCAAACCAGAATTTAAATTCAAATCAAATATTTAATATGCACCCACACAATAATTTGTGCCACCAATTGTATGCCAACTAGAGAAGATGTTTTGACAAAAAGTGAACATGTGATGCTATTTTCTTTCTCCAGCCAGGATTTTTAGCAATGCTAGGGTGGAAAGATGTTGTCCTCTCATTGCTCCATGATGTAATTGAATGTATCCCATTGGAAGATGATGAATCTAAATGCCAAAACCCTAATGTAACCTTCTAATGTTTCTAGAAGTGCAATCTAAGCCATTGAATTGATTTAATCATGGCCATTGATTCAAAAAATGTAAAATCTATAAAAGGCCTTTGCCTTCTCATTTTTAAAGAGTTAGATTAGAAAATTAGGAAGCTAGAATTGGCTAAGTTAGGAGAAGCCAGTAGCTATAGGATATGAGAGGGCTAGAAATTGTTATGTAAATGTTGGAGAAGTTAATGCAATTGGGTCATTGTTTGGTGAAATCTATGTTCAACTTCAAATAGTTCTATGTTTTCTTGTTCTTGATTCTCAATGTTAGATGTTAGATTTAAGTTCTTTTGCAATGATGGTGAAATTTTTTAATGATGTTGATTGATCTCTAGTCCATGCTTTTAGAAATTTTTTGATTGTAGGTTGCTATGTAAAGTTAGTATGGGCCTCATTTTGTGCTAAGTTCAACTATGAATGCTTGTTTACATTACACTAGTAATTGGGTATGTGGATGAATGTTTATAGTCTAAAAATATTCCAATTTCCTTAGAAGATTGCACCATTTTTGTGTAGTTGTGGGCTTATCCTTGATCAAGCAGAGACTAGTTTATTTGGGATATGTCCATTTGAAACATTCATCATTGTTGTGATTGACCTTAGGAATTAGAATAGAAATCTGTCTCTCAACCCATATCTCTTTTTCTCTTTCTTTAAATCTGGGTTAGTTTTAGGATTGGATCAGCATCAACACATTGCTATATCTAATGATAAGTATACTTCCAGCATTGTTAATTTGTAAGGCCCCTTGTTATTACCATCATTTTCACATTATCACTGAGTTGTTTTTTGCATTGTCAAGACCTAACATTAGAGACCTTGGGGTTATCTCTTGAGGCTTGCTGATAGAGATTTACCTTTGAAGAGAGATAGGATATTATATGTTGTATGAATTGTTGTTGTGCAGAAAACACCATCAACAGATTGGTGTTAGAGGGAGGGATTGAGCATAAATCAACATTCCTAGAATTTGAATGAGCTTTCATATTCAAAATCTAAGATATGATAGATCTCTAAATCTGAAAGTAAAAATTCTGAGTCAAGATGGAAAATTAGTCTTATGTTTTTCATGATGGAAATGGTCCTCAGATTGATTTTCCTCAACTTTGTGATTCTCTAAATAAGAGATTAGATCTATGGAATAGTAAGGTTTTACATCACTATGCGTTATCAGACTAGTGCAAAATCCACAATACCACTAGGCATAATGAGTTTGAAAGCTTAACCTTTTTGGGTAAAATAGAGATGGTTTTGCGGAGGGATATTTTCATGTGGAACCTGCCTAAACCAGTAGTCTCCATAGATTTAGAGTTTATTGATGTTTTTGTTGTGGAACTCATAGATTTAGTTGAAGATTAGCTCAGTGGTGGTAGGTGTTTGCAAGACTTCATCTCATCTACATGGTGTAGGGTTCATAATACATCTCATTCTTAGTTCACTTGTCGTTCATGTGTGGACATTATCATTAAAGTCGTGAGACATCTAGAGTGGAAAGAGCAGTTAGTCAAGAAGTGCAATGTAAATGAAACAAGAAAATCTGAATCTAGAGATTATGTGATAGTCGATGTTGAGGTGGCTCTAGAAGGGATTGAGTGTAAGGAAAACAAATATGAGGTACCAGTAGTAATAGAGGAACATAATGAGGGTCTAAGCGAAGATTAGCCTATAGATATGAAGTATTTTTGTCATACAGAGGATAGCCAAAGGTCTGAAATGGAAAATATGCTAGAGGATGAGCCTTGAGAGAGAGGAGTTATCATTCAATATTCTCTCATTCATGATGAAGATCCAACACAGGTGAGATATGAAGAGTTTTTTGTTAGAATTAAGAAAGATTGGTCAAGCCTGGGTTATAGATTCTACCTAGAGGAGTTGTTGCTACCATCCTAGTGTAGGATTCATGAGGTGGAACATTCAAAATTCACATGTTTTCAATGTCAAACAATAATTAAGGAAGTGGAAGAACAAATACAGTTGTCAAACCAAACAGGAGATGTACAGAAAACTAAATCAAATGAATATTCAATCAAGGAATTTCAACAAGTTGTTGAATTTGAGGAATGCATAGTAGCAAGTGTTGAGGTAGCCCTGGAAGAGATTGAATCCTCAATAAAGAAGCCTCAACAAATTGCTGATGAATGTTTCTTGGAACAAACTGAAGATTTCAATGAAGAAACTGATGTTCTTGATGGCTAATCTGAACTAATGCCAATAGAAGAATTCAGGGAGTTCTCTCATTTAAAAAATTATGTTTTTCTTCTATCTATTGATGAACTAAACATTGAAAATTCACAAACTTTATATACTACTAATGAAGTAGCTAATATGGTTCATACTAATGTTCAGGGAAATCCGAATGAGGCTGAAAATGGTAATGTTGTAGTCATTATTGATAAGCATGACCACATATTTGTAAGGAGAAATATGCTTAAAGATCAATTTGTGATGCCTCTTGATGACTATCATGTTGAGGAATGCTGCACATGAGAGTGTTCCTACAGATTCAACATTGAGACTCATGAATATACTCATTTTTCAAGCACAAGAGGATTGTTGTACCATCAGTTGAGACCTCCTGATGATATGAAAATTAATGCTTCACAATTAGAGGATCATCAACACAAAATTCTATCTAAACAAGCTCACACTAGGTTGTTACTTTCCTTACTATAAATCCTGAAGTTTATCAATTTGATTATGGAGGTAACTTAGGAAAGACAACTTGTGTATGGATTAATCACAGTCTTGATGAATTCCCACAATGGATAATTTTCCTGGATCATGACATTGAATCTGAGTGTTGTAATATTGAGGTCTATTTTACTAAGTATAAGGATAAATTTGCACTCTTGAGGACTGTTACTATCACCTTATTGCTTGTCCATGCACGAAAAAATCCAAATAGGTGTGGGTCTCAGTCTACCTTGTCTGATCTTGATTTGTTTTGATTCTTTTGTGCATAGCTCTAATTTGAATAAATGCAGTTTCTATGCTTTTCTTTTTGTTGTAGGATAGGGTTCTTTAGAGATAGTTTTCTTTGGGGTTACTTTGCTTTGCTTTTCCTCTCCTTTCTATTTTTGGTTAGTTTAGGTCTGATTTATTTTAGGTTTTCTTTGGGTTTTGCGTTGCTTCTCTAATTTGAGGCCCCTCTGCTTTCTATTGGGAACATCTTATGTGCACAATAATCATTTATTTGGGACTGTTTTAGGTATTTTCTTTACAAACTTCAATCATTTCTTTGGATGGGATGGTTGAATTCCTTTATTCAATGACACATGTGCTAAACATTTTAAAGTGGATAAGTCATTGGATTGAGTGAGTCCACGAATGTGCTCAAATCTTAAATCTTACACACATCTTAAGAATCCTGAGGTTTCTAGATTCCTTGTGAAGTCTAGTTAAGTGAAAAATCCTATATTTCTACTTCAGCACCATTATGATTCTCAACCCTGAGTGTGAGCTTCATTTTTCACAAATTGAAAAGAAAAGAAAGAAAAAAAAGAGAGAGGATATTAAAAATAAAAATAAGAGTTCAACCTATCAAGAGGATCCAAATATCTCTATCGGGGCTATGGACTCCTAGATGGTAGTAGAGCTATGTTTGGGAGAATCACATTGATAACCTTGTCGAGGCTATGGACACTTGACTAGCAACGAGGCTTTATCCAAGTTGCTTTTAGAGTTAGAAACTTTACGTAGATTGAATTGACTGAACTTGGTTTCTACAGTAACTGAGGGGGGGGAATAAATACAACTACACACACTTGGATTTTTCAGCATAGGAAGGCTTAACTTGTTCATTTATTTTGAGTCTTTAGTTTATTGGATGACCTGATGTGACGATAAAAACCATAGATTTTGGGTTCTTGATTCCATTTTTTCATCAAAATTCTTTGGAGCATTTCCATAGCAGAGTTGCCATTTGTTGTGCACTTTTTGCACACACACCTTGTTGAAAGCAGGGACCCCCTTTTTTGAGATCTCGTCTGCATTTGATGATCTTTATTCTTGCTCCACTTGAAGGAAATAGATTGTTTGGTTTGACTCATTGCATCTAATGACTAAGGTTCTTGAGATTAATTTATTTTCCCAATTTCTATTGATGCTATCTTGGAAAATGGAATTTTTAGTCACTATGATCATCCTGATATTGCATGATGGTGTGAGAAACTTGGTTTATATATATGTGGATTTCAAGGGTCTTTCATTTGCATTCCATTTCTTTGATCCTTGGTTTGGATTTCTTTGAATTTGAGTTTCAAATTGATTTCAAAGAATTTTGAGTCATGTGATGTGATAATTTTTCGAGTCCATTATTTAAATCCTGACAAGGGTGAATTTATTATAATATTTTCATTTTGTCTCCAATCACATTCTATAGGCACAAAATGTACATAAAATGGAAATATGGGGGGGTGGAATTCTTGGAAGTATGAATTTAGCAAAAAATAAAAAGTCTAGAAAATATTCCATCATCTAGATTCCCCGAGAGAGCAAAAGTTTAGATAATCCAACACCTTCCAAATTCCCCGAAATGGAAAATTACACTAGTCAAAATCCATGAACACTTCAAATCCACGAAAGGGAAAAATTGGTGAAGTCATGGATGAAGAAAATATTGGTGCACTCAATGTGTTTGCAGCGGACTTTTATAAACCCAATAACTTGAAGGAACTTTGAAGACAACAACTCATTATGGACAAGTGCATATGTAGTCTTAGAAGCAACATATTTCATTAGATTTCAAGAATCCATAAAATTTCTCCATCGATATGACTATTTGAAGGATAAGTCATAGGCACGAAATTGTTCCCCTCATGTATTTTGGTTCAAGATAACTTTACATTGGTTCGGTATGCCAATTATGTCTGGGTTGTTCGCAGCAGGAAGATAAGAGGCTACATACATTGGAATAAGTGTACTTCATCAAAATTTATACCAAGCAAGGAAAGTGATTACTTAGGTTTCAATTCAATGAATGCTTTAAAAAAAAGTAAATATGTTGATCAAATGTGATGGGTATTTATGGTTGAAGGAATGTTACAAAAATCCATTGCATTTGTAAGTTACAGATGAAGAACAAAGAGGCCTAAGAGGGTAATTAACGTGGAACTGCATTATCTCATATATTACTAAAGGGAACTCTTAACCAACAAATGATAATTCTTCCATAAAATGGTGGTATATATATATATATATATATATTTTGGGCTGGATGATGTATTTGGCTGTAGATATTAGGGGATTAGGGACATTTAACACAGTAAGATCTAGATGTTTTGGAATCCTCGGGTAATATTTAGATGATGCGAATACCATGAGGCTACCGGTATATATATATCGAACTCATAAGGTGATAATGCATCACAAGGTTACAGAGATCGGTGGAGGGGTATTTCCATGATTCATGTAACAACATCAGGCTTGTAGACCAAATATTATAAGCACCTTTGAATGTTTCATAAAGATTCAAAGTATCATGTTTTTCTTGAAGAGCCACAAAAATAATGATGCATCAAGTAATCTAAGCTAGTGTGAAAGTGCAAAGAATTGACTTAGGAGAACTCGTCCATACCCAAATTCCTCAAGATGTCATCCCTTCAGAAAATATTCCTATGTGCAGATTCTCCGAATCTGGTGGAGTATAAAATTCTCGAGAGATATAAATTTGTGAGGTAATGGTGGAATGGGAGATTACAAAATGTCGAAAGGTATTGACAAGAAAGGGGATGATTGCGCATTCAAGGAAACTTAAGGCAAATGACTTTAGCAAATCATTGAATGAAGCTTGATGCATTATGTTTTACAGGTTTTGTACTTCTATGTGGTGTGATTGGAAAGGATAGCCCATGTTTCAAAATTGATTAACTATCTAAAGCCATGTTCCATATCTATGAAGGATGATATACAACTCGAGACATTTAGGGATAAATAATGTGGCGTATATGAGGCATTTAAAGGATAAGAATGCTATCCAAGTTCTATGACATTGTTTGAAGAATAAAGGCTAGCTATTTTGAAGAGGGCTACGGGACCAAGTATTGTGAGAGTTATGAAGGAATTGACTTCGGACAATCCGAGTACAACCGGATTCTGAGGAGATAAAAAATCTCTGAGGCATCAAATACCCGAGGCATTTGAAGTGGTGACATTATTAGTATGGATCACTGATTAGAATGATTCAGGAGGATATGTAATAATGTTTTCATGAATTGGTTAGAAGTACTATTGGTTACGATATTATGAGATGCAATTAATATGTTTTTTGTAAAGAATAACTCCATTGTGTTCAATGATATCATCTTGAAGGTTTCAAATAAAACTTGTAGTACTCTATAGGTAATGGTAATATCTAGGGAATCATCAGTAGTGTATCCAATCGATCTAAGAAGTGCAGTATTAAAATTTTGACAAGCCACATGAAGGTGGTGTTAGCAAAATGCACGAGTCTACTAGAAAATTAAAGTAAAATCTAAATTTACGTCCTTCATTCATAATCTATCAAAGGCCATGAAGATATATGGTTTTTGTGATAAATATTTAAACTAGTTTAGTAAGGAAAATGAGTAAAATATATGAATAACACATAAGTTAGCCATATCTTGAAGGAACAAAAGGAAAATCAATTTCGGAAAATCCCTAACAGGATAAAATTCCCAAAGAGTTGAGGTCTCAGAAAATTCATGGGATGATGGATTCTCCAAAAGGATTAGATCTTGAAGAATCCTCCTCATAGTAGATTCTACGAGAAGAGAAAATTCCCGAAAGTTCAAGTATAATCAAATTCCCTCGAAGATGGTCATAAGTGTAGGTTGTGAAAGTTGATTCATAGATAAAACATGTTAAAAGTGTTTGGAAGAAAATTCTGCGGTCTATAGTGTGGAATGGATTTGTTATCATCATACAATGAAAGTATTTTGTAGTGTGTGGTGACATCAATACTATACAACGATGGTTATGTGAGCTTGTATGGATTTGTGAAATCTTGAAGTTGGATAGTGGTCGCGCCCACAAAAGGATATGAAAATCATAGTAAAACCTTTCCTGGGAATTGAACATTCTAACAGGTGACTAGTATCTCTTTATGGACGTTCATTTACTTGTCAAACCAGGGAATGTATACTTTCAATGGCGCAGCACAATATATGCACTAAGAACTAGTTTTGGTCACAACTTAATAGAAATAAATACTTGGAAGGAATTCTATCTACGCTATAGGAAGGTAATGCAAAGCTCTTTTAACTCAACCATGATTTGACTAAAACAGAAACCATAACAACTACGACTAAAACATAAACTATGAACTGGCCTTATGCTATAGGAATAGGCACAGGGATGGATTCCCGATGCTACAGGAGCAATACAAGACTGAGTTTGTATGAAAACTTCAAAGATGAAAGCTAATTGATGATCAACATAAAAGAATAGCTAACTAACTAGCTACAGATACTTACTAAGTGGGCCCCCTTAGCAAGCATCTACTGATTATGCAAGTGTTGAACTCAGAACTTCATCAAAATTTATTCATGAAAACAAAATGGTATACATTGCTTCGTTGATATGGAAACTAACAACAAACTTTGTCTCTTGTCATACAAATTATGCTTTTCATTATTATCATACTGACTCTTACATGATATCTACTATCTCTCTATCACTATGCTTCTATCTTACTTCTAACTATCATCTCCTTCCTCACTCGCGCAGGAGGAGTACCTTATTTAAAATCAGGAGAACAACTAACTAACTAACCCTATCAAAGAAAGACATGGAAGTAAAGTGTATCCCAAAATCAAGGAACAAACTTCATAAATGAATTTATTCGTTCAACCCGATCCAGAGAGAATCTAGTGCTCCACTCTTTCTAGATTGACTGTCATTAAAAATATTTCCCAACGGTTTCGTTCAAAGAGTCTTTGCCAGAGGTTCCTCGAAGTCGTGCAGGAAATAGACTTTACTGCAAGGCCGAGATCAGCTGTGCTTGACTCGATCATACTTTCTTCAACAACCTACAAAACACAAGGTAACAGATGCGAAAGAAAAGGCGCATGGCACATACACAATATCCGTTCATTAATCACATATTTAAATCTATTTCATCATTCAAAAACTATATGCGATATACCAGTCATTTAGGGAGTCAACGGGGTAATAAATGTAGTCAAGACAACATAATAGGCTGCAGGAATATGAAAATATTTTGTTGCAGGATATCCCCATAAAAGGTTTCAAAAGAGTTTAAACAACCACAAATAACAAAATTAAAGGTATTAAAAGTTCATCATAATATCCAAACTATGAGCACATTTTGGGCTCATCATTCTGCCCCCTACTTAGCCCAATGCTGGTCCTCCAACATGAACTTTCCTGGTAGTTTCTTTGAAATCAGTGGTTGCGGCATGACTCTGAAATGGAGTTCCAAACCTGTAATAAAATCCTCTGAAAGTCTACCACCTCTCATACCTAAGAGCTTTTGAATCATCATTAAGATTTGTAGCTTGGTAAGGATAAAGGGGCCACATTAGCACAGGAGGTCTGAATGTCAATGGCAACCACAGTTCAAATCTCTTTTGAAGTCTCAACTATATATATCTGGTTGATCGTTTAAGAGTTGCTGTGAAGTTTAGGGGACTGTGAGGTTCGGACCTTCTTAGCCCAATAGTTAACCTTTCCCACCTTTTCTCACTTCTGGTGTATGCCAGTCTCCAAAATGAATATGACTGTTCCTGAAATTCATCATATACCTATTTCCTAAGATCAAATATTTTCACTCTGGCTGTATTATTATTAATGCCATATGTCAGAGTAAACCAGGTTTTCAACATTGCATGGGGGTTTGAACTTTGAGAGCGTAATGGAACAGGCTCATTCCTTTTGGCTTCCTCATATGTTTCCCATTGCCTGCCATAATTTGCTTCATTTGCTGCCCATGACATAAATGATCTCAAATGGATATCACCAATATACAGAAGAGGATTCCATTCTGTTTCAAATGGAATTAAAAAACCATGTAAATAAAATTCACATAGAGAATTTCTTAACCAATTAGGGGCTGCCTGGTAGGCGTCGTAAAATTCTTTAGCAGTGTGAAGTATAGGATCTTGATTTCTGGAAATTCTCATTAGTTGGAACCATAAGAATTGTTCCTTAAGGCACAGAGCATAAACTCTGGGTGGTGGTCTACATTTTATAATCTGACCAGTTACTTTTAACATTTCATCCATTTTTGCTTTTAACTCAAAAATTTCCTGTTTCTGACTTTCAATTTCCTTTTTCAGTTTCTTCCTTTCTACCTCCCATAGACTTTGTTGCATGTCAATCTGGGCTAGGTGCCAGAAAGTCAGGGTTTGCAATGTAACTGTTTCCCAGTTAGCTTTGATATATTCCAGAAACTCAATCAAAAATGTGTTCTTATAAACAACAATGGCTTTACAAGTTGCAGGGGGAAATGTAGCTTCACTAGCCACATTCAATTGTTCAGTCTGTTCCTGCTCTTGCTGCAGGATGAATTCTTGTTGCTGCAGTGGAGAAGACTGTGCTTCCTCCAAAAACTGCATAGCAGCGGTAGCCAAGTCATCAAGACTTGGTAACCCTTTTTTCATTATGCTCCATTTCCTTTGTCTCAACTTGTTCCTCTTCAGGAACGAATGAACTCTGTGCAGTATTCTCAGACGCATTCTGAGAAACATCAAATTCAGACTCTACAGACACCTCTGAAATTACAATATCCTCTAGTTGAGGTGAAGCAGGGGAGGTCTTACATTGTTTCCTTGTGGAAACTCTTCTTGGCACTGGTGTGGCTGCAGGAGGTGTTCTGGTAGCCTTCCTCTTTCTGGTCTGCCTAGAGGGTTCTGCCCTACCAGAGGATGATGGTGAATTGATGATAGCAATAGGTGTTGCTGTAGGAAAGACAGCTGCAGGGGAAGGTGTTGCAGGAGAAGAGAATTGCCTTTTCCAAGAATGAGGGTCAGACTCTGGGGTTTGTTCCGCCCCAGATGACTCTCCTGCCTTTGTTTTTCCCTTCTCTCTCCTAGTGGCAGACCTAGTTTTTACCCGAGCAGAGGATTCCGGTGGGGGAACTGTAGGACCAAGTGCTACAAGAGCAGATGACCTTTGCCCTGTTCTTCTACTGGTAGACACAATTTCTTCTTTCTTTCTTTGAGGCTGTGGGTTAAGTACCCTAGGGGGTTGTGGAATTTGTAAGCTCTTTTGGGCAATGAATTGTTGCCAGGAAAGAGGTGAGACATCTCTTAAAGAGAGTTCAATCAATAATTTGATAAGGCCATGGTGAGCAATAGAATTATCTTTCCCTTGTTGGGTTCCGTGGGCACTTTGTTCCAAAAATTTTAATAGGAAATTCATAACATTTACAACTAACCCATGCCTCATGACTTAATAATTTGAAATGATAAGAATGTAGGTAGGAGAAACGGCCTTCACAGGTTAAATACTTGATTATGTAAGCAGTGTATTATGAATAAGGAGGAGGCAACGATACCTGCTAGCATCCCTGCTTGGAGACTTCCAAAGGTCCATCAGTGGGTATTGAAAATTCAGCCCTTGCAGAAGCAGCATCTGAAGAAAAATTTTCTCCAACCACTGGAAGCCTGGTTACTTCAGCAATTCTGTCTTCAATTGCAACAACCATTAGACCCCATACAGTAGCTTCCCCTTTAGAAAGGGTTCTCAAAAATTCCCCACCAGCCTCCTCATCAAAAGCATTTAAACTCAAGAAGTAGTTTAACCATCCACAGAGGCTAAATGCCTGGACTGTCTGAGGATTTTGCAATAATAATTCATGAGCTATAGGCTCATGTCGCACTAGCTGACCACCCATGTTCATAGTTTTCCCCAAGCTAAACTCAACTCCCTGCTGAAAATTTGAAAATTTTCCTCTCTGTTTCCCTTTCTATTCTGATTTTTTTCTTTTGTCGTGTCGTCACATTTCTCTCTTTTCCAAAAATGAACTTTTTGAACAAGCAGTTTTAATTATAATTTACAAGAAAAACATGCAATGAAAAGGACATGCAATCATATTTGGAAAGTACCAGAAAAATAATAAAGAAAGGTTATCTACGCAGTTGTGGCAGCGGCGAAAAGACAGGTTTTAAAAGGTGGATTACCCCACCCCCTACTTAGAGTATGACATGTGTCCTAACATGTACTAAAGAATAGGCAGAGATTGGGTAATAATGACTAGTACAGGCATAGTAGTAAATGAATAGAATAAAATAAATCAAATATGTGATAACAAAAGATATGGCGTACCTTTGATAATTGTGTGTACATGTGAAGAAAGATGACGGCGTCTTCATGAGTTGACAGTTGGGAATGATATCATAATTAAGGGCGATACGGATGGATGAGGTGGATGGGTGATGTGGGTGGACGAGATGAATGGATGGAATGGATGGATGGAAGATAAAAAAGTGAGATGTGGCGACAAGTGAGAATGGAGAAAAAGGGGTTTCCTTAAAAAGAAAACCTTTATTATGAGCATGCTTTTCAAAATTACGGTGAAGCTGCAGGAAGAGCAGCTGTAGGATCCTGAACGAACTACTGCATGAATTCTTCTTTTGAGACTAGTTTATGGTACAACCAGAGTTGGTGCCCATTAACTAGCAATTTGAAACAGACTGGATCAATTGTCGCTAGCTGTACAGCTCCATTGTCAAACACATTCTCAACTTCATAGGGACCAAGCCAGCGTGTTGTGAGCTTACCTTAGTTTTCTTGATACCTAGAATCATATAATAGAGCCCAATCACCAGCAGAAAATTGTTTGGTTTTGATGTGTTGATCATGCCATTTCTTCCTTTGCTGTTGTACCACTTCTGTATGCTGCAGGGCAGCTTTTCTCATTTCGTCCAAAGCATTTAGCTGCAGGAGATGTTCCTTCTGTGCTTCAGATATTTCCATATTGAGTTCAAGAGTTGTCCTCAAAGTTTTATGCTCAAATTCTATGGGCAACATAGTTGTTTTCCCATAAAGTAGCTCAAAAGGTGTAAACCCAGTTGTTTTTTTCCATGTAGTTCTGTAGGCCCAGACTGCTTCAGGAAGTCTACTACTCCAATCTTTTCTATGGAGTTGCACTGTCTTTGTTAGGATAGTCTCAATTTCCCTGTTTGTAACCTCAGCCTGACCATTGGCTTGAGGGTGATAGGGGCTAGACTTCCTATGTTGATTTTATAGTCATTCATTAGTGCAGTGATCAAATTGGATGTGAATTGAGCTCCCTGATTAGTTACAAGCTCTCTTGGAACTCCAAATCTAGTGAAAATTTGTTCATACAGAAATTCAGCAACCTTGTTATCTCGAGCATGAGTCATAGCTTTTACCTCAACCCATTTTGTTACATAATCTGTGCAAACTAGAATGTATGACTTGCCATTTGATGGTGGATCAATTGGTCCCACAAAATCCATTCCCCACTTATCAAAAGGGGTGACTATTACCTGTGGATATAGTGGCATTTCATCTGACTTGGTTGGTCTTCCCATACATTGGCATCTGTCACATTTCCTTGTATAGGCCACAACATCCTTGTGTAGCATTGGCCAGTAGTACCCTGTTGTAAGAACCTTCATTGATGTTCTCTTTGCTGTAAAATGTCCCCCACATGGTTCATCATGGCAAGCATGCAAGATATCATAAGTCTCATCTTCTCTTACACATCTTCGCATCACTTGATTAGGTCCAGTATAAAACAGACAATTTTCAATCCATGAAAAGTTAAAACTTTTCTCTATTAACAATTTCTTTTCTATTGGAGAAAAGTGAGCTGGTATTCTGCTTGCTGCTAGATAATTGGCAATGTCTGCATACCATGGAGTATGTGCAGCAATGGAAAACAAGTGTTCATCTGGGAACCTATCATCAATGACCTCGTTTTCAGCAGGTGCAACTATTTGAAGTCTTGATAAAAAGTTAGCCACAATATTAGCTCTTCCTGGTTTATCAATGATTGTAATGTCAAATTCTTGTAACAACAGGAGCCATCTTGCCAATCTACCAGAGATGGCAGGTTTGTTCATCAGATACCTAATTGTTGCATGGTCAGTGTGGATGAATATCTAATAACCTGTGACATAATGCCTAAATTTATTCAAAGCATACACTACTGCGAGCAATTCCTTTTCTGTAATAGTATAGTTTAGCTCAGGACCTTGAAGGTTCTTGCTAATAAAGTAGATAGCATGCTCAATTGAATTTTCCTTTTGACTTAAGACTGCCCCTATACCAAAATCAGAGGCATCATCATGTATGTGAAAAGGAAAAGTCCATTTTGGACCTTAAAGAACAGGGGCTTTAGTAAGCAAGTCCTTTAGTTGCAGGAAGGATTTTTCACAGGCCTTTGTCCACTCGAATTGAGAATCCTTAGTTAATAAGGCATAAAGTGGATTGGCAATTTTACTGAAATCTTTTATTAACCTTCTATAATACCTGGCATGGCCAAGGAAGCTTCTGACATCCTTTTGTTTTGCAGGAGTTTGTAAATTCAGAATAACTTCAATTTTAGTAGGGTCAACCTGAATTCCATTCTTGGAAATATGATGGCCTAGAACAATACCTTCTTCCATCATTAGAAAACATTTTTCACTGTTTAGAGACAAATTTTTCTCTCTGCACCTTTTCAATACTTTTTCTAAATTCACCAGTGCTTCTTCAAATGTGACTCCATAGGTAGTGAAATCATCCATATAAATCTCCATACAATCATGAAATATATCAGCAAAAATACTAATTACTGCTCTCTGAAATGTTGTTGGCGCATTGCATAGACCAAAAGGAAAGACCGAGTAAGCAAATGTTCCCCATGGAAAGGTAAAAGTGGTCTTATCTTGATCTTCAGGGGCAATTTTTATCTAATTGTACCCACTGTAACCATCCAAGAAGGAAAAATATCTTTTGCCAGACAATGAGTCTAGTACTTGGTCTACAAACGGTAGTGGAAAGTGATCTTTTTTAGTGGCAGTGTTCAACTCTCTGTAATCTACACACACTCTCCATTTTCCACCTTTCTTAGGGACAATAACTAATGAAGAAACCCACTGACTGTCAGAGATTGGGTAAATAAAACCAACATCCTCATTTTTAACTATTTCTCTAAGTGCTGGATTTACTCTTCTTTGAGGCTACCTAACTGGTAAACAATCTTCTTTGATATAGATCATGTGAGTACAAATTCGAGGATCTATTCCTTGCATGTCCCCATATTCCCATGCAAAAGCTTTATGCTGATCTTGTAGCATTTTTAATAAGATAGCCTGTTGAGATTGTGACAACTTGCTATTGATATTCAAACAGTGACCTGGAGACAATTCTATCTGCTTAGTGAGATTACTCATAGAATCTGCAGGTGATGTTTGTACCTCATGTGGAAGCAAGTTATGAAAAATTGCAGGAAGTTTAGGCAGCGAATTCTCAGAATTTAGTTGTTGTAGGAAACATTGTAGATGGCTGCTATTTTGATCAGATGAACTACTCGTATCAGAGTTAAATTGCATAATTTGAAAAAGCAAGGCATCCTCATTCCTGCCTGTCACGTGGGTGACCCGGGTTCGATCCCCGGCAACGGCGCCAAAAATGGTCGCGCCACAAAAGGATATGAAAATCACAGTAAAACCTTTCCTAGGAATTGGACATTCCAGCAGGTGACTAATATCTCTTTATGGACATTCATTTACTTGTCAAACCAGGGAACGTATACTTTCAATGGCGCAGCACAATATATGCACTAAGAACTAGTTTTGGTCACAACTTAACAGAAATAAATACTTGGAAGGAATTCTATCTACGCTACAGGAAGGTAATGCAAAGCTCTTTTAACTCAACCATGATTTGACTAAAATAGAAACCATAACAACTACAACTGAAACACAAACTATGAACTGGCCTTATGCTACAGGAACAGGCACAGGGATAGATTCCTGATGCTGCAGGAGCAATACAAGACTGAGTTTGTATGAAAACTTCAAAGATGAAAGCTAACTGATGATCAACAGAAAAGAACAGCTAACTAACTAGCTACAGATACTTACTAAGTGGGCCCCCTTAGAAAGCATCTACTGATTACGCAAGTGCTAAGATCAGAACTTCATCAAACTTTATTCATGAAAACAGAATGGTATACATTGCTTCGTTGATATGGAAACTAACAACAAACTCTGTCTCTTGTCATACAAATTCTGCTTTTCATTATTATCATACTGACTCTTACATGATATCTACTATCTCTCTATCAATATGCTTCTATCTTACTTCTAACTATCATCTCCTTCCTCACTCGCGCAGGAGGAGTACCTTATTTAAAATCAGGAGAACAACTAACTAACTAACCCTATCAAAGAAATACATGGAAGTAAAGTGTATCCTAGAATTAAGGAACAAATTTCATAAATGAATTTATTCGTTCAACCCGATCCAGAGAGAATCTAGCGCTCCACTCTTTCCAGATTGACTGTCATTAAAAATCTTTCCCAACGGTTTCGGTCAAAGAGTCTTCGCCAGAGGTTCCTCGAAGTCATGCAGGAAATAGATTTTACTGCAAGGCCGAGATTGGTTGCGCTTGACTCGATCATACTTTCTTCAACAACCTGTGAAACACAAGGTAACAGATGTGAAATAAAAGGCGCATGGCACATACACAATATTCGTTCATTAATCACATATTTAAATCTATTTCATCATTCAAAAACTATATGCGATATACCAGTCATTTAGGGAGTCAACGGGGTAATAAATGTAGTCAAGACAACACAATAGGCTGCAGGAATATGAAAATATTTTGCTACAGGATATCCCAATAAAAGGTTTCAAAAGAGTTTAAACAACCACGAATAACAAAAGTAAAGGTATTAAAAGTTCATCATAATATCCAAACTATGAGCACATTTTGGGCTCATCAGATAGGACTAAAGACAATGAGATTTAGTTATAGAGAATGATAGTGTAAAGAACCAATGATTGTTTTGTTCCCAAATCATGAATTACTGATGTGATCATCAATGACATGATCTTGATTTCAACGATGGAAGTTGATGTGCCCATTTAACATCTATAAACAGTGAGTAAGGAACTTAAAGATTCTTTTATGTCTGGTTGACATGAGAGAATACAATGGATAAGATGGTAGTGATATAATGAATTTCTGTTTATTTTCTTTGAAATGCCTAATCAGTGAGGTCATAGATTCTATCGTGGCTAACCCTATGATTTGGGTTGGAGAATTAAAGAAGGCGCAATTTACAGATACTTATGCACTTATCATATGACCTTCCTTCCATCTCAATGGGATCCCAGTTGATGTTTTGATAGAAGAACATTAAGAAAGTGAATGATAAAATAAGGCTACATTATTAAAGGCATTCATTCACAAGGATAGCATTGTGTTTTAATTTGCATCTGGGAATAGATGGTATTTTATTTATAGATAAACGAAGGATTCGATTTTCCATCAAAATGATAGTCATCAGTGTTATTAAAGGGACTTCGATCAGAGTTGCTAGATTATGATGTTGAGGGAATTTAGGTATGTGTGACATCCGTGGTATCTACAATACATTGCTTTACTAATCGGGAAGCTCTCAAAATAAGTCAAAAGAATTATTTTCAAAGAATAAAGTGTTATGATTAGGTCGAGTAAAATTAAACAACGGGATTGCTATTGAAATGAAGTCTCA
This sequence comes from Sequoia sempervirens, assembly GCA_007258455.2. Lineage (NCBI taxonomy): Eukaryota > Viridiplantae > Streptophyta > Pinopsida > Cupressales > Cupressaceae > Sequoia > Sequoia sempervirens. Next base: position 297,332,090 of record VDFB02047230.1, read on the forward strand.
TCAATAAGGGAATTGATGATGGAAAGAAAATGAGGTGATATGCAATCTCGGCTGTGCAAGTAATCTTTAACTAAGGTAAGAAGTTGGTGAATATAATTAAATTTACAATGAATACCAAGGTTTAGAGTCACAAGGAATGATGCAATTATTTTTTAAGTTGATGGGGTTTAATTAACAATCATTGTGCATGAGAGAGGCTTTGTGAATTAAGAATCTATAGGAAATGCAGGCATTGATCACTTTGATCTTACTAGATAGCCGCAAAATTTAAGTGTTAAGTATCAAGGATATTGAAAAACTAAAGCCTAGAGAGTACAGTAATAAATGAACATTATATGTAGCGTTTGAATGAGTCCACTAATTTACAGTGGGTGATAAGGAAAAATGACAGTGATATTTTGGTGTCCCACAGTGCAACTCCATGATTATTATGCAGGGTAGCCTCTGAGGATAGTGAAATTTCCTTTCATTTTGATCTTAAATTAATGTGCTTTCCTGTAGAAAGTCTGAGAATATTCACAATTTTCTTGTGGGATTTGATTTAAATGAATATGGATTTCATTGGTGGTTTGCATGGATATTACATACGTGGATTCATTTTTTATTCATGATCTTGACTTTGATTTATATTTCATTTCATGTGTGTTTATGTTCATTTTGTATTTATAGGATATATCCTAGAATGAATGAGCTTATGCTTAGGATTTTCCTATGATGGGGATGCGTGTTGGAATGCTTTGCTTAACAGGGGGTGCTTTTGAAATATTATAAATATCCCCATTTTAACGTGATTTTGTGTGTTTGTAGGAATGATACTATTTTGATGGGCATGGTGACCACCATATGAAGATAAGAATGCAATGCCAAAAGGAAATTTCATAAGGATCATGGATGAGTTATCACATGAAAACTCACATAAGAAAATGTGCCTGAAGATGAGATTCTAATTTGTTCAAAGGAAATTTCACATAAACAATCATACCTAGTTTACCAAGAGGGGAGTTTACAAGTTGTTTCAAATGCCCCATATATGGATATGTTCCCAAATTATGTTGTCCAGAATATTTCAAACCTGAATTTAAATTCAAATCAAATATTTAATATGCACCCACATAAGAATTTGTGCCACCAGCTGTATGCCAACTAGAGAAGATGTTTTGATAGAAAGTGAACATGTGATTCTATTTTATTTCTCCAACCAAGATTTTTAGTAATGTCAGGGTGGCAAGATGTTGTCCACTCATTTCCCCATGATGTAACTGAATGTATCCCATTGGAAGATGATATATCAAGATGCCAAAACCCTAAGTAACCTTCCAATGTTTCTAGAAGTACAATTTGAGCCATTGAATTGATTTAATCATGGTCATTGATTTAAAAAATATAAGATCTATAAAAGGCCTTTGCCTTCTCATTTTTAAAGAGTTACATTAGACAATTAGGAAGCTAGAATTGGCTAAGTTAGGAAAAACCAGTAGTTGTAGGAGATGAGAGGGTTGGAAATTGTTATGTAAATGTTGGAGAAGTTAATGCAATTGGGTCATTGTTTGGTGAACTTTGTGTTCAACTTCAAATAGTTCTATGGTTTCGTGTTCTTGATTCTCAATCTTAGATGTTATATTTCAGTTATTTTGCAATGATGGTGAAATGTTAATGATGTTGTTTGATCTTCAGTCCATACTTTTAGCAATTTTTTGATTGTAGGTTGTTGTGTAAAGTTATTTTGGGACTCATTTTGTGCTAAGTTCAACTGTGAATGTTTGTTTACATTGTGCCAGTAATTGGGTATGTGGATAAATGTTCATAGTCTGAAAATCTTTTGATTTCCTTAGAAGATTGCACTGTTTTTGTGTAGTTGTGGGCTTTTCCTTGATCAAGAAGAGATTGGTTTATTGGGGACCTGTCCATTTGAAACATTCATCATTGTTGTGATTGACCTTAGGAATTAGAATAGAAATCTCTCTCAGAACTCTTATATCTTTTTCTCTTTCTTTAAATCTAGGTTATTTTTAGGATTGAATCAGCATCACCACATTGCTATATCTAATGATAAGTATACTTCCAGTATTGTTAATTTGTAAGGCCCCTTGTTATTACCAAAAATTTCACATTATTACTAAGTTCTTTGTTGCATTATCAAGACCTAACATTAGAGACCTTGGGGTTATCTCTTGAGGCTTGCTGATAGAGATTTACCTTTCAAGAGAGATAGGATATTATATTCTGTTTGAGTTATTATTGTGTAGAAAACACCATCAACACCTAGATACTTGTGATAACTGCTCAACTAATTTAATGCTTCATAAAAGTAGGCTGTATATCTATTGATATTACGTATGACGAGAATTAGAATCCCGATCTCTAACATCATCTCCTCTATTTCTTGAAGGAATTTCTGGAGCTTACTAATGAAGGGAGTTGAATATGCAACAAATCAACACTGGGTATCATCATTTATGCAACAGATCCCTTTTCCTTTCATGTGCTCATCATTTTTTCTCTTCAAATGTATACTTTAATTTTATGTTGCATCATTACAGTTATTCCCACAGCTTGTGTGGGAAACTTATCAACATACTTTTGTAAAATGAATAAAAGATAACTATTTTATGCAAATTTTGTGTAATATTTTCTCTTTTTGTAAAACAATTGCATAATGAAAACTGAAATACTTCATTTTATGGCATCTTTGTGTATGATAATGAAAACCTAGTAGAAACATTTTTTCTTGTGTACCTTTCACTCTTAAGTCTTCACTGTTGTTCCAACCCTACCTGATTGGGCTGAAAACACAATTAGGTAATAATTAGTTAAATCACTAACTATTCTTATTCTTCTCAAATTAATTAAATCAATCATTATTATTTAATTTATCTATTTATTCATCAACATTATATTTTCATAAAATAAATAAAATCATTTATTTTATTTATTTATCTCCACCTTCACATGTAAACAATAATTAAGTTTATTTAATTATTAAATACTTATGCAATTCCATCTCACCTATTGACTAATACTTACTTTTAGTCCACTCATCAATCAAGTCCACTTCACTTCCACTCACTTCAAGTTCACTGAGTAATCAATCTAGTCCACTAACCATAAATTTCAATTATCACTCCAATCAATTCTCTTAACTAATCCATACAATCAGTTACCTAAAATCATACAATCACCTAACTGATCATCAATTCCTCTCATCAATCCTAAACCATTGATCTTTTCAATCTCTTCTATGATCTAAACATCAATTAGTGTCACCAAAAATCTATAATAAGTGACAATTTAAATAGAACATTTAAACTTTAATTGTAGTTGATGTATAAATATAGATAAAAATAAACTAACACATATAAATAACAACATAATTAAATAAAGCATAAACTATAATTATAGTTGACATATAAACTAGCATATCTATTTTTTAAAATTTAACATATATAAATAATGTCGAGATATATCATTTTCAAGGAGGTCATTTTTTAATTACTGTAGTGGCATGAAACCCCTTGCATATTCCCCTTTTATGTATCCCTTACCTTAGAAAATGTGATCCCGATGATGTATTTTCCACATTCGGTTCTACCTTCCATCCACTTGGTACTTGTTTTGCATATCAATGGGAAATATTCTATCTGGGACTATAGACACTAAAAAATGTCTTGAATGATATCAAACACTCGAATCAGGTATACTAACATTATTTCCTCTTGAAACCCATCCTCTTTTCGCTTAATTGATTAAATGATCTTAGTTATTTAATTAATTACATCATTTGCATCTATTAACTTAATTCATTTAATCAGGTTAATTCCCCCCTTTTTCACACTAACATTTCATCTCATTAAATTAAATAAATCAAACTATTTAATTTAATTCCCTAAGTCTTATTGTTTAATTAAATAACCCTAAGTTATTTAATCAGATGTCATTTCACCTTTTCCATTTAATTTAATGAATATCACTTTATTCTTCTAATCCCCTAATTGCATGATTAAAACCTTGTTTAAATTAGCAATTATCTAATTAATCTATTTCCTCTCACTTGTAAGGGAATATTCCCATAGAATATTCCCTCCCCTTTTGCACAATTAAACTTTTTTTTAATTAGAAAAATATCCTTTTTCCTCACCCATGAATATTCCAAAGAATATTCTTTCTCCTCTAATCATTTGAGAAAGGGAATATTCTTAAAAAACTTCAAATGCAAGTTAATTTATGACTCCTTGTGAAAGTTAACTCTTGACCTCTTGTACAGGTCAAAGTATGCTTATTTGGAAGGAATGAAAACCCTTGATTAAATCTCATCTTTCATTCTCACCCATTGATGAGAATCCATGATCCATGCCTCTAGTTTCCTCCATCCTTGACTGTTGATTAGATTTTTGATCTTTTTTAGAGAAAACTTATGCTATTGAAATAACTCACACTCACACTCAATTTTAACTCATATTTAGCATATTTTAGTTTAAATTAGTTGCATAAATAGCTTAGATTCTATTAATGGATTCCATGATGCATCCATTTAGCTAATTAGATAATTGGGGTTTAAATATTTTTAGTTTAGATCTCATTTAGGCTAGCTTAGAAATTGCATATCTACATCTTTTAGCATAAAATCATGGTAGATTAACTCTTGCATCATACTCATTTTAGCATAAATTATGTTTTCATCCACATATCACAACTGTTTCATCGATTCTCTTCAATAGAATCGATTGAAACAAGCTCATTGATCATGATATTGGGAAAGGGTTGTTGTTCCACATCAACATGACACCAATCCAAAAACGGATAAGTTTCAAATGGGTTAGAGTAGAGATTTAAATGATTTCACCATTTATAATGTCTAGTTAAAATTTTATTTGAATGATCTTGTTTAAGATTGAGTATTAGTGGCATGAATATGCTTTGATTCTTCATGGATCAAGTGTAATCATCCCATATTAATATCCTCGATCATAGGGACACTAGTGTGGTGTGCAAACGTCTACGTGGTGCACTTCCATCCTGATAGGATTCCTGCCTCTGGAATCCATAGAGGTGTTACTCTCCTCCATTGGGTGTGAAGTGTAATGATTCATGCCCTTCTAACTAACTTTAAATAGACCTTTTCCTCCATTCTTCCCTTCAAATTACCTTATTCTTCATTCTATCTAGCTTCTTCAATCTTCTAAATAATTTGGCTTCTCAAATTGAGTAACTCCCACACTTTCAAGTTGCACCATCACTCTGTTGAAGTTGTAATTTTTTGCTTTGTTAGATCCTCCTCTTCATTTCTATGGTAGTGTTTGTCTTGGAGAGCTTGTGATCTCAAATCTTCCTCCACTTTCCTTGGGTGCACTTGGTTGAGAAGTTGATATCCATTCACTACCACTTTACTTTTGCATCATCTACTTGCGTAGTAGAATATTTTTGTTTTAGCATTGCTTCGTATTTCCATTTCTAGAAATTATTTATCATCTTTCTACAATCATTACTATTTTGTTATCTATGGAGGTGGAAACACCGAAGCGAGGGACTGACTAAGGTAGTCCTCTAAAAATAGCCCCAACATTTTCTCGCTCTTGTGTGTGCAAATTGTTTGAACCCCAAGGGAAGATTTTGAAGACCTAAAGTCATGGTTTTGAAGGTCTATTTCTATCACCTTTCCCTTTTCAAATTCTAGCTCCTAGTATTGTTAAAGTATTCTTCTTGTTATTTCCCTTATTTTTCATTTTATCTCTACTGTAGCTTAAAACTCTATTAATCAGGTAGTTAGTAGGTATTTTTAGTATTATGTAATGTACCTTACACTTTCTATCCATACAGATTCCAACACGTCCCTAAGACTCCACCACATTGTGCTCGAGTCTATGATCCACGTTGTAGTCCTCTAGAAGTGGGTTGTCTAAGTTATAGCCTAAACCCAAAAAACTAGCTCTCATGATTCCTTGAAACATTCGAGTTAAAAAAAGGAAAGTGGCAAACCAATTGTCCTTCCCTTTTAGCCCTTAAAACCTTGAACCTTTTCAATCCATTTATCTAGCTTGAGGTGAATTAGGGAAGCCTATTATTCTAGACTCTCCTATGACTTGGATTCCCTGAGCAATCGGTCCCCCTCCTCTACATTTTGGTGAACCTGACATGAGCTATTTTGGTTTCATTTCATAGTGTTGAAGGAATATTCTCTTATGTTCTAGGTGTGTTGTGGGTGGGTGTGTTGCAAGGTGTGTAGCTTTGCAACCCATCCCAACAACCCCTAAGAGGTGTAGTCAGAAGGATCCCTAGAAATTTTGAAGTGAAATCTAGATAGATCGCTATCTAATTGTTGAACCCTTGGGGTATCCTGAGGAAGTCCTTTTAGAGTACATTTACATGGCCTCTTTTATGCATCTCCCCATCCCTTCTATGTAGCTTATGAATGGATCACCCGCTATAAGCTTTACATCAAAAGACCTTCCAATGAACATGAATAGAGAACCCTCTCCTATGTACATTCCCACTCATATCAATAGTAACATCGTGACTGGCATTCTCGTTGATCCTAAGTGTCATGTTAATGTTATAACAAAAGAGATTATGCTAATAAATTTCTTGCATAAGGATGGGTATGGTGAATCAAAGAGCATAATACACACACACGGAAAATTATTAGTCCCTCCAATTGGTTCCATCACCCTCTTAGTCCTCATAGGACCCAGGACTATAAATGCCTTTTTCGATATCATCCTGAAGTCAGACTTGTTCAGAGTGAAGCTAGGCATCCCATGGACAGTTTCCATGAATGTAGTCACTTTGGTAGTGTTGATGGTCAAGATAGCATAGCAACATTTAAATAGAATATCTCTATTTTATTTCTCCTAAAAAAGAAAGACAACATATAGTAATCTAACTCCCAAGGTCCTGGTAGTTGGTTCTCAACTATGTTGATATTGCTCAATGGTCAATGTAATTGCAATGTTCAAGGGGCCTGCTGGTTCTTGAGATTTTTGATTGTTGTAAGATCAAAAACCTATATAAACCTACTCTAATAGGGGGTATAAAGAAAAGGAAAAATATAGATCAAGGACGCAAGAGAAAGAAGAATGTTGATTCATCTAATTAACTAGACCTGTTGCTTTCCAAGGAATTCCTAAACTAGAACTGCAAAACAAATCAACCTATAATCCATACACAGCTATTCATTCACAGTGCAAATATTAATGGCAGATTGAAAATCATCATTCAAACAAAAGAAAAGATAGAATTCCATTCCTTGAAATCTTTCCAAATCAAATGATTAATAAAAAAAACATCATTCTAGAGCATAACTTAAATTAGGTTTAAGTCTGACTACTTCTACTGTCAATGAAACATATAAGCAACATTTACAAATCTGGCAAGATCACCAATGTACATAAACGCATGTCTTCAAAATATCTCCATCTAAACTAAGGAAATCAGAAAAATGCATCACCTATCCTACTACAAAACTCTAATTAGCTAAGCTGTAAAAATTCTAATAGTTTTTCCTAAGTGTCTAACCCTTTAAAATGAGCAGATATTACAATTTGTAGCTCAAAATCCCATAATTACCTCCAACATGATTCATGCAAAAATTTGTAGCATTTGTGCATACAGTCACTCCTCACAAGTGACCTATTTCAGCTTTTAGTTTGGCTCTAGTTAATTTTCGTTGAAAAATCCACTCTCTAGTTTAACTCCAGTTCATAATTGCAACTTTCAACTTGACTCAGAGTTCTCCTTTTGCATTACATAAATCTACATCCTTTCTTGGAAATCACACTAAACTGGCCCATCACACTTTCAACTCACAACCAGTTCAAATATCTTTCAGAAAATCTTCCTCCTTTGCACATTTATTTTACAAATTTCACAATTACCTACAAGACATAGAACACATCAATTAATTTATAAAATCAATTGAATAAAAATTTAATTCCACAAATTAATCAATTTAAAATCATTCCAATTAAATGTATTTAATAAACACCTCATCTCATAATTGAAATAACTTATTAAATCCATTATTTGATTGGTGTTATTAAACTTTCTAGGAAACCCTATCTTAAACAAAGTCCTAGAATATCCAGACTCACTGAAAACCATCGAATACTTCCTTCCCCTTTTGTAGTTGTGTAACCTACTTCCATGCTTTCACACCTTGATGCATTGTTGATGTTTCCACATTTTTCATACATGCTAGTTAGGACATTTGCAAATACCACATTAGATGATGCTTCTCCATTGGCATGAGTAGAGAGGATGTTGAAAAAGACCTTCAGAACCTGAATTAACATCCACCAATTATATTTGCATTAAAACTTTATAAACTTTTCCTCACAAATTCATTAGTAACCTACCCCTTCGAGGCATTCTGTCAAATAGTGTGTTTTCCTTTCTACACTTCCACACTTTTCATGCTATTTCTACCAAGGTGCATGAGACATTTGGTCAAATAGCTCACAACCCATGTCCATGCTTCACATTTTGGGTCCACAAATTTTATTCCAGTTGTGTGTTACTTTTCACAAGGTTTCAAAGCCCTCTCCACATACTACACACAGGCTTTGATATTGGCGTAGGACCAGAGTCAAGCTGAGTCAGGAGCGGGACCAAATCAATGGTGTGGGGTTTTCATTTTGACTGGCGGGATCGGAGCATGAGAGAAGCAGGAGCAGAACTAGTTTTGGACATAGGTCGTGAGTGGGTTAGGTGTGGGATCGGAATGAAGATAGAACCAGATGTTTGACTTCATCTAGTACCAACACTCGCCCCAGTTCTGACCTTCTTTGCAATGTGTCAGAGGCGGGATGAAAACAAAACTAGGTGGAATGGGAACCATTGTTGGTCAGGCATAACAAAGTACACTGGCAGAAGCAAAATCAAATTAAGACAACAAACTAGTGGAAGCAGAAATGAAACCGAACTTGAAACACTGGAAAATTTCAAAGTTGGTTTCTGATCCCGATTCTGCTCCCAACCAAGAAACAAGAAACGGAACAAGGAAAAACAAAAAACAAAGGGAAGTAGGACCAGGACAAGAACCAGACTCAGCCCAAAACACCAATGAAACAACAAAACAAAGCAAATGAGTGGAGTCAGAATCGAAATGGGAACCAAAAATGGAAATTTAGAAAATTCCAAGTTAGATTCCAATTCTGGTTCTGCTTCCAACCAAGAAACAAGAAACAAAACAAGGAAAAAAAAAAGGGGGGGAAGTGGGACTAGGACAAGAACTGAACTCGGCCCAAAACACCAACGAAACAACAAAACAAAGCAAACAAGTGGAGTCATAATTAGAATGGGAACCAAAACTGGAAATTTAGAAAATTCCAAGTTAGATTCCAATTTTGGTTCTGCTACCAACTGGGCAAAACAAAACGCAAGGAAAATGACAAACAACCCTAGGGAGAAAACAGACCGGAGAGTGGAAACAAACCAACAAACAATGAAGAGAACCAAGGAAGGAAGGTGGAACTGGAGTCAGAACAAAACCAAAACTTGAAACATTGGAAAAGTTCAAAGTCCAGTTTCAGTTCCAGCTCTGCTTCTAACAGAACGAAAGAAAGAAAGACTTAGGAGCAAAACAAAAAACTCCTAAGACCCAAACCAAAACCAAATACAAAATAAAAATAAGGGGGACCGATTTTGTTCCAAAATAACTAAATGGGGTGGTTATGTAAGGCATAACAGGTAGTTCATAAATGTTTGAATTTTTCTCATGAGGGCTCTCTACATGTTGTGCATGACACTGGATATAAGCCTCTGGTGTCACATGGGGGCTACTTGTTAGATCATTTATGCCTTGCCCCTATCGGTCTGCTTCCTCCAAGGGTAGAACTATTGTATCACACCTACATTAAATACAAGAATGAGGGAATAGTACCAAAATATACCTACCTTGCCTCCCCTTACACTATTTCAATTAAGGCCTCTATGATCACATAGTAGCAAGCTACCTCCTCTTTCTCCTCTTAAAAGGGGAAGGGGAAATATTCTCACACCCAAGAGTTGTCCTCTTCTTCTGATGTTTCATTTTCTTCTTCCTCCTACCCTATTGTGGTGCCTTCGACCTCTACTCCCATTCCTCACATGGGGAGTCTGATGGTGCTCACTTGGTGGAAGGCCAAGCATCAAGTATTTGAGCTTCTCACTACCCATGGTGTTGAGGCTTGTTGTTTATGGTAAGGGGAAGGGCCTTCATGGAGCTTCCCCTACATCTCAACCTTTACAACCTCCTACTACTCTTTCCCCTAGGGTGATGAATGGGAAGAGGTCCACCGTTGAGGTGCATGAGTCTACTTCTCCACCTATTGTAGTTCCCACTCTTGTGCTTCCTACTCTTTCTCCCATTCAGGAGGTTTCCCTTCAACTGGTCATGATCATGGAGGGAATTCCTATGGCAGAACATGATCCCCTTGCTCCTTCTCAAGTAGCAAGCTCTAGCTCTCATACCAAAGAAACTAGCTTGCATGTGAGCATAAGCATCAGAGGAAGGCTTTGGCTACTAAGAAAGCTACCTCACTGAAGGAAAAAGAGGAGCAAACAACTCCTATTCTAGCATCTCCTCATGTGCCCCCTTCTTTTTCTTCTTCTACTTCGGTTCTCGTCACCTCCATCTTACTTTCGGCTCCCCTTGTGAATGTTGATGACCCTCACCCCAAAAGGGTGCAGGTGTTCATCACTCCCTCAGTGGAGCCCCCTCTTTTGATGTCCCTTTTGGAAATCCCTCCATTTCCCTGACCTTTGGACATGTCAAACACCATAGTAGTTTATGTTGCGGCCTTCTCCTCTTCCTCTTCATCTTTTGATTCATCTATGGGTATTTTTCATCCTCTGATGAACCGTATGTTGGAGGACAACCTCGCTTCCAATGGAGGTTGAAAGAAGGGATCACCTTTGAGAGAGAGAGTTCCACTTTGTCTTGTGTCATCTTTGTGATGGAGGTAACCCCGACATCCCCTAAGTTCATCACCATCTCTCTTGACAAGATTCATAGTGAATCTCAAGCCCCTCCTTCATCTCCCACTCAGTTAACACATGTGACTCCCATCAAGTGCATGTTTAACTTGGTTGATGATGTCCTGGATATGTTAACAATCTTCGCAAGATCAATGGTGTTTACCTCACAGGAGTTGAGTGAAGAAGACCTCGAGGGGCCCTCTTCCTTGGCTCTTGTTGCAAGAGAGTCCAAGGGTGCTCCCCTTGCTATCCTACCCTTGCAGGCTTGTCCACCCTCTCCCTATAATGATCTAGATTGGGAGAACAATGGCCTCTTGCTTGATGAGGACTAGGAGAGCATCTCTTCTTTATCTATAGATTAGATTTATGTGTGTGTGTTGTGTTTCCCTTGTTCTTATTTTTGTGTGTTCCTGAAGGACCCTTGTCACCCTCATAGGTGCTTAGATACAAGAGTGAAATTGTGTCCAAAACTTCCTCTATTTGTTGCATCATTCTTCTATATGTTTTATCTTTAATTTTTACAATTGGGGATGATGCAAAATGTTAGGGGAATTTAGGCTTCCCCTTCCATGTTGACCCAATTTTTTATTTTTATTTATTTCATGTGATCTTCTTCACGTTCTGATACATTTTGGGATTGATGATAGTTCATACGTATATTATATTATATTTATCTATCTATATCTATGAGAAGTTCTAGCCCCGAATGATCAGATTCCCCTATCTCTTGATTTCTTTTCCTTTTCTTTTATTTTATTTTCTTTTCCATCTTTCTCTCTTCTTTGCTTACTTCTTGATGTTGTGGTGCCTATGTGTTATCCCTTGCATGTGAAAAAATATTTCCATGTCTACATCTCATCATGTATCATGGGCCACGACATCTCTGCATGTTCTTCGTTTCCTTAGGATGCCATGTGCTCCTTTGATTCACACACACCATTCTAAGGGGGGATCCTACTTCTACAATTTTCAATAAGGTGTATTCTATGGCCAAGGAATCCCTTGTTTAAAATATTTACATTTTTCAAAAATCACATCCCTCACTAAGGATCCCCTTAGCAATATTTTCTTTTGAAATTGAATTCATAACAAAAATAATTGAGATTTCTCCTTCAAGGAGGCCATTCTTTTCTGGATTCCTTGATGAAAGAAAATCTTTCAAAAGGATTCCTTGATGACAAGATCATTTGCAAAAATGTCATCACTTTTCAAACATAGTGTCCCTTGAGTGGACCCCTCTCTCTTATGAAGGGTTCCCAAGGGCCCCCTTTAAAAGCTCCTCCTTTAATTGCTCAGGTTCTGAGATACGATTATCTGTCTATTTGGGTGACTTTTTTCTTTCCTAACATGTTTTGTCTGTGGATTAACATGTTGCTTTTATAGGAAAGAGCACTTTTGAAGCTTCTTTTACAATCAATCTTGCCTTGTAGGACCAAGAACCTATAAGGTTCAATTAGACTCTATGGATCCTTTCAAATCTAGCCTCCCTCAGGACCTAGCACCTATGGTAGCTCCTTTGATGGATCGAGCACTTGTAAATCATTTTCATTCTACATGACTGAGCACCTGTAGAACCCTTTGATCATCCTAGCCTTTTCTTCACCTCCCATAGGACCAAGCACCTACAACACTTTTGTTTAAATCTACATAGGACTTAGTACCTATGGAGCCATCCATCTCTCTCTCTCTCTCCTACACCCAAGTTTACTAGATTGTGATTTGCTTCCTCAACGGTTCACATATATGTTTTCAACTTCTTTCACTCTACTTTACCATGCATTTTTTGACACTTATGCTTACTAAAGTGGGGGAAAAATGTAATGGCATGAATTTTCACCCCTTACAAATTCCTCATTTATGAATCCCTTACCTTAGAAAATGTGATCCCAATGATGTATTTTCCACATGTGCTTCCACCTTCCATCCAATTGGCAACTGTTTTGTGTGTCGATAGGGAATATTCTATCTAGGATGCTAGCGCAATGCACAGACATCTGTGTGGAATGAGATCATCTTAATAAGATTCTTGCCTTTGGAATCCGCAAAGGTATTACACTCCTCCATTAGACGCAAAGTGTAATGCTTCTTGCCCATTTGACCAACTACAAATGACCCTTTTTCCTCCATTCTTCCCTTCAAATTACCTTATTCTTCATTCTATCTAGCTTCTTCAATCTTCTACACACTTTGGCTTCTCAACTTGAGTAAATCCCACACTTTCAAGTTGCACCATCACTCCATTGAAGTCAAAAGTTGTTGCTTTGTTGACTCCTCCTCTTTGTTGTTGCAGTATCATTGATCTCAAAGAGCTTTTGAGCTCACATCTTCCTCCACTTGCCTTGAATTCACTTGGTTGAGAAGGTGATATCCATTCACTATCACTTTACTTTTGCACCATCTACTTGTGTAGTAGCATATTGTTGTTTTAGCATTGCTTGGTATTTCCATTTCTATAACTTCTTTATCATATTTCTACAATCATTGCTATTTGGCTATCCATGGGGGTGGAAACACCAAAGAGTGGGACTGACTTAGGCAATCCTCTAAACACAACCCCAACAATTTCTCATTCTTTTGTGTGTAGGTTGTTCACCAAGTGAATATTTTGAAGACCTCAACTTACGAGTTTGAAGGTACATTTCTACCACCTTTCCCTTGTCAAATTCTAGCCTAGTATTATTAAAGTATCCTTCTTGTTATTTCTATTATTATGCATTTTATTGCATTTTATTGCATTTTATATCTCTATCATAGCTTAAAAACCTATTTGTCAAGTAGTTAGTAATTTTTTTTAGCATTATGTACTGTGCCTTACACTTTCTACCATATGGACACCAATGCATCCCTGAGATCCAAGTGTGTTGCACTGGAGCCTGTGATCCGCGCTATACTCCTTTGGTAGTGGGTTGTCTAAGTTAGCGTATGAACCTAAAAAACTAGCTCTCCTGATTCCTTGAAATGGGTTAGCAGAAGGAAAGTGATAGACCAATTGTCCTTCCTTTTTAACCCTTTGTAGTGTATAAAAAAGTATTCCTTTTCCTTGCTTGATATGGGAATAATTAATGATAAATTGGACTTAATATCACCTTTATCTAGTGTTGTGAGGTGTTTTACACATCCACATTAGGTCTTGGGCCTTTGTAAACTGAATAAAATACATGTCTTGTAAAGGTGTTGTAAAGTGTTGTAAATGACTTTCACACTTTTCTAGACTTTTATTAAGCATTTAAGTCTAATGAACCTATTTTCCCTTAATTCAATATTATAAAATATATTTAATTGTATTATCACATTAATCTAGAAGGCTTGTGAATTAAACTTAATTTTAATCTAGCATGTTGTAATGTGTTTTACACATTCACATTAGATCTTGTGCCTTTCTAGGCTATGTGGACCTCATTTTAATGTTACAAAGTGTATTTAATCACACTTTCACATTGAACTTTGTGTCCTTAGCCCTAATCACCCTTTATATCATCATTAATAGGCCCCTATGACCCCATATTGTGTATCTCAAGGCTTATTTTGATAAAAAAAAAACCTAACAAAATCAACATAAAAGCCTAATTTCTTCACTCCTCGACATCCCAGCTAGCAAAAGAGTCCCTGTGGGACCTATTCACCACTTTGGTTGAATGAGTCCCATCCAAGTGGGACCCATTCACCCAGGATGGCAAATGATTCCCATTTGAGCTATTTTTAGGGTTTGAGTGGAAAAAATTATGTTTTAAGTTTAATTTTCTTCAATGTCTGCCTTGGGGATCAAATTAACAGGAATTTGAATGGCTTTCCTATATAAATAAGCTCTCAAATAATTATTTCATAATGCATAATTCATGTTCTTAAGTCAAACAAGCTAGGGTTAGGTATTTTCAATACTTCACAATATCAATTCTAGGGTATTCAAGGGAAAATTCTTCATCCATTGTTGCAGAAATTCAAGATCCATCATCATGGAAAGTTTCTAATTGCATTATCTCATGTTCATGCTTCATTATTTTGTTTTCATCATTTATTTTAATTACCTAAAAGGGGTTTGACCAAGGAAAACCCCTATTCCACTAACAATCAAGAAGTTTTCCTCTCTTTAATGTGTGATTGCAGGACTATAGATTGAAGAAAAATGGATTGGAATCCTTCAAGAGTGCCAAAATGATAAAGTTGAAAATGTTGTCAAAGTTGTCATGAAAAGTTATCAAGACTCACAAAAACTCAGATCTAGGGAAAAGTATCCATCTAATCTACATGAAATCAGTGGGAAAGTGCTTATCTCATCCATCTTCAAAGGCTTACAAAGTTTCAGTTTGAGATTCTGCCCCTAGGACACTTTTCAATAAAATGGGACTCATCCCCCAGTAGTGGTGAATGAGTACCATTGTAGTTTTTTTTTGGAGATCTTTGCAGATTCAAATACCCTTTTGGCTGAAACTTGTTTTGGGATAGTTTTCTAGAACTGGGATTGATTTGCCAAAATAGTGAATGAGTCTCACCAAGCTTAAAAAGCAGCAATTTCAAAATTTTAGAGATATTTCTAATCTTCAAACATTTATAGGTGCACACTTTCTATTTCATAGCTTTTTTTTCTTTCTTTTTTTCATTTCTAAGTCATTTTCTAGGTCTTTTTGCATATCACATTGTGTTTTCAAAAATCTTGCATTTTCTAGGTTTACATTTGGTAGTCAATCTCTTTTATCAATTTTTAGTCTTTAGGACAACCCCCTTTGATGGATTTCAATCTCCTTTGCATTGGAATCTCAAGGGATTATTCTTGAGTGAACCATTAAGAGTTTTGGTACCTCTCTTCTTTTAGGTTTAAAACCCTAGAAGTGTAAGAGAGCCCCCACATTCCAAAAAACTTTGGTTCACCCTTAAAACCCTAAAAGTTTTCAATCCATTCATCTAGCTTGAGGTAGATCAAGGAAACCTATTGTTCTGGACTCTCTCGTGACCTAGATTCCTTGAACAATCAGTCCCCCTCCTCTACAATTACTTTGCTTAACTTATTTATATTACATTTTTATTATTTTTGAAATTACTATATTATGCTTATTTTATTGAAAATAAGTTTTCTATAAATTTAATTATTTTAAAAATACATTAAATTAAATAATATTATAATATTATCTAAACATCAAATCATGGAAATTTAATTAAATTTCTATAATACTTATTATTATATATATTTAATAATTTTCACCTTCATTGTTCCAAAAAATTGATAAAGTTTTTACCATCCAAAACTCAAATAAACAATACTAAATTCCCTCATTTGTTTGTCCATTTTGTGCTTACATTTCTCCACAAATTCTCAAAGCATTCTATTTGTATCCTTACCACATACTGTTCTCAAAAAATGAAAGCTCTATTGGGATTTATTAAAAGAGAAGTAAAATATTCTTTCTTGCATTGTAGGAACTGCATATGTGCAACATAGTCAACACTTAAAATTGGAACACTTGAATTATGTAAGATAATTTTTTACTTGGATATTTTGAAATGCTCTTGTAATCACAGAATGTGTGCTTTAGTTTGTTAATATATTTTGTGAGATATCAACTATTTTAATAAAATTTGAAGCTAAAGTTCCTATGCTCTCTTGCACACTAAATGAAGTAAGAAAAACCTTGATTGGGAGCTGAGAAAAAGATTAACTACTTTATTTTTCTCAGCATACCCAGTAGCTTGTCCTTAGCATTAAACAAGTTGTAACTTGTAGTTATCTATGAGGAATTTACTATAAAACTCATCTGAGTCATAGATACTCCTAGCAAAAATTGTCAACAATAGTTAATTTTTTTTTTTGTAAACAGATATGATTGCACTTGAAGGAATTCCTTCATAATCAGTGTGTCTCAACCATAGCTATGAAGACTGCCCAATTGATATAAGTTGCTTTAACTTAAAAAGAGTCACTAAAAGTATTTATTATTTCAGGATGACCAAAGTTCTCTTAAGCAACTAGGCATGGAGGAGAGAATAATGTATTAGAATTACAACATATCTTATTTAGAATAGATTCCTTATGTCTTGGTCCCATCTATAAGTTGTTTAGAAGAATATCCTATATATAAGGGTTAATAATTCTTTGATGTACGTATGCCACTTCCAATTTTTTTTATCAATCTAGTATGCTGAAAAAACATTTAGATTTGAGAAATATCACAACAAATAATAGATGTGATTAGATTCTTTGATATGAGGGCCTCTATTTCTATATGCTTTATCGCTACACTTAGATCCTCTTTGGAATTCTTCTTCTTGTATGTTAGCACAATAAAAGGCTGTGGGAAGAAAGAAAAATCAGCGAGAGCAAGAGCTATTATGAATTTACCCTTCACTAATAAAAAAATGAAAAAATTGAGCTTCTGCTTAATGCACTCATAGTTACATGTACAGTTAAATGAAATTGCATAAACCATATTTAACACATGGATTCTCTGGAAGGTCATCTAACAAACTCAATGTTTGTGACAAAATATCAAGTCAAGCTCAATCATTGTAGCATATTTATTGAATATATGACATGTAGCTAACTTTGAAGAGTTCTCTTTGATGCATAGTACTATAGTACATTCCAATGATTAAGTGATAAATGTGCATACTTGATGGCATAATATTGGCCTATCTCATGATATATGAATGCACTAGTTAGAAAATAAAAGATTACATCAAGAAACAATGCTTATTAAAGGGTATATTTTTTTATATGTACCCCTTTTATCTTATAAATTTCTAAAAATTGGTTAAATCAAAGAAAAGAAACTACCTGAGAGGTGGAAATAATGAGTTTAGAAGTAGTGAAGGTGCGAGTATTTTGAATGTATTTGGTGAAAGAGCCAAGCTATTTGAATGACTACTCAAAATTTAAGCTTTCACCTACTTAATGCAGAATTTTTGGTATTATCTACATTTAAGAAGACCTAAATTCTAAGTAATTGCTCAAATATCTTGACTATTTCACCAGATACATGTGAATTACCTACACCTTTGTTTGGACCTCCTATATTTTTTTAAATCCTTCACCTACATAATACATAATCACTGGTAATGTTAAACATAAAGAAATCTTGT
Organism: Sequoia sempervirens; assembly: GCA_007258455.2. Lineage (NCBI taxonomy): Eukaryota > Viridiplantae > Streptophyta > Pinopsida > Cupressales > Cupressaceae > Sequoia > Sequoia sempervirens. The sequence goes on from VDFB02047230.1 coordinate 297,350,111, forward strand.
TGAGTAATTGGTCATATAGCCTAGCTTTTTCCCCAAATTCATGCAAAGTACTTACATATTTGTATATAGCTTTCACATAATCAATATATAATTTTCGGTAATATTTATAGTAAAGAGATCCTAAATGTTGAGTAGTTTTTTACATAGCCTAGTTTTTTCACTAGATATAGGGCGAGTGCTTCCACTTTTGTTTGGCCCTGTTATTTTGTATAAAGCATCTACCTTTTTAAGATTTGAACTATTTATTTTTAATGGAATGTGAGCTCTACTTTCAATTTAACAATTTAAAAAGTTACAATTATTTGACGAAATGATTTAACCTTTTAGTTAGGATTTTTCAGGTAAACTCTCTCAAGCAATCAAATGTAGATAGAGCTAGTATAATACTATAATCATTATTATGTTGCTTGTTCAGTATCACGAGTTCAAATGTAGGTTACCCTACAATACATTGTGCTCATTTTCTCATATTCCAGATTGTGAGAAGATGCCACTTTTCGTAATTGAAAAAGGTGAATCACTTTTCATAATTATTATGTCATTAATACTTTAAGCATAACAACCAAGCATTGAAGTTGTTTCTAGATGCAGGTGAAAAATCACATGTAAAAATACATTCCCCTTAAAATTTGTGTTGGAAAATCACATGTACATTAGAGTGAAAGGGAAGTAGCTTAACACATTGCAAAATTCATGGAATTGGGAAAACATGGGCATATTCTTTGTGTTATCAATAGAAACAAAAATGCTAGCACTTTGCTTCATTTTCCTTGACTCCAAAACTTACAATTTCTTCGCTAATCTCTAACCATACCAACTCATTTTTTGGATTATTCTTTTTCTATATTTTTTTGGTGTTCCACAAGTTGATTTGTAGGGAGGGAGGGAAATGGAAGAACCTCCAAACTTAGCCCAAGCAGATACTCTGCATTGTAAATGTTTCATCAAAGTTGATAGCACTGCTAGACACATTTGAAGAATGGTTGCAAATAATGATTTTATTTGAGCATTGGAATATAGATACTCCAAGAATAGAACATTTGTGGCTAGTAAAAATATACATTATCTACTCTACCCATCTAGTCTAGGTCATTGTAGAGGGTTTAGCCTAATTTAAAATATCAACAATTCGATTGGTAAAAGCTTTGATTTCTACCTGAGTCTATATTCTTGCTTACAATAATGGGTTAGTTCATGAGCTTAGCTCTTTTCCTTTTCAATTTCAAACACACACAAGATTCTACTAAGTTCTAATAGATTTGTGAACAATATCAATTTTTTTTTAACATATTATTAAACAGACAATGCTCCCAACTTGCAAAGACAAACTTTTTGAAGCTTCCAAAGAAAAATTTGAAAGATACAATATTGGGTTACTGAATAAACAAGAGCTTGTGATAAAGACTAAATGGAGATCTTTTGAAAGCCTGGGTAGAGACTCCTTAAAGGACACTTCCCATGTTTCCTCCATAAAAGCATCTACTATTTTGTTTCTTTCTCAACTTGCGAGCTCACATTTCCTATGGATACCTTTTAATCCACAATATTTAAATCTGACTATAGCTACAAAAATAGCAACTAAATCAATATTTTCCAAACCGTGCTCAAACTATAAATAGGGTATTGTTGTCACATAAAACTGCATCATACTGAACAAGAGTTTGGTGTTCTAATGACACAATGAAAACAACCTCAAGGTGTGGGACCTTGTGCAAATGAGGTTTAATCTTTGGAGAAGGCCAGCTTCCTTTTCAAAACTAAGTGCAAATGTGTTGGCCTAACTCAACACATGAAAGTCCCAATGCTAACCTACTCTAACAAATCACAAGGAAACAGGGGTAGAAGGATACATGAAATGTGAAATAAGGTGATGCATGTAATTTAGAGTTTGTTCCCTCCTACTTCAAAACAACATGATATGAAGGTAAATGAATTTTACTCAAAAATGCAAGAGGTAATGGTGATAATAGTTGAATTTTATTGACATAAAGCTTGAAGTAACCTTTATAATGGAAGAATGCAAGAGTTGAAAGTCTACAAAAGAAAAATCCTAGAGGGGCTAAAGGAATAACCCTTCAAAAAGATACAAACATTGCCTTTATAGTTCAGGCATAACTAAGGATTGAATTCAAAACCCTAACCCTAACCTAACTAGGGTTTGTAGGAAGATGAATTTAATTAGATTAAAAATTATCCTAATTGCTCCCATTGCAGAGCAACATAACTAGCCATAAAGGCTCTAACAACTCGAACAAGCCCTAGAACAATGACTCATATGAATGCAGGGATGAGGACTCATGAAATCTATAGAAAAATATCAAACTAACATACCCTGACAAGAGAATATGTGGCCTCTACAACACATCAAAGAGTAATGGCGCTATCCAATTCTAAAAAGTAGCATTGAAAAGGTGTAAAAAAATTGGGCCATAGTCGATCAAATTTTATCTGGTAGTTGGGAATCTTGTTGAGACATCAATTCTACAAATCTTCTATGAATAGGACCAATTGACTGTTGAATTTTAAATGTTAGCCTTTGGATTGGAGATGCCCATGACTGAGATCAGATTTCCAAATGAACATTAAAATGTGGTCATTGATAACAAGAGAATCAAGATCAATGACTATCACATACCTTGAATACATCACTCGTTCCTTTACGAGAACAAGACATCAATCCACAATGAATTAGAGGCCAATGATGCAATGAAAATATGCATCATGTTCTTCGAATATTCCTTTATTTATATCCCCATCGTTCATTGCAAAAAGGATTCATACTTTATGTTTCAAAACCGTGATGTGAAGAACCCTTGTGATGACCTTCAGATGCTTGACTTCAAATCTAAACCGTTGATGATCTCATCACAGAAAACAAGACCATCCCAAAAAGTACTTGGGTGGCATCATTCACAATAGTGATGTGAATGATGAATGCGATGACCGTTAGATTATCTCCACTAAATCTGAATGGTTGAATCACATAGTGAAAACCAAGGCCTTGGGCCCACCACATCACCATGGGATAGTGGGAAATTTCCACTTGTCCATGTTGATGTCATACACTTTTCCATCACCCATTGTGCATTGCACAAACCACTCCACCGCCTTGCTTCAAAACAATGATGTGAAGCAAGGGCACGATGCCACCTTAGTCATTGTATGTTTGTTGTTTAATCTTAGCCCCTCATTTCTCATCATAGAAAGGAATCCGCCAACAAAATATAAATACATGATGTGAAGAGTCCCTTTGATGGAAGGAATATTCACTAGAATACTCACCCATCGATCATCACTTGTCAGCATAACACTTCAAAGTTCCACTCATACTCCAGTGATGCAAAGAAAATAGAAGCTCGCCATTGTTCATTGCGCATTATGAATTTGAAATACAAAGGCCAAATGATTATAGCGACAAGTGATGCAGAGGGAATGAGTTCATTTTCTCATCACGAAAGTGAAGCCAATGAATGTTAAGGTTTCAGTGATGGGTGATACAAAGACTTAAGCGGCAGTAATTCAACATATGACTTAAAACTTTATTCATAAAAGGGGGTCACACCTAGGTAAAATAAAGAATGGTGACATTAACACTTTTAACATAGGGACACAAGACTAACTAGGCACAAAGGTCAACATGAGTTTATAAAAAAGTGCACCCAAGTTCATGGGTTTAGGGTTTAAGCACATAAAGGTCAACATGAGGTTTATAACAAAAGTGCAGGCCAGGTTCATGGGTTTAGGGTTTAAGCACATAAGGATTTTGAAAGCCTTATCTTGCAAGGTCAACTAGGTGCAAAAGATCAACATGAGGTTTATAACAAAAGTGCACACCAGGTTCATGGGTTTAGGGTTTAAGCACATAAGGGTTTTGAAAGCCCTATCTTGCAAGTTCAAAACCCTAATAAGACACAATTGAGGAGTTTCAAAACCTCAAAGACCCAAATTCATCAAAAATAGTCATGGATTTCAACAAGATGCACACGTAGGATCTCTTTGATTAGATATAAATGATGTGCATCCAAGGGTGGCATAAAATATGTCAACATGTATATATAATTTGAAAAATATTTGAATACAAAAAAAAAATTAAAATTAATTACAAATTCATTCTAAAATTTACCCATTTCCCTGAGATGGCACTCAAGAATATTGGCATAAATCAATTTTATAACTGAAAGTTTCCCATAAGCAAAACCACCTAGTAATCTCCCAATATCAAGATTTACCCAAGGAAACAAAGCATTGTGTGGATGAATAGCTAAATGCCTCATATCAAGCCAGGATCTCACAAATGAAAACAACCAAGAATTCGTTCAAGAAACCATTGCAAGATAATCTAATTAATATACAAGACTATTTTAAAAATAATATAGTATATAATACTATTAAAGATTGTTGATATAATTATATATTTAAGTTGCATAAATTATTTATTAAAGTTGTAGATATTTATTTTATTTATATTTTATAATTTTTTTTGTATTTAAGAATTATTGTATAGATTTAATTTTTTAAATATATATTAAATAATATTAAATATTAAATAATTAATAATTTAATATTAAATAATTCTATTGATACTAATAGGGTGGGTGCAAAAAGATGGGCGGGCAATTTGTGGCCAATTTTTTTAAAAAAAATTGATAGCTCATAACACGAGCGTGTTATAACATGTTCATGTTATAACACGTTCATGTTATAACACGCTCGCATTATAGCTTGGTGTGTCAATCCTAAGGCTCGACCACACCGAGCCTATAACGCACTTGCATTATGAGCCATTAAAAGAAAAAAAAGGAAATTGAATTCATTTGCATTGTGACTATTTTTTTTCTTCCCATGGCCAAAAGCACTTCATTTGTGTACTCACATTCTAGAGGAGTCATCTTGCAATTTTTTTCATCAAATTTTTGTTGTTTCATTGCCAATATTTCGCCACGTCAACGAGGAGGTCTAAGAGGTAAGGATTGTTTATTTTTTGTTGTGAATTTGTTAGTTTTAGGTTTTTTTTTATATTTATTTGTTGAATTTGTAGGATATGTTAATGAACCTACAAACCCTCCTCAAAATCATCAACAAGCAAAGCAACAACAACAAGAACAAAATCCTCAACAAGTAGAGCAACAACAACATCAGAAAAATCCTCAAGTTCAACAACCACAACTACAATCTCCTCCACCAATCCCTCAACATCCTCCTAGCACTCAAAAAAATTTAATGAATGAATTTGAAAACAATAAAAACAAATTGAGGAGTTAATCATGAGGTTGAACAATCCAAATGGTTCAACCATGGAAAGAAAAACCCTTGCAAATTCACGTAAAGAAATGTTAAAACATGTAGATTCAATCAACAAACAATTAACTGGTTGGAAAGATAGGAGGCAAGCGGATAGGGATTATTATCAGAATAAATTATCATATAACGATGTAAAAGATTTAAAAATTACAAAATTATATTTTTGCTTATTATTCATTAACCCACACACAAATTCAAATCTTAGCCTCAATGCGAAGAGGTTTCCTATCCATTGGTGCCACCACCAATAGATCAAGACCTTTTTTCGGATAGGTGGTACATGGTTTTTTATTACCCACCATCCAAAAATTGCAAAGTCCCGCAATATTTCCTGAGGAAACTATACTGTGAGTTCATCCTAAAAAAAATCTCAAATTATTTTGATATGAGGGACTTCCAGGGGAGAGGTGGGGGTTCGGCTCAAGATAGACCCAGTGCACATTAGGATCCTAGGCGGCAAGTGAGATGACCTCTCACTAGGCCGCCTCGTGAGCACATCGTTATCCCTTCCATCATGAAGGAGAGTGTTGAGGTAGACACTTTGCAGGCCATCAAATCTTTGACCCATAGTGTCATCCAGCATGCTAGCCCTATACTACAACATCATCTAGGAGATTCTTCGAGTGGTGGGATTCAGTCACATTTGTGTCAGGCTTGCGGGGTGACTTGTTCATATGACCCCACCAACACCCAGGAGGCTACCACACAAGATACTTCTACAGTTATGGAGATGGTGAGGGAAGCTGACATTTTGAATGAGGCCTACAACATCGATACTCAATTAAATGTTAAGATGTTTGTTGAATTTAATTTATTAAATTTCAATTTTCAAATGCAAGATTAACTAACTTAGTTTTATGATTTTGATAAAATTTTAGGGTCACAATGTTGATACTAGATACACCGGCCCTACACCCACTTATTACTCCACTCCATCTATCGTTGAGGTATGTAACTAATAAACAATTATAAATTTATTACATGTTAATAGCATTGCTTTATGAATGGTATTCTAATATGTTATATTGGATGTTGAATAGGCTAATATTGGAGGTTTCGTGGGAACACCTCCTAGTGCCAGTGGATTTACACAAACCTACATGCAGGTAACAAAATAAAGAGTTTAACTAATGAATTGTACTTAATAGATTTGTGTAGTTTATATTCATATCATTGATTGCATTGCATTACACATCTTTCAAACTCAAAGAATTACTTCACATTCCATAACTAATAACTAGATGTTGATAGATGAAAAAATTTCAACTACAATATAGTTGTTTATAAATTCAACATAAGCAATGATACAATTACTTCACATAGCATAAGTAATCATTACAAGTAGCTTCCAATTGCATTTACTTGTCATGGCATTCCATGAGACCACTTTTTCGAGGCATCTTTTCAAACAGTTCACTACCTTTTCTATGCTATGGATGCTTGGAAGAAATATATGAAAGAATAATAGTAAGCAATATCATAGACAAGGAAATGAGTTGTTTGAAAAAATGCCTCAAAGAAATTGGGTCTCACGGTGATGTCCATCACCATGAGACCCAATTTCTTTGAGGCATTTTTTCAAACAGCTCACTGCATTTTCTATACTACCACATTTTCCATACATTTCTACCAAAGAATTTTATCAAACAATTCATTTCCTTGTTACTATGGCTAAAAGCCTAAAAAAGGTGCTTTCCAACAAACTATGGATGCTTGGAAAAAATCTATCAAAGCATATGTTATCACCTAAATGTGCACCCTTTGTTGAACCCTGTTCAACCACTCAGTGAAACATTGGAAGACCTCTCAAAGTGTGGGATTTGGAAACAAAGATCAACCTCCAAAGAAGGTCAACATCCTTTGGAACTCACCTAAAACTAATCTACTGAACTTGCATAGGAAAAGGGTAGAAGGAGATAACATAAACTGAAAAATTACTCCAATGGTGATGCACCTAAACATTACTTGGACTTGAAATCAGATTGCATACACTTGTTCACAATGACTGAAACAAACTTGCACAACTTACTTTTCTATGTCTTGCATAAGAATTTTATAAAGAGGTCCTAATTCTAGACTCTTAGGAGGAAGGAGACTTCACAACTAAAAGCAACTTGCCTTTTTGACACAGATTATAACCTGCAACAACACACTTTTATGCAAAAAGGTGCTTAGCATGAGGAAAAATTACAAGGAAATGAAATAATACTTCACAAGTAATTTGATCAATCAAAAGATAACACAATAAAGCAAACAATAAGAGGGAAAAACTTAAAATCACTAATATTCAAGGTCTTCATTGAATTTCATATCCAAAATTGAGTTACAAAGTATGCTTCAATCTGCCAAAGGACTAAAAAATTCACTAAGTACAAAATGCATAATAAGAACTAAGTACAAATGAGTCAACAAAGTGACTATATCTCACAACTCCCAAGCAGTTGCACCAAAATAGGAGCAGAAAACCACCTAGGTCGTATGCCTCCAAAAATCCTAAATAGTAGCAACTGAATCTTCTCCAAAAGAGCTCCAAAGTGTTGAAGAAGTCAAGTTTGGCCATAACCAACATGAAGGCACCCCAAAAATGCTCCAAGTTGCTCCAAAAGACTACAAAATGATCAAAACAGTCCCCTATATTATCTCCATATGTCGACCAACCACCCTAACCTCCCCTATATGCTTGGTAACAAGTCATGAATCTCCATAACTAACTCCCTTTGACTCAGTCTTAATAGGAAACGCCCCCTATCTTGCAATTATATAACAAATATTAAAGTGATTTATAATGAACACACTTTAATATTTTTTTACATTTCAAATTTATTGCAAAAAAGAAAACTCAACCATTCTTTACAAGGCAATACAAGGCATTTAAACCAAAGACCTAAAGGGTTTGGAGTTAGCAAGAACATAAGAAAAGTTACAAAATATGCCTAAGTCATAGCACACTTTTCATGGGGTATTAGTTTGTGAAAATATTTAAAATGAAAGGAAAAAAAATTCCCTTCACCAATCGGAAAAGCTAGGGTTGAAACCCTAAAGGAAAAAACATGGGAAAACTCCATTTCACATTTCATTTTGTATTTGGCATTCTTTGTTTGCTCGAGTTGTGATGCCATGATTGGGGGTTTCTGAAGCTTCCACAGAGCATTTTGATGGTGTATTTTTGATGTGTAATTCCTTTTTCCAATACATTATTATGCTCAGTTAACATAAAAACTTGGGTAAGCAAATTTTTTTTACATTATTTCTTTTATTCTGCATTAAAATGCTCAAAATACAACTTTGTAGATGACCATTTTGGGTTTCCTAGATGCATGTCATGCATTCTCAGAAAATAAGAACAATAACATTTTATGCAAAAATTTTAATGTCCATTGTCTAAATATTGTATTTATGCAGACACTCTAGGTTCTTAGCAAAAATGAAAAGACATTTTCCTAATTTCTATGGCCACGGCCATGCTTATTACAGATACCTAGAAGCCATGTTCTCCATTCATGTCGTTTACTATTGTTTCCATGCATATTCTTCTCCAACTGTAGATGGTTCCTCTATGTTCTCTTTGTCCTTATTATAGAAGGAGCATGAATGATTTTATCATCTCTCTTAATCATGGAGTCGTAATCATATTAGGACTGAAATGACTTCACTATTTCCTCTCCACCCACCCTTCACTTCTTTTACTATTTGTGATAGTCACATACTACTATCATGGTTCTCACTTCTTCTGGTGATGCTATGAGATTACCTCACTAGTTTTCAAGCTACTATCACTTCATTTAGTAACCTTGAATATGCAAACTTTGACAATGTTCAAACATCCCTTGACAGTAACTTTATGTTGTCACTATCTTCTAAAAGAGTATGCTTACCTTATTTGGATTCAATGATTGTAGTTGTTCCTTATCTATGCAATAAACCTCTTCCATTTTATGATAACCTAGGCTATCTCAACAACATATACAAATACCTTTAACTATCCTATCTAAATGAATGTTGCTCATTCATCGTGGGATTCCATTGCTATTTTTTTCATTGAATCCTCACATCACTCTCTTAATCATTGTACCCTTTTGTAAGGCTACCATTATAGACCACTATTGTTGTCTTAACAATCATTGTCTCTTCATGATTCCTTGATACCACTATAGAGTGTTCTGTTCATGAACTATTATTTTCATTTTATTAATCAAAATTTTGTCCTCCTTTAGGGAAAATTATTTCCAACTATGATGATTAAATTACTCAATAAACCACTATAGTCTGAATTATATCCTATTATTTGATGGCAACACATGCTTGTCCTATGTGGTTGATCATTCCTGCCATATTAAACCTTGAGTCCTCAGACTCACTATCCATAAATGGTGATTTCAAATATTGCCATAAAAATTATAGCATACCATCCATCTATTATTTTTAGACATCATGTTGTCCTTTTTATCTAGAAATCCAATGTAAATTGTTCCATAATTTATATGTAAGCAACTTTCTTCAAGTCACATAGAGAAATCTTGAACCACAACCTTCTCTTCTCCTAACATTGAATCTGTATGATCATGACAGTCCCATGACTGTCACAGTGTCTTGCTTTCTCATAACCCCTTGCAAGCTTGAAAGATGTGAGGGTATCTTGGCTTTCATGTCTCCTTTTTACTAGCCTTATAATTTTCCTACTCCACTACATAGCTTGGCATCTTTTCTCATTTTTTGATTCATCTATAACTCTATGAAATCACCATCTTCACCTGAAGCCTTTGATGTGACAGTGAAGATTGTGTCAATACTATCAAGGACCTTTAACAACCCTTGAACAATACTGATCTCTGGGATGATAAACTTTCTGGTGAAATAAAAATAGTTGGAAGTTTGCAACCCAACCATTCTAGACCAAAAGAGATAGCCTCCCCTATGGCAATACCCTTGCAAATCCTCAGTGGGATTGATCCAAAGTTGCATATGCCGTGCACCATCACTGCTTTCTTTAACTAGGTCTAGGTAACTTCTTAGCTCAATAACTTCTCCTTCTGTAGAGTTTTCAATTTTATTCATAAATGTAGTCCATTTGGTGATTACTGTACCCACAAAATAGAATCGTTGGACCTAACTTCTTACCAAATCCTTCATTATCACCTCTGCACTTGTATCTATGTCTTTTATAACATGGTTGCCCTCATTGTCACTAATTTGAAACTGGCATGGTATACCATTTTGAGTTGCTGCACTTTTCTCCTTATTACTGTCCACATCCTAGGCTAGTAAAAATCATCATCCATTCATGTGAATTTTAAAATTTTACAAATTTAGAAAGGGAAATGTCATTTTCCTTAAAATATTCATGGTCTTCATTTTTATCTAAGAATGATAAGCCTCTGATCTTCATTTTCTCCATGGAATTTCTGGTACATATTTGAGAAGTAAACCATGAGAAACATATTTCCATAGTTCCATCTGCATGTCCATGATAATGAGTTCTGAATAAAGTCTTTCACCTTTTTTTTGTACTTCTTCTGATGACAAAAATGATTACTTAACATTGGATTGCACTTAAATCCCTGTGCTCACAAGTATGCTCAAAACACATCATGCCCAAAGGTCTATCATCAATATTACATTATGACTGTTGCAAACCTTATCACAATTCATTGATTTTAAATACTATCCTTTGATGTCATTGTGAATCCAATAAGAAAATACTTTTCACTTATAATAGTGATGTTAGCAACTCACTTTTATGGGTGATGAGTACTTTTTCAAAGCTGATAAATGAGATGATTCCACACTCCTTCCCTTCTTAATAAATCAAGTGGGAAACATGTTGGGTTGAACCCTTGTGGGAGCCACATTTTTTCTCACATTCTATAAACAAATGAAACAAAATAGTAACAAGGATTTCACCTATACCTACACAAGAAGCAAACATGCTAGATAAAAACAAGCATATGATAGATGTGTTTGATTATGCTCTCATGTTTTCCTGGACATTTATGGTATGCTTGGATATTTGAATGCATATGAGGATTAGATTATATTCTTATAGATGTTTGCACATATTTTTACTGGTGATCCTTCATTGCTCTAACAACACTTTTCTTACAAATGCAGGGAACTAAGGAGCAACAAGGAGAGCATCAATTGGAATCAGAACAAGTGGGAGGGAGTGAAGATGATGCAAAACAAGACAACTGTGATTCGTCATTCAAGAAATAGCGTGTCTCCTTTCTATTTATGTGCATTCCTTTTCTTATGTATCTATAAATATATAATGTTTTCCATTATATGCATTCAGATAGTTAGTCCCATGGCTTGTGTGGGACACCATTCATTTTTATTATCAATAAAGACTACAATTTTGAAAATATTGTACATTATCTCCTATGTTATATGCATTTTCATAATGTAATGTAGTATTGTAGTCTTCTAATTTTGTTTATGCACATGAATGTGACATAGCAGATTTAAAATGTACCCTCTTGCCACTTATAAAATATAAACAACACTACCTGTTTGGGCTAGTAGAAAAAATAGGTAGCAACATAATAGTAAGCAATATTATAGTCAAGGCAATGAATAGTATGAAAAAAATCCTTGAAGAAATATGGCCTCATAGTGATGAACTGTCATTCCATCACCATGAGACCACATTTCTCTGAGGCATTTTTTCAAATAGCTCACTTCTTGAAGAATAGAAGCCAACCCTTTAGCCAAAATTCCCCTCCAAATTATTTTCAAGGTCCTCATCCTCAATTTACCAATACATGGAACCTTCCACCTTTTATTCCACTTTTGCATGTCCCTACCCCTCCCTCTTCATGTCATGATCTCCCTCCATCTCATAACCAAGACCACACTATACCATCCACCCCATCCCAACATAATACCATAGAGAAGACAATGAACTATTTGAAAAAATGCCTCAAAAAAATGTATTCTTATGGTGATAGAATGCCATGACACATTTGTTTGTAATGGCATTCCATCACCATGAGACCCTATTTATTTGAGGCACTTTTTCAAACAGTTCACTGCCTTCTCTATGCTACTACAGTTATCGTACATTTCTACGAATGCATTTTATCAAACGGTTCACCACCTTGCTGCTATGGGTAAAAGCATAAAAATAGGTGCTTTCGAACAAGCTATGGATAGGGAAAATAGTAAGCATGATAGTCAAAAATATATAGTTTAATAAGTACTCAATTTTTTGTTCATTATCTCATACATTATAAGTCATGACGTGGATTGCTATTGTAGTTTTCATGATTGAATAATTTGTTCTTTTATTTTTAGATGTTGGAAGCAGATACACCTCTGAATGTTCATAGGGAAATGGAGCTTGGTGTTTCATCTGCTATAGAGTCCTTGATGGCTCTCATGGAGGAGGTATGAGGGAGATTACTAAATTTTAATTTACATTCATTTTTATAGCTGTTAGTTAGTGAAAAATCAAACCATTATTGATTTGTGGTTTAATTTATCTTTGGATGGTTTCTACAGGGATTTAGCACGCCACAACATGAGCATGTGAATCTTTCCCACAAGGAGAGAGATTGTCTACTAGAGGTAAGTGATTATTTTTTTAAATATATTATTTTTTATAATGTAATTTCTATATATTAATGTCTTTACTTCTTATTGTAACAGATAAATCTTGACCAGGATCTAAACCCTAGGAGGAGCACCAGGAGCACTCCTCGGCCTTAGAATAAACGAGTGACAAACCTATTGCCATCCAATTGACAAGAAAAGGGAAATAATTTATTTTGAGAGGATGCAAAGCAATGACTTTTGATTCTAGAGCCCTTTGTTGTATGCCTATATGGCATTTTGGTACATATTTTACATATTGGGTATATTTGACATTGTATGCCTATATGAAATTCTTGTATAGCTATATGGCTATTTTGTATATATTTTATAATTATATTGACATGTATTGATGTATGCCTACATGGCTATTTGGTTAATACAAATTTTTTTTATCGATGGTTTCCATATTTGCATTATAAATCCATGGTTCAATAGATATAAGTTACATGTATTCAAGTGTATACTTTACAACTTATGTGTATACTTTGTGATTTACGTGTTTTCATGTGTAGACCTTGTATTCATGTATATACTTTGTATTAATTTGCATATACTATATATTCGTGTGTATACTTTGAGGCTTACGTGTTTTTGAGTACTTGTGCTTCCTTTATTCACATGTATTCTTGACTTATTCACATGTATACTTATTAATTGGTTATCCCTAGCATTCATCATTGATGTCCTTCATGGTTTATCTTCAATATTTGTTGATTGATGCTAAAAAAATTTATTATTTGATGCTAAACAACTTCAATATTTCTAGGAATAATAGTAGAGTTACAAATTCCAAAATTGGACAAATTGAAAAGAAAGGATTAACTATAAATAAATGCACTAATTATTAACTTGATAATTGATTAAGAATGATTATTGTGAATGGTGATCTTGTACCTTCACAAACAAAACAAACAATCATAGAATTAGATCATTATGCAAGTTAAATCAACATTCCACATAGAATTCATTTGAAATGCACAAAATAAGAAATGAAAATGAAGAACACCAATAAAAACTATCAAATCCTATCTAATGCAAGAAAAATATTAATCCTATGGGGGAATTGGTGTCATTTTGATGTGTAAAATGGCCCTTTCCTAATCCATTGTAAGCTTGAATGATGCCTTGATGAAGATTTGATGATTCTTGGAGAAATTCCTGCATAACCTAGCTATAAAACTCTAAAAATGGATGAGCAAATGGATAAGAAAATTCAAATTTTGAAGATAATGTCTTTGCATGAAGTTGTGTATCCAAAATGAGAAGAAAAGCCTCTTATTTATAGATGAGAGTGATGGAGAATGAGGCAAAAGGGATGAATGTGGGATTAATCATCAACCAATGGCCAAATGCCACTTGTCAAGATGTGAGAGGATAAAGGTTGAGCACATTTTGATGAATGTGCCAATAAATGATATTAGGTGGAATTTCAAATATATGAAATGACATGTTGGAGGGAGAAAGAAATGACTTAAATACCACTTGCCTCAATGCACAAGGACATGTAAGAGGTATTGAATGCCTTGTTGGAAGGACAAATCCCTTTGGAGGAATTTTCAAATTTGGAAGAATATTCCCTTTTGATGCTATGTTGAGGGAAATTAGATGATTTAATAAATCAAATGAAATGATTTATTGTGCAAGTTGCAAAAGCTAGAGGATGTGATGGGTTGAGATTAATATTAATCATGATTTGATTAATTTAAGAGGGAGATTAGTTGATTTGACCATTTTGACTTAGACTTTTGGGTTAATTTAAATCAAAATGAGAGGAATATGATTTAGACTTAATTAAATAAAGATTTTGATTTATTTAATTAAAGGGGGATGATGTTAGATTAAATTAAATAAAGATTAATTCATTTAATTTAACAAAAAAGACTTTAGAGATTAATTAAATAGAATTGATTTATTTAATTACCGAATATGAAGATGATGATTTAATCAAATAAGGTTAATTATTTAATTAAAAGATGTTAGGATTAATTAAACAAAATGATTTATTTAATTAATAATAGGGAATGACTTAATTAGATAAATTTGATTTATTTAATTAAGAGATGAAATGTGATGAATTTAATCAAATACAAATTATTTGATTAAATGGCCGACAAAGGAGGTGATTCAGGATGAAGCAATGTTAGTAAAATCAAGATCAGGTGTATAAGATCAATCGGTACATTTTTTGTGTCTACATTTTTCCCCTCTTTGAAGCAAAGTACATGTTGTGTTGGTTCAAAGAATAAACTATCGTGATCAAAAATTTTAAAAAAATGATTTTTTAAATGTCCCACTGCTGCCCCAACTAGAAGAAACATGTTGATATACTACCCCCTTGAGAGATCTAATGAAAATTTGTACTTTTGGGTGATCTCGTGAAAAAAGAGGACAAGGTGCCCAAATGGTCCAAAAAGGCTCTGGGATGCTAAAAACATGCAAAAACACGAAAAAATGATGCAAAACGACCCTCAGTTGGGAAAAAATGGGCTCAAGGATCCAAAACATTAGCTGGATGGCTAAATAGGGTCAAATAATCCTAACTTTCAAGCTTAAATAGGCCTCAAGGGGCCACTTCCAATTCATTTGCACACCTAGCCTTTAGAGATTCTTGTGATTTGAGCTCTGAGGACTGATCGAGATGGCGCAATGCGTACTTCCACAACACATTTCTGAGCGCATGCGAGTGTAACAGACGCTTCCCAACATAGTACCAGCGGTATGTCATCATGTCCCGACTTTGTTTTTCAAATTTTGAGTGCATTTATTAGGGTTTAGAAGTCAACAAAGTCAAGCGATGCTGTCTAGGACCACTGAAAACTTCAAATTGGCATCGCGCGGGCCTAAACTATGCCATTGATGAGAGTTGCATCATGGTGGCGGAGTTTAGAAATTAGGGTTTTGGTGCAAATTCCACCGCTTTTGAAAATAGAATTGTGGTGGTCCTCTTTGGAATTTAGGTCGAGGGTTCAAACCAGATCGCTTTCAAACTGCTTCGCGGCGGTAGAGTTTGGAACTTTTAGGCTTCATAGTTTGGAACTTACAAACAATGACGCATATGCAGACAATGACACATTTTTTGTTTTGGTTGGATGAAATTCAAATAGGATCTTGGCTTTTTTTATGAAACTTGACACAGTAACTTTCCCGATGCAAGAGGACATGGAGCCAGTCCACTCCCGAGACAACAAATCATCCATTTTGAGCAGATTGATTCAGGATCCCCCTTTGGATGAGGTACTCTAGGAGCACTGGGGGTAATCAGATTATGGTACGTTGCTTTTTCCCCAGTGATCAGGATGCACCTTGGCATGATGACCGTATTGGCAGAGCACTGGCATAGCGAGACATCTCCATTTCACCTTCCCATAGGCGAGGCCACAATGACCTTGGAGGATGTGTGGCACATTCTACATTTTCCTATCCATGGAGAGAGAGTTATCTATAATGTGGATGCCGGGAGGGACACCTGCTATGAGATTATGGACCTGAACAAGATCATCTTTTCAGAGGGCTAGATCAAGCTCGAGTGGTACAGAGTTGTAGTATTGGCTTTTAGATTGATAGTAGCTTCCATCATCTTAGGACTTGTAGCACTACATCGGCACGGGCGGTACTTCAGCCCGGGATGGGATCTTGCTTAGGAGTGGATGCTCCGATAGAGAGAGTGATTTGCCTAGGGGCCAGTGATGTTGGCCTCCCTCTACCATGATCTTCATGAGTTTGCATATTGCAATAGCAGGGCTATCGGATCAGCGGTTACATTACTGCACATTTGGGCCTAGGAACACATTGTAGTGCTCCACCCCATGAGAGTCGTACCCATAGACATGGAGTCAAATGACCCAGTCATCTAGAGATATAGGGGTGGACTATCATTTTCACATACAGGAGCAGTAGACATTTGGCATTGGTGACGGGTCATCAACAAGATGACAATTTTCACATGGAGACCCTATCTTGTCATGCCTACCTGGTATGATGTACAGCAATTATTTTTCACTAGGCATGACCATTTGATGCAGGTCTGTGAGCACACGATGATCGAGAGATATCTTCCTAACAAGGTAATACAGTAGTTTGGAGATGCAAAGGACCGTCCTGATCACTAGTACGTGGCCATATTTTCTCATACTACAAGGGAGACGACATGGGGTCATACTATCCCAATAGACGAGGCAGTTTAGAGTTTTAGGTAGCTAGTGGCCAGGCCATGGCCTTATGATCAAAGACAGGTGGACCCGAGGATGATGCACGACTATAGAGATTGGTTTTGTCCTCCAGTCATATTGACAGTTCCTAGTGCACAAATACTAAAAAGGAGACCCAAAGGTTGAGATATAGGACGGGGATGAGGCCGAGGGTGAGGAGATAGGGACAAAGAGGGGGACAGGGGCAGAGGAGGAGAAGGTTTCTCACCTCCACGATAGCCAGGGTAGTAGCCTGAGCAGCACAGGGACGAGAGGCATGTCCAGGATCAACCCAGGGATGGTCATTAGGACTAGGACAGGCAGAGGACCCCACTAAGAGATGGTCACTAGGACCAGCCACCCATCCAGCCACCACCACAACCAGACCCTAGGGATGGTCAGATATTATAGTTATAGGAATAGATATAGGTTCTAACCATGGAGAGAGACCAAGCCATCCAGCAGCGGTAGGCTGCTGAGCTGTAGGTAGCACAAGAAATGGGTCAGTGACAGTAGCTAGAGAGTATGGCTGCATCCTCCTCCAAGAGCATAGTATCCATGCGAGCATACTAGGAGGTTGTCCAAGAGGTGGAGTATTATCATGTGCATTACCATTAGGTTGTGCCTTAGGTAGCATAGGTCCCAAATTATTCATAGCAGACAAGATACAGGCCTCCAGAGGGTCACAGGGAGAGGTGGAGCAGCGAGGGGAGCAGCTAGCAAGTCTAGCTCATTTTTTATTAGATAAATCATTCTTTTTGTGATCCATGGGCTCATTTTTTATAGTCCCATGGGCGATTGTATTATATTGATTGATATACACAGACATTTGATCCCAATTTTGTACCATGACAATGTATTATTACTTTGATGATATATGATATGGGATGATTCCTTCCAATGTGATGATGTGTCCTATCTTATTTATGTATTATAGATGGATTTGTTTACTTTCTATATGTGATGGTCTATTGTGATGCATGTTTCTATATGATGTTTATGATGCAATGATTTATCGATGCATTTCTTTTTCAGTATCTTTTCTTATGCACTTTTGATGATGATGTATGGATAATGCAAATGTTATGAGATGAAAATGCTTAGACTAACAGATCTATAATATGCACCTAATGGATGATGATGAAATGTATGATATGTAATATTTTTTATTTTTTCAATATATTTCTCATGTATTATATGGCGATGCATTTATGGATGACATGATGATGCAAATAATATGATATGATGATTTTTTTTATTATGATACCTACATGATGATGCTTACATTACGATATGATGTGGTGTATAGGGTATAATAATATTTATATGATAATGCAAATGGATGATATGTATGTGATGTTATATGATTATGTAACAGATGCAAATGAATGATATTATGATGTATACAATGGATTCTTTGATGATGTATATGATATGAGTTAATAATTCCTATGTGGTGATTCTTTTATGCTTATGTAATGAATGCAAATGTATGGTTTATGAGATGCTTAGAATAACCAATCTATATTATGCAATGATGAAAAATGTAATGCATGTGAGATGATCAGTGTTTCCTATATGATATGATATGATATGCAATATGTTGATGGTTTTTGGATGTAGGATGGATGCATTAGTGATGATTTGTGATTAATTGTCATGGTACCATGTTAGCGCAGAAAGAAGACAAAATAAATAAGAGGATCCAACAAGTCCAAAGATGATGACAATGATGATAATTTGCTTACCCATAATTGGGACTTTAAAAGGGCCATTTACCTTATGTTTGATAATACACATAGGAATGATGCATCAAGGTATAAAGAACTGGGATGACATTGTACCTAGTGTGATGGACTTTGACTCGACAATCAGATAGGAGTACTCCTATTCACACCTAGCGTACGGAACCTTATTTAAAATGTAGTTCAGATATTCCAAACATCTCAGACCAAAACATAGAAAGGAAATCCTTCCTATGTGGTCAACAAGATACCTAAAATACCTTCCCTACACCCAAACTAAGCACACATCACCAATGTTATATTACAAGAACATCCAACAAGCACAACAGATAAAAAGATAATGATTGTTGCCCCATTCCTTTCCCTCTAAATCCTTTTGTTTGGACATCATCAAGAGGTCATCAGAATGACCATAATAAGATAAGTCAAAAGACAAAGATAAAGTAAACAAACAAGCTAATTTTCTTCATACCGCCAGCCAAAGAGATGTGTTTTGTTTAGGATAAGTATCCAAAGTGATTGCCAATAGATAATGCCCATTGTAGGAAGGATGCATCCTAGGACATGTTAGTGGATGGTGGCATGTTGATAGGTTGTTTGAAAGGCTATTGATATAAGGTCGATTGAAATGTATGCGAATGATCAAGAGTTTGATTTTGCATTTAAAATTTTGTTGTTGCAATTTTGATTTTGTGTTTGAAGCTTGCTTTTGTTGATTGTTGTGGTTGTTTCTATTTGTTTTTCCAAAGGGTGAGTGTGACAATTTGTTTATTTTGGATGAGATTGTTGCGGGTGAAAGTGAAACGAGACAAATAATTTTTTTCAAATATTTGGATGTTTTTGATGTTTTTGAAATATTTTGAGATTGTTTTTGGTATTTTCAAGATGTTTTACAAATTTTTTGATTTTCAATTTTCCAATTTTTTTGGGTTTTTGTCTGATTTTATGATTTTTTTTGGATTTTGTGTCTTGGGGGCTGATCAAATATTAGTCTTGCCTACATTTACACTTAGAGATGACGTAGTTCAAATTTTTGGCTTTTTCTGACTTTGTGACCTATTTTGGGATTTTGATATGTTTTGGATGTTTTTTTATTTTATTGGTTTTTTTAATGTTTTTGGATTTTTGCATGATTTTGATGATTTGGATATGGATATGTCTAATGATATCAGTGATATATTTTTGGATTTTGTTGAAAACCAAGATAAGGTTGATTGATCAGATTGATGGATTGATGATGATAACATTGTTGAGGATACACAACAATGCAAGGATAGTGTTAGGCAACACAAGGATTAGGATGGATATCCCAAGATGATGAGGGATTTATGATGATAACATTGTTGAGGATACACAACAATGCAAGGATAGTATTAAGCAACATGAGGATTAGGATGGATATCCCAAGATGATGGATTGATTGGATTTGATTGATCGGGATTTTGAAGCTTTATTTGGAAAAAAAGTTGGTTTTGGATGATTTGATATGACATTGAAGTACCAATTAGATTCAAATGATATTGATTGTTTGGATTGATGTTCAAAGAAAGATAAATCTTGATAAGGAACATCTTCTCATCAAAATATTCCATGGGTTAGTGATTTGGATTATTGCTCACAAGTGGTTTGACCAATTTCATTTTATGTTTGCCAATGTTCGGATCACCGCATAAGTTGGAGGATATAGATCAAGATTTATTTTCAAAGCAATATGTACATATCTTCCCTAGTGTCTAGTAATGTATGGAATGCCATGGGTGGATGATTGGATAGGTGTGTGGATGGATGGATATGGTAAGCACACAAAGGATTCCAAGGATTATCTTTGCTCATTTGGATAGTGCTTCATGGCTTAGATGATTTTGGGTAGGATATGATCAATGAAAATGACCCATGTCAAGATATTTACTATAAGCAAGTGTAAAGTGTGCACCAAATTTTGTAAAGATCAAGATAACTTGAACTATGGATGTAGACGGATGAAAATGGATTGGATAAATGGTTCATGGATGAATGGATTTATTATGGATACGATGGATGGGATGAGATGCTTCCACTTGAACTAGTTCACATAGATGCTCAATTCTACATATGATACATGTTTTCTAGGTTTTCATCATGCTACCTACCCAAAGTGCCACTGTAGTGGTTTTCACTAGAGGATGATTTTTTTTTACTGTTTTCAATCCTTTTTTTATTTTTTTGGATTTTTATATTTTTATATTTTTTTTATTTTCCTGTGAAATATTTTTAAGCTCATGCTAAATCACCTAGTGGTGTTGATGTAGATGCTTCTATCATAATGTGTCATCAATATCCTGCTTGAAGAAGTTGTTTTTCCAAGATACGTGCACTTGAATACAACTTTTGAGATTCTTGATCTGTTTTGTTGATACCAGAGTTAACTTTGTCCTCGTGTGCACATCGCGATAAAGTTCCTTCTGAATCCTTATGATGAAGGGTCGTTGCCAATACATGATCAATGTAAGAATTGGATATCATGCATGGAGGCATGGATGGTGTTGTGTGTTTAGGAATAGGAGATGGATTGTTTGATAGTTTGGAACCTTTTACTCTCCAAACTTGGGAAGATGAGCAATAATGGGTAAATACAAAAGTGTGTGTGGAATTAGGACCAACTGCTTGACATACTTTGTACGTCGCTTGAGAAGCCTTCTTTTTCCTTTGTGGACATCTTTGATGGATACTTTTCCCTTTTTTATTTTTCCCCATAGTTTCTTTGACTAATGGAGTTTGATAGGGATAATCTTTCTTTGTATTCTTTGGTATCCATGTGTATTCTATTTGTCCATTATGCTTCCCAACTTCTTTTTCTTTAATGATGTTCTTCTTGTTTTGATTTACATCCTTCTTTTGATGTTGGTCCCAATTTGTGGATGGGGTGATGGTTGGACGAAGATTCATGATGTGGCTGGTTGTATTATTGGCATCGGTTTCATCACAAGGATTCTTTGTTCTCCCTATGTTGACATTTTCTTGAGACATAGTTGCCCCCAGTATGGTGGTAGTAGCACATTTGTTCTTTGATTATGCTTGTTTTGAGATGTCTTGTTCAGTAAGCATTCTCTGATAAATGATCACTATAGATGACGTTATTTCAATTTGCTGCTATGTTGACTCTGAAATATCCTATTTTTTTCTGACCTATTTCCTTGAGTGGATAATGTTGGATATCTTCATACATGATGTCCTTGGTATGAATTTGGGATATATCTGATCCTGATGTTGACAACTCAATTTGAATATAGGAATCACTAACCTACTCTTTTTGTTGAATAATTTCAAGAGTAAAGGAATCTTGTTCTATATGAAAATCATCTACGTGTCCATCCAAAGAAAGCATCTCATGGGTAGATGGAGGAGTATGTGCTATGTGGATGTGATTATCATTTGTGGCATCTCATATAGCTTGGAGAGTTTCCATTAGATCATTTTAGTATCATGGAGAGAATCCATTAGATCATTGTAGTAGCTTGGAGATACAAATTCTTGATCTTGAATGATTTTGGAATTACTTTCGACATGCTTTGGGTCAAGTTCTTGACATGGGTCAATTTCAAAGGATGGATTGCTTACAAAGGGTTCTTGGACATCATCATTAGGCATGGGAAGTGGCTCAATATCCTCTTGATCTTTGAGTGGACTTGGATCAAATGTTGAGTTGAGGATCCCTTTAGTATCTATAACCATGAGGTCAAAGGATGTCAACATGTCTTGGAAAGGGACATTGCTAGACTTTGGTGAAAGATGTTGATCATGCTTTGGAATAAATTCTTGATATATGTTCTCTAACTCATTAGGTGATGTAGAGACATTTTCAACATGATCATTGGTTGATGGGTTGTGGATTATGTCAATAGGATCAAATAATTCTAACACCCCTTGAAATAGATCATTTCCGAATATTGTTGAGGTATTTTGATCATGACTAAAAAATGATTCTTGATGCATGTTGATTTAATCATTGGATGGGGTAGAAACATCTTCAAGGTTCTCCTTCATGGATAGATCTTGATCATTTTTTTCAATAATTTTGGTGGAGAGATTGTCAATTCTATCACTAGTGGTTGAATCCTGATCATCATTGTCCCCAATAGTTATTAATTTTTGATCAATCAGGTCTTGGATGAGATTTTTAAGTTGAATGCAATTTGATGTTGTGTGTCCCTTTATTTTTTGAAAATAAAAAAGGTGCTTCTCATTATACCCTGGTGGTTTAACTTGAGGCTCTTGATAATTTTCATAAATGGGGATTTTGATAACATTGTCTTGTATCAACTATTGTATGACCAATTCAATTGGTTCCCCAAGTGGTGTGTATTTTCATTTTTTACCTTAGGATATTTGTACTTTAGATTGAATTTGTGGTGATTGAAATTGGAGATGTGGTGATTGATCTTTGAGATGTGGAGGTTGGGTTTTTTTTTTATGTTTTTGATCTTGATATCCAACCTCTTGACATTGGAGATATTGTTCTTGATGTGGTTGTGGACACAACTCAATGATTTGATGGAATGGTTTGACCAATGAAAGAGTGTATTGATTTTGGGGTGGAGATGTTTATTGGCACAATGAATCAACTATTTTGGTAAGTGTAGAAATTTGATCTCACAAAATTTGATCTTGACACCCTTGATATAGTTGATTTGGTTTTTGTTCAAGCATATTTGGAATGTATACTTGTGGTTTTTTTATGGGATCATGGAAAAATTGATTTTGGACAATGTTCTAATTTGGGATGATGCTTAGATTTGGCATGATAGGTTGAAATTGAATATTGTTGTGGTTGGGAATCACATTGCCTTGATTTAGGTAACTTTGATTTTGCATGGTGTTACCTTGACTTGGATCAATACATGGGGTCATTAACATATTGTTTGGACTTTGAACAACACTTCTATGATTCGCAAACATATCTATCCCAAATTTTACCAAGTGTGGATTTGAAATTTTCATGTTTAGTAAACTTGTACTTGGTATATTCACATTTGGCATGTATGGATTTGGTTGGATAATGTTGTTTTGTTGAAGATTCATGCATTGATTGTTTGGTTGATAGATTTGTAGGTTTGGACTTTAATTTAAATCTACCATAGGGAAAGGTGTTCCAAAATTTAGATTGGTCATACTCAAATTTGTTGTACCATTGACGTTTGTAGGAGATAATGATCCCATGTATGGATTATATAAATATGATTTTCGATAATCAATCGGCATTGTAAGGCTTTGATAGTTTGGTTGATTTAGACCACTCATGATGTATGAATCAAGTTTATGTTCCATGTTTTTCTTGTGTTTTGACCTTGTTGAAAAAGTGAAACTCTAAGGTGTTTAGGACCAATGATGAGATGAAGGATGAAAGGGGTGAATGATATGGGTGTTGAAATTTTAGGAACTTTGGACCAATACTAGACTTTAGGATTTTTGATTGGATTGGTTTGATTTGATTTGGATAATAGACTTACAAACCCCAAGATGTTGGATGTTATCTTGGAATAAAATTGTCCACAAGGATGATAATTTAACTAGGTGTATGAGGAAGGATCCATCCACACACACTTAGCCAAACAAGGAGATTTTGATGCTGATTTGAAAGATTTTACCAAAATTCTATTATGAATGATTTTTCCACTTGTTCAAAATTTGTTTGCGAGATGGGTTTTGATTGATGTTTTGAGGATGGATGAAATGATTGGTTGTTTTGATCCTAAATGAACCTAAAAGATACTTGTTTACAAGACCAAGGTTTTGAAGAACATACTTTTCCCTAAGAGTACTTCAAACCAAAAGATCAATGTTTGCTCAAAAGACCATAAGACAAGAACATGTGTGGGGTTCAATTGATTTCATCTTGATTAATGAATTGCTTTTACCACAAACACTTTCTTGCTTAGCTTTTCAAACTAAATGTCTAATGTCCCAACTTGTTTTCATCCCATAAAGTCCATTATGTGGAAATCAAGGAAATTAAGGAAAAATTTCCCTAATGTTGACTTAGAAGCCTCTAAGGATAGAATCCCTAGGGCAAGCAATAGCACTTGAATTTTTTCAAAAGGTATTTGATCCTCCTAAAGGGTTTGAAATTTGATGATCATGTTGAATGTTTTTTTTTTCAATGTTTAGGATCTAAGCAAAGAATTTTGATTCCAAAATGATGCACAACCCTAGGATAGAATGAGACAATATTTGTTGAGTTCCCACTTGGATAAATCCAGCTATGCCTACTCTTAGCAGATGATTAGATGCTTGACCACACTATCTTCCCTCCACGGCACACACTTCTTGGGTCATCCAAGCATCAGTACCCATGAAACTCCCATGGAATACTTCTCATCTCTACTAAGAGCCATAAAAATGTGGGACGGCTTTAGAATGACCATTCTTTCACCAACAAATAGATTAGGATTTGGGCTTCTAAACCAAAGGTTCTAGTATAGGCATTTCATTCATGGGGGATCATCCATATGGAAAGAGACTACTTCTACCCTTCTTGTTGAAACAATCCTTGTGATACTTGAACTTTCCTCAAGTACCCACACTTATATACCGAGTGGAAGTTGCTTGGCTTTAGCGTGTTCCCAGTTGGGTCGTTCCCTGAGGTGATTACTTTTTCTCACCAGGAAGGCCCTCTGAAGGGTAAAAAAAAGTGAGCAATCACATCTGTAGTTTGATCAATCTTTGTTTAGAAACAAAGAGATAACACACGCGATATAGTCCACTCACACTCGCAAACTTTGTTCAATTTCAAGAGCCCAAATTTGAAATATGGAGGCAATATTTTATACAACTTAATGTCACCAAAAGGACTTTGATTCTCAAGATCGCCATGAGGCACGAGAGAAGTGCATACGCCCTTTCAAATGAGATTACTTTGTGAAAAAAATTACAAAACACAAAGGACACATGTTCATTTTAACCTTCAAAGCAAAAAATGGATTCTTTTTAAGCACCAAAATTGAAATGTGGCATTTTCTTGTTCAATTGTTAAGCCCAAAACAAAATGTAGTAAGTTGCTAAAGTTTTTTTTAATCCCTTTGTTTTGTTCTTTTTAAGCCCAAATAAAAATTATTGAGTCCTAAAAAGTTTGAATATGACAAAGTCCTTAGAAGTGAGATTATAATTCCTCACCAAAGTGTTCAAAAACACTTGATACAATCATGTGATAATGATTTTTCTTTCACTTCCATGCTCCATTATCCTTTAAAACCTGCAATCCAAGCTCCAAATTTTATATGAAATCAAGAAACAAGAAGATATGAGGGTTAGATAAATGATTAAGGATAAAAACCTTAAAATTTAGACCAAGTTTCATTGGGATTTGACACTAGGTGAAAATTTAAAATTTTCAACTCTATCAAAGTTGATAAACACCTACACCATTGGATAGCTTATGAAATTCTACCCCATTTGAAAAAAAAAGCTTCGAAAAAGACCAAAATATGACCAAGATATGGCCATTTTAATTTTGAGTGAAAAAGCAAGAAATCAAAGGAGGCACCCTTTGTAGTGGCGTTGTTTGGGTCCAAACAGTGACACTAGAATGAAAGTGGCATTGCTTGAGGATTTGATCGGTGTTGTTTGGAAAAACAGAGACCGCAAATGCATCGCAATTTCCTCCAATAGCGTTGTTTGACCTGGAAACACAAGAAACATAAAAGACAACAAAATTTGACCCAAAAAATGTGTTAATTTTGAAAGATTCTCCCTCCTTCTAGTGCCAAAATGTGAATGGTGATCTTGTACCTGCACAAACACAACAAACAATCATATAATTAGATCATTATGCAAGTTAAATCAACATTCCCCATAGAATTCATTTGAAATGCACAAAATAAGAAATAAAAATGAAGAACACCAATGAAAACTATCAAATCCTATCTAATGCAAGCAAACTCTTAATCCTATGGGAGAATTGGTTCCATTTTGATGTGGAAAATGGTCCTTTCCCAATCCCTTGTAAGCTTGAATGATGCCTTGATGAATATTTGATGATTTTTGGAGAAATTCTTGCATAACCCAGCTATAAAACTCTAAAAATTGATGAAAATGGATGAGAAAATGGAAAAGCAAATTCAAAATCTGAAGATAGTGTCTTTGCATGAAGTTGTGTATCCAAAATGAGATGAAAATCCTCTTATTTATAGATGAGAGTTATGGAAAATGAGGCAAAAGGGATGAATGTGGGATTAATCATCAACCAATGGCCAAATGCCACTTGTCAAGATGTGAGAGGATGAAGGTTGAGCACATTTTGATGAATGTGCCAATAAATGATATTAGGTGGAATTTCAAATTTATGAAATGACATGTTGGAGGGAGAAAGAAATGACTTAAATGCCACTTGGCTCAATGCACAAGGACATGTAAGAGGTATTGAATGCCTTGTTGGAAGGACAAATCCCTTTGGAGGGATATTCAAATTTGGAAGAATATTCCCTTTTGATGCCATGTTGAGGGAAATTAGAAGATTTAGTAAATCAAAAGAAATTATTTATTGTGCAAGTTGCAAAAGCTAGAGGATGTGATGGGTTGAGATTAAAATTAATCATGATTTGATTAATTTAAGAGGGAGATTAGTTGATTTGACCATTTTTACTTAGACTTTTGGGTTAATTTAAATTAAAATGAGAGGAATATGATTTAGACTTAATTAAATAAAGATTTTGATTTATTTAATTAAAGGGGGGCTATGTTAGATTAAATTAAATAAAGATTAATTCATTTAATTTAATAGAATGAATTTAGAGATTAATTAAATAAAATTGATTTATTTAATTACAGAATACGAAGACGGTGATTCAATCAAATAAGGTTAATCATTTAATCAAAAGAAGACGTTAGGATTAATTAAACAAAATGATGTATTTAATTAATAAGAGGGAATGAATTAATCAGATAAATTTGATTTATTTAATTAAGAGATGAAATGTGATGAGTTTAATCAAATATAGATTATTTGATTAAATGGCCAGCAAAGGAAGTGATTCAGGATGAAGCGGTGTTAGTAAAATCAGGATCAAGTGTATAAGATCAATCGGTACATTTTTCGTGTCTACAAGTATAATATATATGAAGAGATGAGCCTTCTAAAATGGAAACTTCCAACTAGAAAATAGGCAAAGCATTCCCAATACTTTGAAAGCAATAATCCACCCAAAATTGTAACAGGAGAGAAGGCTTATTTAAGATCCTTGAGCAATGTATTTCCTAATTCTCCCTTGTTCTTACATATCTCAATTCAGTTTAATCCAAAGATTTCCATGAAATGCTTTATCTAAAAGGAAAATAAAATAAAATTGATTAGTATTCCATGAGATGTTTCATAAAAAGATTCCAGTATATTTAATCTTTTGATTGGAACAACTCAATTAAGCAAATGATACATAATCTTCATAATACTTGAAAAACATAATATTCACAGTAGATGATGAGTAGTTAACTTCTTGACACATTATCATACAAACATTTATCTTGAATAGTTTTTAAACATTTTCACAACATAATCCTCACAGTACATAATGAATTGTTATATTCTTGATCCATCACCATATAAACACGTCAAAAGATGTATATGCAACTTTTCACAATATTATTTCTTGTATAGGATATAGACTTGGGAGAAAGCTTTATAATTTATAATACAAATAAGAAATGGAATCAAGGGTGGAAACTTTATTTATCACACAAAATAATAAATGTATGTGAGAGCATCACTTGTTTCTCTTAGATTCCAATTTTCAAGCATAGAAAATCGTTTCAAATGAAAATAACAAAATGCTTCACAACCAAAGTTGTTAATTGAGGAAAAATAAAATGTTTTCAAGTTCCACCATTGTGTGCATTTACAATTGGTTGTATATTTTTGTAAGGGCAAGGAGAATAATTAAAAAACATCTTGCACTTGCTAGAATTGAGGATGATCATATGTGTTTTGTGTGGAAAACTTGGACAAGTTCTAAACCGTCATGTGTATGTTTCTCTTTTTGATTATTTTGCATGCCATCATAAGGGATGAGTCAGTTGAACATAGCTTGGAGCGATTTCACATGTTTGGGTGAAAAAGAGGACCATTCCTAGTGTAAATGTACCAATCAAGACACGTTGGAGTAGTTTTTTTGGTCACACAAGTTGCAGAACGAAAGTTGCACCACTTTGCAACTTTACACTACTTGCATTTGGCACTTTTTCCATCAAGTAAAAACTGGACACCACAAGAAAACAACTTTGAAATAACAAAAACTAAGAGAGGTTATTATACAGGGTCCCAACATGATCCCATAGGCTCAAATGGAGAGTTTGTAACCATCATAGTTTCCGAGTAATAGCCTGTCAAAGATTGTTGCCCTTTTGCACTTTGGACCCTTAAGGGGTCGAGTTGATTGAACATATCTCAGAGCGATTCTGCATGTTTAGGTGTGAAAGAGTACCATGCCTAACGTAAACGTGCACATCTGGATGTGTTGGAATAGTCTGTTTAGTAACACGAGTTGCAAAATGAAAGTTAGATCACTTTGCAACTTTACACTACTTGCATTTGACACTTTTTTTGTCAAGTGAAAACTGGACACTGTGCGAAAATAACTTTGAGATAACAAAAACTAAGAGAGGTTATTTTAGAGGGGCCCAACACAATCTTTTAGGCTCAAATGAAGAGTTCATAAGTGTCACGGTTTCTGAGTAATAGCCCGTCAAAGATTGCTGCCCTTTTGCACTTTGGACCCTTAAGGGATCAAGTCGGTTGAACGTAGCTCGGAGCAATTCTGTGTGTTTGGGTGAAAAAGAGGAAAATTCCTATCATAAACATACCCATCTAGATGCATTGGAATAGTCTATTCAGTGAGACGAATTGCATAATGAAGGTTGCACCACTTTGCAACTTTACACCGCTTGCATTTGACACCTTTTTCATCAAGTGAAAACTGGACACCATAGGAAACTGACTTCGAGATAACAAAAACCAAGAGAGGTTATTGTAGAGGAGACTAACATAATCTCAGAGGCTCAAATGAAGAGTTCGCAAGCATCACAGTTTCTGAGTAATAGCCCATCAAAGATTGCTTCCCTTTTCCACTTTGGACCCTTAAGGGATCGAGTCGATTGAACGTAGCTCAAAGCGATTCCACATGTTTGGGTGTGAAAGAGAACCATGCCTAGTGTAAATGTACCCATCTGGATGTGTTGGAATAGTCTGTTTGGTCACACAAGTTGCAGAATGAAAGTTGCACCACTTTGCAACTTTACACTGCTTACATTTGACACTTCTTCCATCAAGTAAAAATTAGACACCATGGAAAAATAACTTTGAGATAACAAAAACCTACAGAGGTTATTTTAGAGGGGCCCAACAAGATCCCATAAGCTCAAATGAAGAGTTCGTAGGAATCATGGTTTTCAAGTAATAGCCCATCAAAGATTGCTGCCCTTTTTCACTTTGGACCCTTAAGGGATCGAGTCAGTTGAATGTAGCTCGGAGCCATTCCATGTGTTTGGGTGTGAAAGAGGACCATGTATAACATAAACATACCCATTTGGATGCATTGGAATAGTCTTTTTGGTCACATGAGTTGCAGAACGAAAGTTGCACCACTTTGCAACTTTACATTGCTTGCATTTGACACTTTTCCCATTAAGTGGAAACTGGACACCATAGGAAAATGACTCTAAGATAACAAAAAATAAGAGATTTTATTGTAGAGGGGCCCAACATGATCCCATTGGCTCAGACATAGAGTTTGTAAGTGCCACGTTTTCAGAGTAATAGCTCGTCAAAGATTGTTTCCCTTTTGCACTTTGGACCCTTAAGGGATCGAGTCAATTAAACGTAGCTCGAAGTGATTCCATGTGTTTAGGTGCAAAATAGGACCATTCCTCATGTAAACGTACCCATGTGGATGCATTGGAATAATCCATTTGGTCACACAAGTTGCAGAACAAAAGTTGCACCACTTTGCAACTTTATATTGCTTGCATTTGACACTTTTTCCATCAAGTGAAAACTGGACACCATAGGAAAATGACTTCGAGATAACAAAAAAAAGTAGAGGTTATTGTAGAGGGGACTAACACAATCCTACAGAATCAAACGAAGAGTTGGTAAGCATCATGGTTTCCGAGTAATAGCTCGTCAAATATTGTTACTCTTTTGCACTTTGGACCTTTAAGGGATCGAGTTGGTTGAACATAGCTCAGAGTGATTCCTCGTGTTTTGGTGTGAAAGAGGACCATTCCTAGAATAAACATACCCATCCAGACATGTTGGAATAGTCTATTTGGTCTCACGAGTTACAGAATGAAAGTTGCACCACTTTGCAACTTTACACTGTTTGCATTTGACACTATTTCCATCAAGTGAAAACTGGACACCACAGGAAAAAGACTCTAAGATAACAAAAACTGAGAGAGGTCATTGTAGAGCAGCCCAATGCGATCCTGTAGGCTTAGACGTAAAGTTTGTAAGCATCACATATTCTGAGTAATAGCCCGTCAAAGATTGTTTCCCTTTTGCACTTTGGGCCCTTAAGGGATCGAGCCGGTTGAACATAGCTCAGAGAAATTTCGCATGTTTGGGTGTGAAAGAGGACCATTCCTAATGTAAACATACCCATCTAGATACATTAGAATAGTATGTTTGGTCACATGAGTTTCATAATGAAAGTTGCACCATTTTGCAACTCTACACTGGTTGTAATTAACACTTTTTCCATCAAGTTAAAATTGGACACCATGGAAAAACAACTTTAAGATTAAAAAAAAAACTGAGATAGGTTATTGTAAAAGTGTCCTACATGATCTTGATGCCTCAGATGGAATTCCTGTAACTAACATGGTATAGGGGTAACAAGTCATCAAATATTGCTGCACTTTTGCAATTTGGATTGTTAAGGGATTACGTTGCATGAATTACAAATGTTGAGGGCAGCAATAAATTTCAAAATTTGAGTAAATCTCATTACAAATGTTTATTTGAATAGACTTTATGCTATATTGAGATTGATTTATAATCATTAGGTTGATTTATTTTAATAAATGAATTTTTTATAATAAGTTATTCAATTGGTGCTATACATCATAGGGAGAGAATAAAAGAAGAAAAATAATGATTAGTAACCATCAATGGTTATTACACTCACTATATTAATAATATTATGTTTACAATAAAATGATATTTATTTGGATGTCTTAATTCTTATGTTTGTGCTACAATTGTCTAATATGCTTGATACACCGTTTTGAAACCCAAGTTCTTGTACTTGTAGGCACAATGCCTTAGGTACTCTGTTCTCACAGATCTTTTACAATGTCACTCATAAATTTGAGATTCTCTTATAATTTCTACATCATAGGTGCTCATGATGAGGTTAAATTCAAATGAATAACTTGAGATTCCCTCCCTAAGCTTCACATGCTCTTTTATAATGACTTCAAATCACAATTGAGATTTGTCAAGATCATCAAAATAAGGATGCCACATTGCTTTTTTGGCTAAGATTCTCTTGGATGGCTCATAAATCAACATTTTATGCAAGGAGACACCAATCAATTTTTAATAGTTTACTTACAAATATGCAAAGTAAAAGAATAAAAATAAAGAACATCCAAAATGGAAATGAAATGAAAATAGATGGAAGGCAGTTATAGACAACAAATCCACATCATTTGGTTCCAAGTCGGGAACAACAAGGCATAATTCTTGATGCTTCCATTGAGGATAGGAATGCTAGTCACTCTTGGCCATACATCTTCATTGGGAGTTCCAAGATACCTATTGCACACAATACCTCTCATGAATAGAATAACTTGAAATTTGAGATGCTCTTATAATGTCTACATCATAGGTGCTCATGATAAAGTTAATTTCAAATGAATAACTTGAAATTCCCTCGCTAAGCTTCACACATACTTTTATAATGGCTTAAAATCATAATTGAGATTTTTCAAGATCATCAAAATAAGGATGTTGCATTGTTTTTTTGGCTGAGATTCTCTTGGATGGATCATAAATCATTTTCTGCAAGGGGACACCAATCAATTTTTAGTAGGTTACTTACAAATAGGAAAAGTAAAAGAAGATGATATAAACATTAGATGGTAGCATTGGCATCATACAAATTAATGTACATACAAGTATAAATTAATAAGAACCAATGTGCATACTTATAAATTCATCCAACAAACCATCTGGGTTTGCTCTACTCTTTATTGTGTCAAGTATTGTGTCATGGTCAAACTCACAGACCTTCCACAAGGTCTTGTTCAAAGGTCTACCCCCATATTTGGTCAAATGAACATTCGATGTCACAACAAGGTTTAAGTAATGAATAATCTTCCGATGCATGTCAAAGTCTTGAAACATCCAATATTTAACACTCTTATGTGGGTACCTTCTAAGCCACATTCCAGTAACAACAACTGATCCTATAGGGTATTCGATATTTTCTCCATCTATAACTAGGGCCTCCAATTTATTTTTGTCCTCAACACAATGACACAAGTAATATTTTTTTCCCTCTTCATTGTCTTCATTTGCAATAACTACATAAACATGCCCTACATTGATATGTGCAACAAATCTCTTGAAATTAGTCAAAATTACAAATACACTACAAAGTAAGATAACAATAGGACTTTCAAAAACTAAGCAAGTAGATATATTACCTGGTTGAACTAGATCTAATATGTGGTCAAATTCAATCGATGAATCCATCTGTCTTAGTTCCAATGTCGTCAGAGGGTGACACGTGTGAAGTGGGCTAAGATAACTTAATGGCTATTTCTCAACCCACTCCTTTGACTCAAAATCATCCCAAGCTTGCATTGTACATGAAGAACAAAAGCATGCCATCTTTTGTGTATTGATACTCCATGAACCTACATCTCTGCTAAGGGAAGAGTGTAGCTCACTCAATCCTGTTAGCGTACAACAATCCTCATATGGTGCAATTTTAGTATCATCCATGAACCAAAAAAATATATGAACTGAATATGTACCTTCATTACCTGGACCCATCGAAGCATTACACCACTCAATGATTGATTTTGCATCTGTCAAATTTGCATTGTCTTTATACTTTAACTCTTCTCATGCTAATGAGATCACTATCTTTCCAATGCAGTAGGGTTGAAAAGGTAGGGGCAACATATGCCTCATAGAAATGGGGAATCATGGTCTATGAGGCATACACTGCCATGTTGATAAGGTAGGGGTAGCGTATGCCATCACCGTGAGACCCCATTCTTATGAGGCATATGATTCCACATTGAAAAGGTAGGGGAAACATATGCCTCATATAAATGGGGTATCATGGTTATGTACATCACCATAAGATCCCATTTCTATGAGGCATTTGCTGCCCCTACCTTGTCAACCCTACCGCATTGGCAAGCTAGTGAGCTAGGGTTGAAAAGGTAAGGGAAGCATATGCCTCATAGAAATAGGGTCTCACAGTGATGTGCATCACCGTGAGACCCCATTTCTATGAGGCATACGCTACCCCTACTTTGTCAACCCTACCACATTGGCAAGCTAATGAGTGAGCTCACTAGCTTGCCAAGATCACTAGCTTGTCAATGCTACCACATTTTGCATACATTTATATGAAAAAAACATTGTCAAACAATTCAAATACCTTGTCCATGCTTCCATTTTGAGCCATGGTTGCAAGATAGGTTGCACCTTTCCCCATGTTTATAACTTAGCCTTGAATAAAGAGTCTTGAAATAGTGGAGAGAAGGGTTATAATCCCTTATGGGTAAACTCATCAAGGAAACATTTAAAATATATCACAACATAAGTGATGAGGGAAGTTTAGTGATGAGGTAAATTTAGAAATAGAGATGAAAACTAAAATAGATTCAAAGATCTATCAATGTGGGAGGATTATATTCCAATTTTTTAGAGACATGTATGGAAAATTTGGTAGCATAGACAAGGCAATTAGTTGCTTGGTATAATTGTTTGAAAAAATACCTCAATGATATATGTCCTTGTGGACTATAATGATTCTAGGATATGCAAAAAATATATTTATTGTAAAAGCTTTAGAAAATTTCAAGCATATGCAAATTGCAGGTGTAAAACCAAATTCAACTACATTTTCCAACATCCCCCATGCCTATACCAAAATCAAAGCCTTGGAGAGTGGTATGCACATCCATAGTAAATGATTGAGAAATTATGTATTATTTTACTTCATTATAACTTATGTCATATATATGTGTATACAAAATGTGGAATCATACACAAGGTAAGTCAAAAAAAATTTAAAATGCCTTAAAGAGATGTGGTTTAAAAATGTAATTGGCAAGTGTAAAGAATCATGTAATTTAAAATGTGCATTGACAAGCTAAGGTTATAATGACAAACAAACAATGATCAACATGGAATATGAAAAATAACAAAAAAGAAAGCAACCCATAATAGAATGAAAGAAAATGTGTAAAGACTTCACATACCTAAAAAACCAAAGTTTCAAATGAAGGAGTTCTACCCAATTATGTAGCCTTTGCTTCTTCTTTCTTCAAACTCCTCAACAATTTGACTTTTTCAAAAGCTTTTTCCCCTCCAAACTTTAATTGTATATCACTCGAATGGAATTCATACTTCAATTGATATTATATGCCTTTCAATGTGAAAACAATGCTATTTCATGCAAAGGTGGTGGAAAGATCATGAAAAAGGTGGTGGAATGTGAAAAACATGCATGCACACTTTACAAAATCATCAAAAAGCTCTTTTTTGTTAGAGCACATGTAGAACCAGGAGAATATGCAGAATGTGGGCCTTGAGATCACAGGTATATTGAGTTTTTTACCATTTTTAGAGCAAGACAAAACATGCTTGCATTATAACATGAGTGTGCTATGTCTT